>CAKNXH010000132.1:204967-280411 GCA_932178445.1 Andricus quercusramuli
TTATCAAAGAGTAGGGAAGTTATGGTAATTTATATATTTTGAAAATCAGTTTCTTATAGTAAAACTTTTTTCATTAACATAATTCACAGTTGATGTAAAAACAGAAAAGATGTGTTGATTCGAGTCGAATCGATTGACCTATAATATTAATGAATATTATTGAACAGTAAGGAAGCTATGGTAATGCATAATATTTGAAAATACGGTTTTTTATAGTAAAACTTTTTTCATTAGCATAATTCAAAGTTGATGCAAGAATGTGAAAGATTCATTGGTTCGGGACGAATCTATTGACCTATAATATTAATACATTTTATTGAAGAGTAGGGAAGCTATGGTAATGCATAATATTTGAAAATCGGTTTTTTATAGTAAAACTTTCTTCACTAGCATAATTCACAGTTGATGCAAGGATATAAAACATTCGTTGGTTCGAAACGAATCCATTGACCTATAATAATAATGCATTTTATCAAAGAGTAGGGAAGTTATGGTAATTTATATATTTTGAAAATCGTTTTTTTATAGTAAAACTGTTTTCATTAACATAATTCAAAGTTGATGCAAGAACAGAAAATATGTGTTGATTCGAGATCAATCGACTGACCTATAATATTAAGACATTTTATTGAAGACTATGGAAATTGTGAAATTGCATAATATTTGAAAACACGGTTTTTCATAGTAAAACTTCTTTTCAGTAACATAATTCAAAATTGATGCAAGAACGGAAAAAATCTCTTGATTCAAGGCAAATTGATTGATCTATAATAATAATAATAATACACTTTATTGAAGATTAGGGAATTTCTGCTCATTTATAATATCTGAATCATCAGGTTCAAACAGAAAAACTTTTTTCATCGACATAATTTAAAGTTGATGCATGAATAGAAAAGACTTTGATCATAAATTTTCAAATAGAGTAATATTATGACAAGTTTTGTGAAGAAATCGTAAAGCTGGGAAAGGGATAGGGTGCGACAGAACTTTTCCTTTCCCTTTTCCAGCTCAAAAAATTATTATTTCGAACCCAAGATTTGATTTGTCTGATTTGTCTTGTTATTTAAAACATTTTTGTATTATTCTGTAATTTTTCATTTTTGGTAAATTTCTATTTTTAAATTGAGCAAAATGAAGACTTCGGTTTGCCTATTATTGAAAAAAATAACTAATGCTTCCTCTATCAGGAAGCAAATACATTTGCTATCGGGAAGCAAAGTGCTCGTGAAATGAGCACCATATAATTATAAATACAAACAAAGTGGAAACACTCGAGATCGAATTCACAGCTAGTTTTTTCATCCGTTCAAACTTTTTGATAGTCTCCCGTTTTCGCTTACAGATACTGGAAAATCCGGAGACTTCACTGAATCAAGGCTCAAGCGGTTTGAAAATGTCGGTGTGCAGTGAATATGATGTAAAAAAAAACGTTCGTTATGATGAAACGTTCAGGGACTTCTACAATTATGTCAAGAATGAGAAAAGCTCTCAAATTATAGATCTACTGAGTCAGAATAGCAACTTGTCTTCTAGGGACTCTTGTAACGGAGAAACATTTCTTCACATCGTCGCCAGGTTTGGATCTAAAGATATAGCTAGTCACTTGATTCAACTTGGAGCTGATGTAAATGCTCAAGACGATCAAGGCCAAAGTCCACTTTACCTGGCCATAGAGAGATCTGAAGAAATGGTCAAATTTCTTCTGGACAACGGAGCTGATGTCAACATCCCTAACAAAGAAGGTGCAACTCCTCTTCATCGAGCTTTATGTAAAAATTCATTCGAAATAGTCAGACTCCTGCTAAGCAACATCTCCAAGGCGAATTCATCTTCAGTTTCAGAGCAGACATCAAGTAATTTTAAAACATGCAGAGAAATAGTCAGCTTCTTGCTGAGTCTCAAAATTGATTTGAATGTGTCGAAGTCAAAATGTCCAACCCTTCTCCACTTTGTAGCCAGGTATGGAGACGAAGAAACTTTCAAAATGCTTCCTAGCAGAAGCAAATCGTTCAATATTAATGCTCTGAATCCTGATCAGCATGCTTTGATTCATATTCTTCTTGACACAAATAAAGAAACTCTGTTAAAGAAACTAATTAATTCTGGCGCCAACGTCAACACACCTGGAAGTCCGAGAAGTATTTTACATTACGCTGTGATGAAAAATAATCCTTCACTGGTACGTTATCTTCTAGAGCATGAAGCTGATGTGAATGCTTTGACTGACGCAGGAAGAACGCCTCTTCACTATGCTGCTTGTATTGGAAACATCGAAGTTGTCAAGATTCTTTTGGAAGCAGGGGCTGATGTAAATTCCCGAACATCTCAGAATTGCATAACACCACTTCACGAAGCATGCGGGGGCTCTTTAAAAAGAGAGGCGTTACTCTCAGGGTCTGCACTTGATTATAAGGAGAAATCAAAATTTAGAAACATTTTTAGCGAAAAAATAATCAAACTTCTTCTTGAACGCGGCGCTAAAATCGAAGCTGCTAGAGGTCATGATAGGTTTACCGCGTTTCACGACGCATGTGCGGGAAGTTTGGCCACAGTAAAACTCTTGCTTAAGTTTGGAGCAAATATGCATGTGCTAGACACGTATGGACAAACTGCACTTCACGCAGCTTCCTATGCTAATAAATTGGATGTTGTTGACTTTTTATTAAAAAAGGGCTTTGATATTAACATTCAAGATGACGATGGTGACACCCCACTTAGTACCATTATAAGATATCAAAAGAAACCTTCTTTAGAGACGATAGAATTTCTTTTAGACAATGGGGCTGATATAGAAGTCATGGATGAGGAAGATTTGAATGCAATTAACTGTGCCGGCGAATTGAAAAATATTGAAGCGTTCGATTGCTTATTGGAATTCAAACCCAGTCTAGCATTTGCGAATGATGATGTATATTTATATAGCTGCCAAGCTCTAGTACATATAACTGCATTCATAGCTTCAAGGGATGCCAATTTTTTTAAGAAATTTTTCAAATTGAATAAACTTTCAAAGGATTTAAAGTCTTTGAAATCTCTCTCTGCTATGTGCATAGTTGAAGTTGCACATATGACAACAAGAAGAATCTGTGATACTAGAAACGTAACCTACTTCAACTTTTTAACTGAAGATCTAATGCGATTAACGATGCGTACGGGAATCAGGGATATAATAAAAGAACTGGAGTCTCTTGGCTTATTTAATGCGATTTTTCCATTTTATAAAGTTCATTTTGAAAGTCGCATTAAGAGAGTGAAGAAGTTGAGGAATTTTTTGGACGTAGCTGAAGACTATCTCAAGGAATATTCTAAAAAAAATCTACCTGATTTGGTATTGCGGGAGATATTTAGATGCCTCACCGTCTCTGACGTGAGGAATTTTGGGAGAGCTTTGACCGGGTATAATTAACATTAACATCTTTTTATATTACGGCAATATTTGACAAATATTTAAATGTGATACCAAAGTCGGAAATAGCTGTCAGTAACATGACAATTTTATGTAAAACCTGGAGGCTTATATAAATATAACGTAAATTACTGTATAAATAGAAATTTTATATTTTCCATACGTTATTCTGAAAGTGGAAAAAAAGTCTGTCATTGTTGCGAAGGTCCAAAATGATCGCAATATGTAGTTTGACCGTCCCACATATTTTTAGTATGTGATACTATATCAGCTAATCAGAATAACTAACAAAATAGGCTTTTAACTAAAAATATTTACAATAAATACTTTTTTTCTTCATTTTAATTCTCAACAATTATGTACAAGAACGATTCTAATTTTATAGGAATTGCGTTTAATATTTTTGGTAATTAGATTGTGATTTCTATTTATATGAAAATGTATCCTCAAAACATACGACCTAGGTTTTTTGCTAATTTAAAAGTTATTTACGTTATTTAAGATGACAGGCTATTTTATAACATTGAAATAAGGATTCAGAAATTTTGTCAGTTGGTCATTTTTCTGTACAAATAAACGTAATATTTTGTTTTTGAAATGAGTTAATATTTTTATCCTTGATATACCATCCTTTTATTTTTTTAATTTTTGATAGGCACCTCATGAAAAATTATGTAATCATAAGTTTAAAAAATTCTTAAGACAAAATATTGCAGGGAAATTTTTTCAAAATTCATCGTAAACTCAATAAATTCTTTCAAATTTCAGTATTGCATTTTGTACTATAAAACATGCTTTTTAACCCAAAATGTACAGTACAAAGATTTTCTTTAGTGGCGCCTGCATTAAATTACATAGAAAAATGGATCTTCGCCTAATCCAGTGACAGTTAAAATTACAGGTTTTAGGAATTAAAAAAATACTACAATTTTTCAGGTTCAGTCAGTGACAACACTAGAAATAGTAGCAATCAAACAATTGCAAATCAAAAGGTAAAATATTTCAATGTTTCACTTTTCACTGTTCAAATGTAAGTTTAACTTCATAATTCAAATGATTCCAGGCCGTATAAAGGTTCACCGAAATTTGGTGAGCGAAGAACAGATATTTTCGGTGCGCCCAGATGAACTGAAAAGAAGGACGACTAGGGTCGCCGAAATTCGGTGAGAACAGCACAAATATTTTCGGTGAGCCTAGACACTTCCATAATTAAAATGTCAAATTTCTATCAAACTTCAAACTAAACAGTTGAAAATGTAAAAATCTTAATCACAACACTTTATATTTACTAGTGTGCAAATTAAAATAAATTACATCATTTTTTGCATGAACATTGAAATTAAAAAATTTAGAATTTAATGAGTCAAAATTAAATAATTTAAAATATTTCTAATTTTATGTATAAAATACTTCAAAATTAATTATATAAATTATTATAAAATTTAAAATTCAACAACCGCAAATGAAGCAACATTAAAATTGCACGATTTCGGATTGACTTAATAATAATTAAGAAGTTCAAAGCCAACCTTTTTAATGGTACACCTTGAAATTTAGAGAATTATTTTTAAACAAATAGTTGCATAATAATTTACAATTAGAAAATGGTATTACAATATAAAAAATTCAAAAAATGACATTTTTCCCAATTGAAGTCTTGAAAGTTAAAAATTAAGAATTTTTTAATTTATAGTACTGAAAATTAGGCATTTACAATCATAATTTATTAAGTCTGAAACATTTAGAATCGATCAGTTTCAAATTTTAACCTAGAATATGGTACAATTTTGTATTACATTTCAAAATTACGAAATTTATGAAAATTTTACAAATTTTAATTTAACAATGTTGAATGCAAATATTTAATGAATAAAAATATTCAATTTCGGGTTTGCAAAATCGAATATTTTGATAATCGAAGACGTCTAATAGAAAGAATTTTTAGTATGAAACGTTTTATTTTGATGAACTAACTGAACTAAAAATCTGGTTCATGATATTGAGGAAATTACCAAATTTCTCAAATCAGCTTTGAAGCTGAATTTAAAACTTTTCAAGCGAGTTCGAACAATTTGAAATTTTTGGGTCCGCTGTTTAAAGTGATTTGCACTTTAGGAATCGAAATTCAAATTACCGTTTTTTTATGCATATATTTTTTAGTTTGAGTGTATGAAAAAAAGTTTTCTGTGCATTTGTTGACCTATAGATTAAGCGTTGGTCAAGGTCAATAGAAGTAAACTTTGGGAAGTCCTGAAAGAGTACGGAGTCAATGGAATGCTCAGGGTGCACAGTCTTCCCCTTTTTTTCTTAGTTTTCCCTTTTTTCTTGAAATTCTCCTTTTTCCCCTATTCTCAAAAAACTTCCCCTTTTTCCCCTTTTCTCTTTAAATATACAATATTTGAAATTTTACCTATTATTGAATAATAATTAAAGTTATTATCCAATATAAAATTGGAACAGTTACAAAATATATAGTGCTTTTCAAATAAGTACTAGAAGATTAACACATTTTAGTTGAAATGTACAAAGTTAAATACCTAATTAAAAAATGGAACATTCCAAATTCATCAACTGCAATTTTAAATGTTCTAACTTGAGCAATATTTAATTTAATTAAATCTTTAATTGAAAATTTAACTATTGTTGAAACTCTTTTTTTCGTTGAAAATGAATTTTTTTAAAGTCACAATTAAACTATTCCATTTTTGTTTGAAAATTGATCATTTTTAGTCAGAAATTCAACTATTTGGTTGCAAATTTAAATTTAGTTTAAAAGTTATATTTTTTGGCAGAAAATTGGTTAAAAATATAATTATTTGGTTGAAAATATATTTATTTTGTTGAAAAGCTGTCTTTTGGTTGAAAATCAAACTACTTTGTTAAAAATTCATTTTTACAAACTGAAAATTGCAATTTTTCATTGAAAATTGTGTTTTGTACTGAAAGCTTATATTTTTGAGTTAAAAATTCAAATATATTGTAGACATTTTTTTTTTCTCAAAAATTCAATAATTTGGTAGCAAATTGGTTTTTTTCATTTGAGAATTAGTTTTTTCAAATGAAAATGTAGCAATTCCATTTTTGGTCCAAAATTTGTGTTTTTTATTTTGAAAATTCAAATATTCGGTTACAGATTTATGTCATTTGTAAAAAAATTCGTCCTTTTGTCACTTTTCATTTAAAAATTCATCATTTCAGTTAAAGTTTTTTTTATTTGCTGAAAACAAGTGTTTTCATCTAAAAATTTTAATTTTTGGTTGAAAATTAACTTTTTAATTGAAAATTCATATTTTTGTGTTGAAAAATCAACTGCAATATAGAAAATTCTTCTTTCAGGCTTCAACATTCCACAATTTGGGCGAAAATTCAGTTTTTTCAATTGAAAATTAATTTTTCGAAACGAAAATGTAACTGTTCCATTTTTGGTTAAAATCCGTTCTTAATTCAACAATTGAACTATTTTGTTCAAAACTTAGCTTATTTTTATTTTGGGTTTTCGGAAAAAATTTTTGTCGTGAGTTAGGATTTTTAGGATTTCCTATCTTTCTAGCGATTTTGGAACGTTATAAACGCCACGGAAAAAATGTTTCTCAGGAATAAAAAATAATAAAATGTTCCTTTGGTTCAAGCTGAAGAAATTTCAGTTTCGAATCAATCCAAAAAACATGTTTTAGTACATTAAAAAAAATCAAATACGGCAAATTTTTTTTTGAATTATTACAATTTTTAATCGTAAATTTCAAAAAGACAACTGAAGATATTTACCGATTAAAAAATTTGTTTCTTCACTTATTTTGGATGTCGACCTACAAATTGTCACTCAAACGATTCAATTAATTTTAGTATTTTCACTTCGCTCTACTGAAGAGAGTACTTTTAAATTTACATTGAAAGTATCCAATTTTTAAAAATAAATTCTTTAAGTGCAGAAATCATTGAACAATCATTGAATTTTTTTTATTTAACATTTGTTATAAAAAGGTTCTTTTTTCTTTTCGACATGTAAAAACAAATGTTTAATCTTTCCCCTATTTTCCCCCTTTTTCGTGAGAAAATTACCCTATTTCCCTTTTTTTGAGCTCCTTTTTCGCTGTGAACCCTGAATGCTCCTACAAGCAATAAAAACAATACATATATGCTGCTAGCAAAGCAAGTGTAAGGGTTAATGGGAAAATATGTGACTCCGTCAAAAAAAGGACGAGTTATTTCCTCATGGCTATTTATTATATTCATGAAGTGTCTATGAATGTTCCTCTTCGACGAAGAAGGTGTACATCTCGGGACAGGAAGGGTACGTGAGTTGGCGTTCGCAGATGATAAGGCGATTATGGCAGAGTTATTCGAAGACTTGCAGAGAAGGTTGAGCAAACTGAATACAAGCATGAAGATCATGGGCCTCAAAATTAACGTAAATAAAACAAAAATGATGTTGTTTAAAGGAAAGGGCGAGAAAACAATATGCAACATCGTCCTAAATGATGAGAGGATAGAACAAGTTGATAAGTATGTATATCTTGGTAGCCTATTCACTAGCGACAAAAAGATAGATGGAGAGTTGGATAGGTGTATAAACAAGGGTAAGAAGGTTATCCGCAGAGCAGGGCGCCATTATCAGAAGTAAAAATTATCCTATAAGAGCAATACTTGATTATATTTTTATACAAACTGTAATGTACGGTAGCGAGATCTGGACCTACCAAGAAAAGGATAAGGGTAAAATTAACGCGATTAACATGAAATTTATGCGCATGATATGCGGCAAAACACTGATGGACAAAGTGAGTAATGAGATAATCCTCAAAGAACGTGGCGTTAGTTGACATATGTGAAAGTAATTTGTTTAGATGGTTTGGGCATGTTGAGAGAATGAAAAATGAACGAATAACGAAACAAGTGTATCAGGGTAAAGTAAATGGCAGTGTGCCCAGAGGCAGACCGCGATCAGAATGGTTAGAATGTGTGAATGAGACCCTAATTTGAAGAGACATAAGAAACCATGGAAACGCGAGAGCTTGTATGCAAAAATGCATCGACGTGAAGGAAGCTAGAGAAGTATGCTAGGACAGAAAAGTGTGGCGACAAAGAGTTTATAAAAAGTGTGTCGGTAGAGTGAAACGCCTGAAACAAAAGACCTTGGATGCTAATGGGCCCGAGTGGGCCATCATCAGCCAAGCTTTACATGATGAATTTGCGAGGCTCTTCACTTTAGGTGATCGCTATAAGAGAGATTGATCAGCAGCCTGGTTCGGATCAGTGTTGCAGAACGAACGTGTTATTTGAATAAATAACACGGGTATTCTAGTTTAATCTAAAATTCTATACCCCCTCCCACACCAAGTGATTCAAGCTTACCCCTGAAATTGCCAGCATTCTAGATGAAGGTCCCTAATAACATGTTCCCGGAACGTGTAAAATGTCCGACGCTTGGGAACGTTCCACTGTTAAGTTCCAAACATAAATTAACGTTATTGTTATCATCAATAATAAATGTCGCGTAAAGCGTAAGTGATGTCAAAATCGATGTCCATTTATGATACGCATATCATATTATAGTGTAGTATATGCGGTATTCAAAACACAAAAATGACATACATTCTTACCTATCTCTTACGGTTTACGAGATAATTGTTGTTAAAAATAACAATAATGGAAGGTTCCCCTCAGGTCCCAGCGGAACGTTTCCAAGGGGCGGACATTTTACACGTTCCATGCTATTAGGGCTGTGACTTATTAAAATACGTCATAAACAGAGAATATGATGAATATTTTCGAAACTTCTGAAAACATGGCATGTGTTGTACTGTTGATGAAATTAAAACACAATTGCCCAGGGAAGAGTTCATTTTTCACAGGAACTCTAGAAGTCAGAAAACATTATTATGCTTTTGGTGCTGATATCAAACACCATTTGGGCCGAACTCCGCTCTATCAGGCCACAAAGAGATCTGAAGAAATGGCAACATTTCTTCTAAACAGCCGATTTTAACATTCCTAACAACTAAAAATTTTACTCCTGTATAGCTTCAAAAAGCCTTGTGCCAAAGCTCGGTAAAGATGGTTCAACCCCTGCTGAACAAAATCTAAAAAGCCAATTTAGATCTGAATTCAAAAGAGCAATCAGAAAATAGAAAATGTATGAAAAGAAGTATATAAAATATATTTTTGTCAGAAAAATCAATAAAAACATTTTTTTCAATTGAGAAAAGCAAACAATTTACTCGCTGGCAAGCTTGCAGTAAATCAGACATTTCAGTAAACCTTTTTGCTGTATCCTTGATATTCTGAATGTGAAGCTCAAGGCACCTTACAATACACATGATTGAGTTTTACCTTCGAACTTAGCAGATATCTTTGGTTCGAGCATGACAGTGATTCCCAGTTAACTCATATGTAGCCAAACAAAGCCCTTGGCATCGATTTTTAAGCAGATTAGGATTAGAAGGGGCTTCTGGCTTGCCATAATTTGTATACATGCTTTCGCAGAATTGTGAAATCTAATAGTCGAATTCACTAAAGCCACTTTGTCACATCCTATCGACCTTTGTTCAGTTATGACATTCATCTTGTGTTTAAAAATCTGAAAAACTCCTTCCACCGCCATATTAAAATTTAAAAATAAATCCAACTGCAACAATAAATTAAATAAATCATAACTGCTTACTTTACCTGGCTCAGATCGGTACTTTTCTTTTCCTATTGTTTTGAACCAAAGCGTAGTTAGCTTCGGATAATTTGAATCGGTGAAAAGATTGAAAATCATTTGTTAGTTTAGCTCTATTCAATGATTTAAAATTTTTGCTGCTTAAAAATATTTCTTTCTCAATTTATAGTTGTATATATTGACGATTTCAGTTGTTTGGATATATTCTCGTCTTTGAGTAAAAATCTTGATTTGATTGGATCCTGATTATGATACAACAACAAACTAAAGTTTCTTTTTCTTTCAGACTAATAGGAGTTTGTACATTTAAAAAATATTATCAAATCGGTCATCACTAATTGAATCTAAATTCAACTATCTTTTACATATTGGTGAAAATTTTAAAAATAGAGGAGAAATTTGAGGATCCTAAGAAATTACGTATGAGACGATGTTCATGAACAGTAGGGTGACCTAAATCAAAAAGAGCTTCTCTATGATATATTTAGCAAATATATTTTGCCTCCTCATAGAGGATACATTCTTGATTTTTTTTAATTATGAAAATGAATAATGAAAATATTTTAAAACAAAATATTAGGGGTTGCTTATATTCCATCCTAAACGTATGAGTAAAAAACAACCCCTTACTAGGTTTTATTATAGACTTTATCAGCGTAATCTCCTAAAATTTTGTGGAAGATCTTAGAGATTTAGGCGTACCCAAAAATATACCTAACTTTGTTTACAACTCTATCTCGTGCGAGAATGTTTATCTTAATATCAATGGTGAATTTTTTGGACCTAGAGTAAGCACAGTGGGCCTGCTCCATGGCTGTATTTTGAGTCCCATCATTCCGTTTATGCTCGCAAGCTCCATCGACTTTTGCCGCGGGTTTATCATATTCGAATTTGCAGATGATATAGTAATCTTATTTAGATCCAGTGACCCCGCACTTTGCATCACATCCCTCCAACAATGCTTAAATGCATTTTGAGAATTTTTATCGGTATACGCGCATTAGAATCTAATTGATAAACATAGAAAAACCCTAAATATCATAAGAATTTTGAGAGGCGTGTGGTTTGGAGCCCACCCATATACTCTCATTACGATTTATAACTATCTCATTAGAAGTTGTTTAGACTACTGTTCTCATATTTACGCATTCCAAATTCACAAATTCTTTGATAAATAACTACAAAAAATCAGAAGCCAAGCCCAGAGATTAGCTTAAATTTGTGTCATTTAGATTTCCTTAAATTTCAGTTCAGTTTTCTAGCCAAAAAATACATCTTAAAGATGTTCTCAAATCTTAATCAACCACTAACAAACAAGATTCAGGATCTTAATTGAAATAGCACTCATCAAAACAACACTCATCATAGAAATGTTTACACTTCCTTTTGCCCCAAATTCCAGTGTCGAGTGCTGTGTAGGAATCTGTTGGGAATCTGTTAGGAACCAGATGGAAATAAATTTCGGTATTTGCCAATATTTCACTTCAAGTTCCAATTTTTCTATAGAAACCGATTAGGACCGGTTAGAATGATTCCTGTGTTAACCGCCGTGTAGAAATCGGTTAAGAACCGGTTAGAAATAAATTTCGGTGTTTACCAATATTTAATTTCAGGTTCTAATTTGCCGGATAGAAACTGGTTAGGATCGGTTAGAACGTTTCCGGTCTCGAGTGCCATGTTGGAATCGGCTAGGAACCAGTTAGAATGAACTTTGGCCTTTGCCAATATTTAATGTTGGTTCCCTTCTTTGGATAGAAATCGGTTAGGACCGGCCAAAATGCTTCCTGTGTTGGGTGCCGTGTAGGAAACGATTAGGAACTAGTTAGAAATGAATTTTGGTCTTCGTTAATATTTAATTTCAGGTTTAAATTTCTTTATAGAAACTGGTTAGAATTCCTCTGTCGAGCGCCGCGTAGGAATCGGTTAAGAACCGGTTAGAAATGAATTTTGGATTTACCAATATCTAATATATCAGGTTCCAATTTGTCGGATAGAAAACGGTTAGGACCAGTTAGAAAGTTTCCAGTGTCGCGTGCCGTGGAGGAATCGGTTAGGAACCACTTAGAATGAACTTTGGCCTTTGCCAATATTCAATTTTGGTTCCCTTTTTCGGATAGAAATCGGTTAGGACGGGTCAGAATGCTTCCTGTGTCGGGTGCCGTGTAGGAAACGGTTAGGAACCAGTTAGAAATGAATTCCGGTCTTCGTTCATATTTAATTTCAGGTTCAAATTTCTTGATAGAAACTTGTTAGAATACCTGTGTCGAGTGCCGTGTAGGAATCGGTTAAGAACCGGTTAGAAATGAATTTTGGTTTTTACCAATATCTAATATCAGGTTCTAAATTGCCGGATAGAAACCGGTTAGGACCGGTTAGAACGTTTCCTGTGTTTAATGCCGTGTTGGAAGCGGTTAGGAACCAGTTGGAAATTAATTTCGGTCTGCCAATATTTCATTTCATGTTCCAATTTCTGGATAGAAACCAGCTATGACTGATCAGAATGATTCCTGTGTTGAGTGCGGTGTAGAAATCGGTTAAAAACCAGTTAGAAACGAACTTTGGTGTTTACCAATATTTAATAACAGGCTCTAATTTTCGTGATAGAAACCGGTTAGGATCATTAGAATGTTTCCAGTGTTAAGTGCCGTGTAGGAATCCGTTAGGAACCGGTTAGAAACTAATTTCAGTGTGCCAATATTTAATTTCAGGCTCTAATTTGGCGGATAGAAGCCAGTTAGGACCGGTTAGAAAATTTTCAGTATCGTGTGCCGTATAGGAATCGGTTAGGAAACAGTTAGAAACGAACTTTGGTCTGCCAATATTTAATTTCTGATTCCATTTGCTGCATAAGGACCTGTTAGGATCCGGGTACGTTTCAGGAATTTAAATTGAGACCGGATAGAAATCGGTTAGAACCGGGTAAATACCAAATTGGTTTCTAATCGGTTTCTATCCAGTTTCTTGTGTTTTCTAACCGGTATTTTAAGTAGGATAGCTTAGCCTCTGAGAACATTATAGACTCTTCTAGTTGCCCTTGCAACCCTCAAATAGGCGAAGACCCAGATTCAATGCTTTCCGCCTTAGTCTCCTTAAGGGTCTTTTGGAAGCTCTTAAATGTGCACCAACATTTTATAGCAATCAATTCCTCCCTAATCCCTCCATTAGGGCTGTTTCTCACGTTTTTAGATCCCTTAAAAAATCCAACCTCCGAAAATAAAAAACATCCCCATAATCCAAGTTTCAAAAATCCCGCCTATGTGAGCCAGCGCGTCACGGATGTGGAGAGGGAGGGGATACCTGCGCGTAACAAGCGCGCGAATGCGACGCTCTGCCCAACTAGAGATGGGGAGTGACGTCAAATGACGCCGACCGCTTCAGTCATCTGACCGATTTCCCGTCATCTGACTGTCTGACCGGACATTTTGGAAAAAGTGGAAATCATCTTATAAATAGTTATTGGAATGTTCTTTAATGAATGGTGTAAGATGAAAACTAATACGGAACAATTTTTTATGAAATTACAGGCTGTTTATCTCTTCAGACGGACAATTTCTTCGATTTGCGTGATTGTAGTCAAACATAACCTACAAAAATCATTCGCAATCAAGTCACAAAAGTTTATGGCAAATATGATTTGTTTCTTTCAGGAATAAATCTAATCAAATGACTGAACGCTAATTTGAATTTTACGTTATGGCATTTTTATATTGTATTATATTGTGGATTAAATTTATATCTATTATAGGGATCAATTTAGTGATAGGAAAGAAAACTGGAAACGCCAAAAATTACAGGTTGAAATAAAAGGATGGAAAGGATAATTCAATAAACCTATCTGTTCGGTGGTGCTGTCAAAACCATATTATGGTTTTGATTGTAGTATAAGGCTTTTATTCTTAAAGTTTTTTTTTAGTTTCAAAGTTCTCAAGAAGCTGCACAAATTCGTATAGCTTATTCTTAACAAAATAGAGATACCTGGCCTCTCAGTGTATAATAATATTTATCATTATTACACTTAATTCTGTCGTTGAAAAATCAACTGTTTTGTAGAAACTTCAACCATTTTTTTTCTTTCTTTCCTGAAAAACCTTTGCTGCTTGAAAATTCACCTCTTTAGGTAGAAAATTAACTTTGTTAACTGAAAATTTAACTATACATCTTTGTCTGAAAATTGATCGTTTTTAATTGAAAATCAACTATTAAATTTCTTATTGAGAATTCATCTTTTTTTGGTTGAAAATTTAAATACGTGGTTGAAACTCGAACTACTTTGTTAAAAATTAATTTTTTGTTTGGAGATTCACCACTTTAATTGAAAATTCAGCTCTTCGATTCAAAATTAATTTTTTAAATAAAAATTTGTCTTTTCAGTATGAAATTAATCTTATTGGTTGAAAATTCATATTTTTTGTTAAAAATTTTCAAGTTTTATGGATAAGTCATCCTTTTTGGTTGAATATTGTTCTTTTTGTGGGAATAATATCAACTATTAGATGTTTTGTCAACTGAATTTAACTTGATTAGAAATTTGAAAATGTATCGGCCCGAAAATTTTGAGCTTATATGTTTAAAATAGCTTTTTGCAGTCCCGAACTTTGAAGTTTTCTTTAAATTTTTAACACTTCAGTCTAATGATTTTGAATTTAAAAGCGTTTTAATTTGGATTTTCCAAAAACATAAAAATGCGTTATTTCGAGGCTCTCCACAAACAATTTTACTGCTACAAATTAAAAACTAAAAATGTAAAAGCTTCAGCCATTCAAATTTAAGCTAATAATTAATTCCTGAATTTTAAACGATGCTTCAATTAGAAATTCTCTCATTTCTGAAGTTTCATTGAAATAATTCTTTACACGTTTTTAATTTAACAATGCTTTGATTCTTAAGATTTTCATTCAGATATTGTTTGATTTTGAACAAGTTATCTAAATTGTAAAGAAAAGAGAATCCTGAACTGCAATTTGAAGTGTTCTGAAATTACAGTCGAGCAAGTATTTTTGAATTTTTTAAATAAAATAAAAATAATTTTGAATTTTGTTATCATGAAATTAATCTAATGTTAACCTTTTTCTACCTTGCAATTATTCAAGTATACAGGATTTTAATTTAAAATTGTACAATTATGAACAATTTAAATTTGAAACGACAATAAGAGGTTGCACTATTTATTTTTAAGCATAAGTTGTACAATTTTGAACGATTTAAATTAACCCGAAATAGTTTTGAATTTTGTTAAGATAAGATTATTCCAAACTAAATTTTATACCATTTATTGGATGATAAAACTCACACAAAATCATCGTTTTGGCTTCTTTTTTTAAAAAAGTGTACTTTTTAGTTTTCAAGATTTGAAAACTGTTCATGTTTAATAGGTTATGTTCATTAACAGCAACGAGATACAATCACTTTTTACGTATTTATTCCTTTTTCTTCACTTTTTTTTTAGAAAACAAATTTCGTTTTACTAATAGAAGGGTTTTTTGTCGTTTGTATCTATGATATTAATTCAATTTTTCGCGTAATAACATGATTTCCACTTTTTCCACTTGTCCGGTCAGGTGACAGTCAGATTACCGGAAATCGGTCATCTGACGGTCACTCCCCATCTCTATGCCCAACCGTTTCACAACCACCATCGATGGAGTATGCATGGAATCATCATATTATGAATGTATCGGCAGCGTCGTTCATTGTTTTTATTGTTTCCATATAATTTTCATTTTTAAAACAAAACAGTTTGCGATTGTATTTAATGGAAAACTAAGTCATTAGTTTCTTCGTTTCCTTTTGTGAATTACAACCACTTTAAGGACAGGTAAATTTCATTTTATATCAATTAAAATAGCTATTCAAATTTGTCTTTAATCATAACATAACCTATACATTTATTTTTTTCGCCTTTTCGTGTATCTAAGGCGCATTTATTGAGTTTCCCCATATATTTTCTGATATTCCAGTTTACATATATACCTTTCATGAATATACCTAAGGTATTTTTAATTTAATCGAACTGTAACTTAATCAGGGTGTCTACCGTGTCTGCTAGGGTGGTTCAAAAAACGCTTTTCGAGCTACAAGGCAAGTCATCCCCTCAAAAGTTTCCATTTCCGAAGAAAGAAAATCCGTAATTTTTTTCAGAAATTCAAATATCAACACGTACCACCGCGCACTTCAAACTCTCATTTTAATTAACTTGGGGAAATTTTGGATTTTCGAAAAATTGAATTCAATTTTCCAGGTTTGATCGAAACGTGCCAAATTTCTTCGGGATTGAAAAGGAGTGTCTTCAAAATAAAACCATATTAATAACTTATATTTTCAATCCACCCTTACTCCTCCCCGAAATGTAGTTTTTTTATTTTTGGGTCAAATTTGGGGAGCTGGGGTACAATTTATTGAATCGTATTAGTATGGTTTCATTTTGCAGACACTCCTCTTCAATCCCTAAAAAACTTGGCACGTTTCGATCAAACCCTGAAGTTTTGAGTTCAATTTTTCGAAAATCCAAAATTTCCCCATATTCATTAAATGGAATTTTGGAGTGCCCAGTGGTGTAGATATGTGAATTTCGAAGAAAAAAAAAACGGATTTTCTTTCTCCGGGAATGGAAACTGAAAAACCTGGAATTGTCAGGGAATTTTTTGAGAGCGTCCTATTTTTTTTTATTTGAAGTTAATTTTCTTTAACTGAAAATTCAAGTACCAATTTCAACTTATTTTGAAAAGGCTTCTTTTTTGGTTGATTAATGAGCTCTTTTGTTAAAGATTCGTTTGTTCGTTGTCTGAAAATTGATTTTTTTTATTGAAAATTTATTGATTCTGGTTAAAACTGAACTATTTTGTTGAAATTTTCTCGTTTTTCTTGGTTGAAAATTTATTTAAGTGTAACTATGCCAGCCGAATATTCTATAATTTTCGTTAAAAATGAAATTTTTTATTTGAAAATTCGTATTTTATGGTAAAAATTCATCTTCTTGGTTGCAAATTCATCTTTTTGGTTGAAATTTCTGGTTTAAAATTCATCTATTTCAAATTCATAATTCTTAGTTGAAAATTGATCAATTTGCTTGAAGAATTTTTGTGTGTAAAATTAATGTTTTTAAATCAAAATTTAACCATTCCATTTTTGTTTGAAAACTGATCTTTTTTAATTGAAGATTCAACTATTTGTTTGAAAATGCATGTATTATGTTGAAAAATCGTATTTTTTGGTAGAAAATTATTCGTTATGGTTGAAAATGCAATAATTTTACTTGAAAAGTTAGTAGTTTGAAGAGGTTTAAATTGAATTTGACATAGTACCCGCATTAATTTTACCTAAATATGCACTGAATTTTAAATATAAGAAGATAAAATAATTTTTTTAAAATAATTATTATTCAAATTCATGGACCTTAGGGGAAAATTGAAGAAATGCTTAATTATGTTCTTAGTATTATCCAATTATGTAATTAATTGATGTTGCTAAAATATTTTTGAATGTCTTATATGTAATATTATTTGGCTAGACTTTCATATAAACATATTCATTGAAATATATTTGAATGGCTCCGTAAAATGAAAAATTATACCAAAGGTGGTGGATAAATATTTTTTCTAAGATTATCCCTAAACTTCAGTTAATTAACAAATATCGGTTTATGTCAAAGAATTTTGCGCACACAACAGGACGCGAAAATCTGCGTCAATCTGGTCAAATATTGGCAACTTATTGTCATAAATAATTTAAAAAATCACAAAAATTATAAGGCTCGTTTTAATGTGTATATATGGATGAAAATCAAAAAGTTGACGACATCGTATCCCTAGAATACTATACGCTTGTGTTTATAGGAATAATTTTTCAATTGCAAGGTTTTATCAAGCCAATTTCTTACCACACAATACCCTAATTAATAATAATTAATAATAAAATGTCCTAATTATTTTTAGTTTGCTTGGTGTCAAAATAAATTCAATTAAATATAATTAAATTTCATCCGATGAAGTATCCTGACTTCCTTTTTTCATATGTATAACGTTACATCTTTTAAAAGAAAGCTTAACAGCTAATTGTTAAATCCACTCGTTTCTTCAGATTTAATTGCAAAATTACAAATAAAGCTTTTTTTCGTTATGATACTCCGAACGCCGCTGCACAGTGATATAACTAGTTTCACAAATGGCCAATAAATAACGCACAATGTTTTCTGCACCAAAATTATTTTACTGTAGTCACATACACTACCGTCGGAAATTGCCGGGACGGTCAGCGAAAGCACTATTAAAAATCTCTGCTGACTTTGAAACGTTATTACTCATTCAAAAATGGAGCGAGAAACTTTTTCAAAAACCCGTTAGAAAGCTTATGAATTTCTCGAATTTTGTACCTCGACTCCAACTTGTGGCATGACCTAGGAAATTTGTCGCAAGAATCTCAAATTCATACCAATTAATCTTTAAAGTATTATTTTTAATTTAAACCAATAAAACTTAAAAAATGATCACGGGTTCTCGAGGAACAACTAAAAATGTCCAGCTTGGGAACCCCTGAATATTTTTAAAGTTTTATTGGCTTGAATTGAAGGTGAGATTTTACAGATTACGTCCTGACAATTTGAGTACTTTTCCTCATGTATCCCAAGTCACTGAACGAGTAGAAGTTCAGAAACAAAATCAGAGAAATTCTCGGCGGCCATCGCTCTTGCGGTCGACAGCAGTAACCGCCAATTGAAACTTGACGTTTAAGGCTTGGATTAATGTGTTACGAATTTTAGATTTTTGCTGCAACTTTCCTAAGTCGTGCCACAAGTTAAAGCCGAGGTACAAAATTTGAGAAATTTTTGAATTTAAAAAAAAAACTTCATAAGTTTTGTAACGGTTTTTTGAAAAAAATTCTCGCTCCATTTTTGAAGGAGTAATCACGTTTCAAAAGTCAGCAAGTTATAAAGATAAGTTCATAAAATACCAAAATCAAAATTTTTAAAATTCGCTATATTGCTAATTTCTATTCCTGGGTCTTGTGGACTTTTTTTCTAGTGTATTTCTATGTTTAAAAAACCAACACATGCTCACAAAAATATTTCAACTACATGTTATGAAGATAAGTTCATAAAATACCAAAATAAATTTTTTTAAATTTGCTGTATTGCCAATTTCGATTCGTGGGTCTTGGGATTTTTTTTAAATGCAATTTTGTCACTAAAAAGTGTTCATGTACCTCAAATAATTCTCCTCCTATTTGCAAACTTGTTAAAAAAAAATGCCGAAAACAATGGTAAATTAAATAGGAATTATCTCTTAGAAATTGATAGATTAAAATTCGAAAAAAATTGAGAAGACTTTTTTGACCTCCAAGTATGTAGAAAAAAATTTAAACTCAATAAAATTGAAAAACTCTACAAACAAGAAATTTTTGAAACCTTTTTTTCGAGCTCGGGTAACCAAGCTGCATGTCGATCGATTCTAAATTAATTATACTTTTTTAGGACCCCAATATGCTACTTTTCCGCGTTGTAGCGATTTTGAATTCCAAAAGTATTTATTTTCGACCCAACCTATTACACACGTCTTCACGTGGAATTTAATGTTCGCAGGAAGACTTGAAAAATGTTCCTGCAAACATTGAGCTCCCTGAGTAAAGGTGTGCTTAATACTACTTGTGATGTAATATACTAATTTCTTAACATTTAATTAGATTATAATATCATTGATACTTTAAACCTCATTTTCTCAGTTTGATAGTCAGTGAACATGGTGTATTACAACTCTCATGCGATTAAAGAGAGTCAAATATTGAGTTTTATATTATTATAAAAAAACATATTACTAGCGTTAAGTGTATATCATTCTGATTTCATTGATGTCAGGATTCCGCCCATCACTTTTGAATTGTTCAAACTCTTGGATAGTCCCCGTTTTCGCTTACAGATACTGGAAAATCCGGAGACTTCGCTGAATCAACGCTCAAGTTGTTTGAAAATGTCGATGTGCAGTGAATATGATGTGAACAAATACGTTCATTATGAAGAAATGTTTCAGGAGTTCTACTATTATGTCAAGAATGATAACAGCACTCAAATTATAGATCTACTGAGTCAGAATAGCAACGTGTCGTCTAGGGACTCTTGTAACGGAGAAACATTTCTTCACATCGTCGCCAGGTTTGGATCTAAAGATATAGCCAGTCACTTGATTCAACTTGGAGCTGATGTAAATGCCCAAGACGATCAAGGCCAAAGTCCACTTTACCTGGCCATAGAGAGATCTGAAGAAATGGTCAAATTTCTTCTGGACAACGGAGCTGATGTCAACATCCCTAACAAAGAAGGCGCAACTCCTCTTCATCGAGCTTTATGTAAAAATTCATTCGAAATAGTCAGACTCCTGCTAAGCAACATTTCCAAGGCGGATTTATCTTCAGTTTCAGAGCGGACATCAAGTAATTTTAAAACATGCAGAGAAATAGTCAGCTTCTTGCAGAATCTTAAAATTGATTTGAATGTGTCGAAGTCAAAATGTCCAACACTTCTCCACTTTGTAGCCAGGCATGGAGACGAAGAAACTTTCAAAATGCTTCCCAGCAGAAGCAAATCGTTCAATATTAATGCTCTGAATCCTGATCAGCATGCGTTAATTCATATTCTTCTTGACGCAAATAAAGAAACTCTGTTAAAGAAACTACTTAAATCTGGCGCCAACATCAACACACCTGGAAGTCCGAGAAGTATTTTACATTACGCTGTGATGAAAAATAATCCTTCACTGGTACGTTATCTTCTAAAGCATCAAGCTGATGTGAATGCTTTGACTGACGCAGGAAGAACGCCTCTTCACTATGCTGCTTGTATTGGAAACATTGAAGTTGTCAAGATTCTTTTGGAAGCAGGGGCTGATGTAAATACCCAAACATCTCATAATCATATAACACCCCTTCATGAAGCCTGCGGGGGCTCTTTAAAAAGAGAGGCGTTACTCTCTGGGTCTGCACTTGATTATGAGGAGAAATCAAAATTTAGATACATTTTTAACGAAGAAGTAATCAAACTCCTTCTTGAACGCGGCGCTGATATCGAAACTGCAAGAGATCCTCATAGGTTTACCGCGTTTCTCGACGCATGTAAGGGAAGTTTGACCACAGTAAATCTCTTGCTTAAGTTTGGAGCCAATATGTATGCGCGGGACATGTACGAACAAAATGCACTTCACGCGGCGGCCTATGC
Organism: Andricus quercusramuli; assembly: GCA_932178445.1. Lineage (NCBI taxonomy): Eukaryota > Metazoa > Arthropoda > Insecta > Hymenoptera > Cynipidae > Andricus > Andricus quercusramuli. The sequence continues at coordinate 226,238 of CAKNXH010000132.1, forward strand.
TAATAAATTGGATATCGTTAACTTTTTATTAAATAAGGGCTTTGATATTAACATTCAGGATCGCGATGGTGACACTCCACTCGGTTTCGTTATAAGATATCAGAAGACACCTTGTTTGGAGACGATAGAATTTCTTTTAGACAATGGGGCTGATATAGAAGTCATGGATGAGGAAGATTTGAATGCAATTAACGGTGCTGGCGAATTAAAAAATATTGAAGCGTTCGATTGTTTATTGGAATTCAAACCCAGTCTAGCATTTGCGAATGATAATGTATATTTATACACATGGCAAGCTCTAGTACATTTAACTGCATTCATAGCTGCTAGGGATGGCAATTTTTTAAAGAAATTTTTCAAATTGAATGAACTCTCACAGTTTATGAAATATTTGAAATCTATGTCTGCTAAGTGCAAAGTTGAAGTTTTGTATATGAAAACCAAAAGAATCTGTAAACCTAGAAACGTAACCTACTTCGACTTTTTAACTGGAGATCTAATGCAAATAACGATGCTTGCGGGAATCGGGGATATAATACAAGAACTGGAGTCTCTTCTCTTATTTAAGACGATGTTTCCATTTTATGTAGTGCATTTTGAATGTCGCATTAAGAGAGTGAAGAAATTGAGGACTTTCTTGGATATGGCTCAAGACTATCTCAGGGAATATTTTACAAAAAATCTACCCGATTTGGTATTGCGGGAGGTATTTAGATACCTCACAGTCTCTGACGTGAGGAATTTCGGGAGAGCTTTGACCGGGTACAATTAAAATTAACATCTTTTCTCATCACAGCAATATTTAATAAATATTTAAATGCGACAAGTCGGAAATAGCTAAAAGTGCTATCAATGCTATGAAAATTGTAGAGACTTATATAAATATTACGTAAGTTAATGTATAAATAAAAATTTTCTGTTTTCCATACGTTCTTCTGAGATTGGAAAAAAAATCTGTCATTGTTGCGAAGGTCCAAAATGATTGCAATTATATGTAGTTTGACCGTCCCACGTATTTGTAGTTTGAGGTACCATATCAGCTAATCAGATTCACCGATTAACTAAAAAAATGGGCTTGAGTAAAAATATGTACAATAAATACTTTTTTCTTCATTTTAATTCTAAAAAATTCTGTATAAAAACTATCCTAATTTTATAGGTATTGCATTTAATATTTTTCGGAATTAGATTGTGATTTCTATTTATATGAAAATTTATCTTCAAAACATACGAGCTGGATTATTTTTGCGAATTGTAAAGTTAAATATTTAACTTTAAATTTAATTAAATTTAACTTAAATATTTAATAATTTAATTAATAAGGATTCAGAAATTTGATAAATTGTTAATTTTCCTGTGCAAATAAACGTAATATTTTGTTTTTTAAAATGAGTTCAGATTTGCATCCTCCATATACAATCCTTTTATTTTTAAGATTTTTCATCGGCAGCTTATGAATAATTATGTAATTATAAGTTTAAAAAATTCTTAAAACAAAATATTGCTAAGAATATGTTTAAAATTTCATTGAAAACCTAATGAATTCTGATAAACCTCTAGATTTCTAAAGAAATCAGCAAATCAACCTTTCTTCGATCATCTTTTTATATTCAGAAATATGAGAGAAAACAAAGTTTTCTATTTTTTTCGGTCTTACGATCCATTTAGAATAAAAAAATGTTTAAAAAAAGAGAATTTCAGTTAAAATTTCTTTTTATTAACGTTTCGGCCTCAACTGTGGGCCTTCTTCAGAAACAAAACATCTTAATGGATAATCGGAGTCAATCATAATATACGTCGAGGTGAATGACATTATTTTTTAAAACATTTTTTGTAAAGTCAGAGCATTCTGCAGTTTTTTTAAAAACATTGTAAAGTTTATTTTTTTTTATTTAAAAAAGTATTGGGATAAAGATCAAGGAAACTTTCACCTCGACGTATATTATGATTGACTCCGATTATCCATTAAGATGATTTGTTTCTGAAGAAGGCCCACAGTTGAGGCCGGAACGTTAATAAAAAGAAATTTTGACTGAAATTCTCTTTTTTTAAACATTTTTTTATTCTAAATGGATCGTAAGACCGAAAAAAGTAGAAAACATTGTTTTCTCTCATATTTCTGAATAATGAATTCTTTCCAATTTTAGTAGTAAATTTATTATTATTAAATACGGTTTCTAACGGCGCCTGCATTAAATTACAAAGAAAAATGGTTCCTTGCCCAATCATCGGCTCACCGAAATTCGGTGAGCGTAGAACAGATATTTTCGGTGTGCCCAGGGGAGCTGGAAAAGGGCTAGGGTCACCGAAATGCTGTGAGCGCAGTACAAATATTTTCGGTGAGCCTAGACACTTCCATAATTAAAAGGTTAAACTTCTATCAAGCTTCAAATTAAATAATCTTCATCAAAAAACTATTTATTGACTACAGTAGTGTGCAAATTAAAATAAATTTAATAATTGTTTGCATTATTATTATTATACTATTAAGCCTTTTCCCTTCCGGGGTAGGCGTGACTTGCTCGGTTGAGCGTGCAAAGTAAACAATTCAACGAGTGAAAATTAACTAATTAAAAAATTGTCTCATTTTATATGTAAAAATACTCAACAATTTAAGTCTTTCAAAATGAACGATACAAAATTGTAAAGATGAGTGCATATAAAATTCAAAAACTGCAAATTAAAGCAAAATTAAAATTGCACGATTTCCAATTGACTGAATAATAATTAAGGTGTTTAAAGTCAACCTTCATAATGTCACAATACTGTTCAATTAAAAATCGGAAAATTACAATATAAAAGTTCTAAAAATAACATTCTTCCAAATTCAAGTCTTGAAAGTTAAAAATTAAGCATTTTTTAATTAACGCAATTTATCAAAACTTAAGCATTTTACATTCAATTTCACTGCAAATTAAATATATAAGCTTACCCATGAAATTGTACAAATTTTTATTTAAGAGCGTTAAATTCAAAGAAAAAATAGTGAACTTTCCAATTCTAAAAATCACATATTAAAAGTTTCAAAATTGAAATGTTCAAGTTCTAGTTTTTAAAATTAAGTAATTTGATATTTGAAAACATCTAAAAGAAAGAATTTCTAGCATGAAGCGCTTCATTTTGATGAACTAACTCAACTAAAATCCAAGATATGAAGAAAACTACCAAATTTTAAAATAAACTTTAAAACTTTTTATACGAGTTCAAAATTGAAAATATTTAAATTTTTAATCGGGAGACATCCAACGAAAATCCAAAATGAACAATTTGAAATTTTGTGGCGCGCAATGAAAAATTTTTTGCATTTTAGGTGTATCAAGTCAAATTTCCCTGCAATTCTTGTAATTTTATACAAAATACAATATTGTAAGCTACTGTTTTCTGTTACAGGCATTAAGCAATATCAGGGAATTGCAAACATTCCAGATGAACATAATTTTATGTTAAGGACACAAGTTCTGTCAGTTGTAATAAAATGTTCGAGTGCAGTTTATCTGATATCTGTGACTTAATAAAATACCCCATATACAAAGAATACGATGAATATTATCAAAACTTCTGCAAATATATCAAGTATGGTGCGTATAATGAAATTAAAAGAATATTGTCCAGGGAAGGATACGTTTTTCATAGGAACTTTAGTACTCAGGAGACATTTCTTCACATCATTGCCAGGTTTGGATCTGTAGAAATAGCTGATCACATTATTATGCTTGGTGTTGATATCAACGCACAAGACCTTTTAGGCCAAACTCCACTCTATCAGGCCATAAAGAGATCTGAAGAAATGGTAACATTACTTCTTAACAAGGGTGCCGACTTTAACCTTCCTAACAACGAAAATTTTACTCCTCTTCAACAAGCCTTGTGCCAAAGCTCGGTAAAGATGGTTCAACTCCTGCTGAACAAAATCTACAAAGCAAATCTAGATCTGAATTCAAAAGAGCAATCATCAAATTATTTCAAAGAATGCAGAGAAATAGTAAACTTCTTGTTAAACCAGGAAATTGATTTCAACATTACAAAGCCAGAATGTCCAACTCTTCTTTTCTTTGTAGCCAGACATGGAGACGAAGAAACTTTCAGATCGCTCTTCAGCAGAAGCACATATTTTGAAATCAATGCCCTCAATTCTGGAAGACACGCATTAATTCACATTCTTGTAGAGACAAATAAAGATACTCTGGCAAAAGAGCTAATTGATTCTGGTGCGGACGTCAACACACCAGGAAGTCGAAAAAGTGCTCTGCATTATGCAGTTATTAAAAATAACCCTTCACTAGTGCGATATCTTTTAGACCATGAAGCTGATGTTAATGCTTTGTGCATTGAAGGAAGAACGCCTCTTCATTATGGTGTTTGTTCTGGAAACTTGGAAATTATCAAAATGCTTTTGGAAGCAGGGGCTGATGTAAATGCCCAAACACCTGATAAAAGTCTAACACCACTTTATGTAGCCTGTATGGGTTCTTTAAGCGAATCTCTAGTATCTGAATATATACTTGATAATGATGAAGAAATTAGTTCCGGAAAGATTTTTAACCTGGAAATAATCAAACTTCTTCTTGAACGTGGTGCTGATATTGAGGCGAGAACAAGATATGGAATTAGCGTCTTACACGCCGCGTGTACAGGCCGTTTGGAAGTAGTAAAGCTTTTGTTAGATTCGGGAGTTAATTTACATACGAGGTGCAAAGCAAAACGAACCGCACTGCACGTGGCAGTAAGATACAAAAAACTCGATATTGCAGACCTCTTGATATCTAATGGTTTATTGATCGACGTTGCAGATGGGGATGGAAACTCACCCCTTCGTTCCCTCATAGAGTACGTTGAGGAAGATTATCTGGATATGATAGAATTTCTTCTAGATAATGGGGCTGGCGTTGAAGCCACTGAAAATTTGTTCAGGAATTGCAATATGCTTGAATATGCTCTTCATTGTAATAATGTTGTAGCTATTGAAAGTTTGCTGAATTCCAGGCCCAATCTTGAATTTCCAAAGAAATGTGTTGGACTTTATAGTGATTCATTCTGCGACGACGACTGTCACAAGACTGTAGATTTCGCAACTGCATTCATAGCATTGAGGGGTGAAGATATTTCAACTTTTACTAGCGAAATTTTGGAAGATGATGAGGACTTATTTGAATGGGTGGAACCTTGTTTTGTAGGCTGCAAGCTGGAAATTGAGCGAATGAAAAATGAAAGAATCTGCGATACCAGAGACGTTTCCTATTTAGACTTCTTGACTGAAGATTTATTTCGGGTAGCAGCATTTTCGAGAAATGAGTTGTTGATGAAAATGTTGGAGACTCGAGAGTATGAAAATAAATTTCCATCGTATGCCTTCATATTCGAGAAGCGTATTCAAAGAGTTAACAAACTACGGACTTGCGTAGACATGGTTGAAGACTTCCTGAGTGAATATGCTAAAGTAGATTTACCGATGATCGTGTTGGGTAAAATATTGAGCTACTTGAATGCATCAGATGTGAGGAATTTTGGGAGGGCGTTATCAGGAAGAAGGAAATAAATAAAATTTTCTGAATATTTGTTCTTTCTGAGCAAGTAATTGTATTTAAGTAATTAACTGTGAAGTTTTATAACTGCTATAATAAAAGGACAATTTAAAATAAGGTTGATACTGATATGAAATTGTTTACTTTATGACAGTTCACAATTTAAATTTGTACAGTTCTAACCACATAGTTTGGAATATTTCATTTTCTGCTGCATCCTTATATACTGAATGCAGGGGTTTTCTCTTGAAATTCTTCTTTTTCCCCTTATTCTCAAAAAACTTCCCCTTTTCTCTTTAAATATACGATATTTTAAATTGTACCCATTATGTAGTAATAATTAAAGCAATTATATCACTTAAATAAATTATTTATGAATGAGTAAGGTACATTTTTCAAGTGCAGACCATTAAAAATGAATACTCTAAAAAAAGTTGGAAAATGAAACATTTTAAAGCAAGTTGAAAATGTGAAAACTGGAGACAGAAGTTATTATCCAATATAAAATTGGAACAGTTACAAAATATATAATACTTTTTAAATAAGTATTAGAAGATTAACACATTTTAGTTAAAATATACAAAGTTAAATACCTAATTAAAAAATTGAACATTCCAAATTCATCAACTGCAATTTTGAATGTTCTAAATTGACAGTATTTAATTTTCTTAAATCTTTTCTTGAAAATTGGACTATTGTTGAATTTTTTTTTTCGATGAAAATAATTGTTTAAAACTAAAAATTGAAATATTCCATTTGTGTTTGAAAATTGATCTTTTTTAGTCGGGAATTCAACGATTTGGTTGCAATTTCAAATTTCGTTCAAAAGTTATATTTTTCGGCAGAAAATATGTTTAAAATTCAACTATTTGGCTAAAAATAGATTTATTTTGTTGAAAGTCTGTCTTTTTAATTGAAAATCAAACTACTTTGTTAAAAATTCATTTTTTTAAACTGAAAATTGCAATTTTGGATTGAAAATTATTTTTTGTATTGAAAGCTTATATTTTTTAGTTAAAAATTCAAATGTGTTGTAGAAAGTTCTTTTTTTTTGGCTCAAAAATTCAATAATTTGGTAGAAAATTGGTTTTGTCATTTGAAAAATTAGTTTCTTGAAATGAAAATGTAGCAATTCCATTTTTGGTTCAAACTTGTTCTTTTTTATTTTGAAAATCCAAATATTTGGTTAAAAATGTATGTAATTTGTTAAAAATTCGTCCATTTTTGTAGAAAAAGAATCTTCTTGCTTTAAAATTCGAAGTTTTGAATACAATTCATTTCTTTATTGGCTAAAACATATTTTTTGGTTGAAAACTCAACTTTTGTTAAAAATTCGTCCGTTTTTGTAGAAAAAGAATCTTCTTGCTTTAAAATTCGACATTTTGAATACAATTCATGTCTTTATTGGCTAAAAGATATCTTTTGGTTGAAAACTCAACTTTTGTTGAAAATTCGTGTTTTCGGATAAAGCATTCAACTGTTTTGTAGAAAATTTGAATTTTCTCTGGAAAATTCAATATTCAAAGTAGTTCAAAATTCATCATTTTAGTTAAAGTCTTTTTGTTTGTTAAAAACTAGGGGTTTTAACTAAAAATTGTAATGTTTGGTAGAAAATTAAAGTTTTATTTCAAAATTCATATTTTTGTGTTGAAAAATCAACTGCATTGTAGAAAATTCTTCTTTCAGGCTTCAAAATGAAGTTTTTTCAATTGAAAATTAATTTTTTGAAGCGAAAGTGTAACTCTTCGATTTTGGTTCCTAATTCAACAATGCAAAGTTAAATACCTAATTAAAAAATGGAACATTCCAAATTCATCAACTGCCGCTTTAAATTTTCTAACTTGACAGTATTTAATTTTTTTTAATCTTTACTTGAAAATTTAACTATCGTTGAAACTTTTTTTTTCGATGAAAATAATTTTTTAAAACTAAAAATTGAGATATTCCATTTGTGTTTGAAAATTGATCTTTTTAGTCGGATATTCGAAGATTTGGTTGCAAGTTCAAATTTCGTTCAAAAGTTATATTTTTTGGCAGAAAATAGGTTTAAAATTCAACTATTTGGCTGAAATAGATTTATTTTGTTGAAAATCTGTCTTTTTAATTGAAAATCAAACTACTTTGTTAAACATTATTTTTTGTATTGAAAGCTTATATTTTTGAGTTAAAATTTCAAATGTGTTGTAGAAAGTTCTTTTTTTTTGGCTCAAAAATTCAATAATTTGGTAGAAAATTGGTTTTGTCATTTGAAAATTAGTTTCTTGAATTGAAAATGTAGCAATTCCATTTTTGGTTCAAACTTGATCTTTTTTATTTTGAAAATTCAAATGTTTGGTTAAAAATTCGTGCTTTTTTGTAGAAAAGAATCTTCTTGCTTTGAAATTCGACATTTTGAATACAATTCATTTCTTTATTGGCTAAAAGATATCTTTTGGTTGAAAACTTAACTTTTGTTGAAAATTCGTGTTTTCGGATTAAGGATTCAACTGTTTTGTAGAAAATTTGAATTTTCTCTGGAAAATTCAATAATTTTGTAGATAATTAAATTAATTGGTCGAATTTTGAACTACTTTGTTAAAAATTCATCATTTTAGTTAATTTTTTTGTTTGTTAAAAACTAGGGGTTTTAACTAAAAATTATAATGTTTGGTTGAAAATTATTCAGAATTCATATTTTCATGTTGAAAAATCAACTGCATTGTAGAAAATTCTTCTTTCAGGCTTTAAAATTAAGTTTTTTCAATTGAAAATTAATTTTTTGAAGCGAAAGTATAACTATTCGATTTTTGGTTCCTAATTCAACAATGCAACTATTTTGTGCAAAAATTATCTTATTTGTGAAAAATTTAAAATTGCAAAATTTAAATATAAATTTCTTGCTCAGTTACATTTTTTTTTAAATGTGCAAAAACATGTTTTTTTTTGGGATTAACTCATACGCACACATTTTTAAAAACAAGTTGAATATGTTGAACCTGAAATTTATTCAGCTTGAACCAAAGAAACCTTTTTTTATTTTGCTTTTGCGGGAAAAAATTGTGTCGTGAGTTAAGATTTTTGGGATTTCATATATTTTTTGAGATTTCGGAACAAAAAATTGCCCATGAATAAAAAATAATAACATGCTTCTTTGGTTCAAACTGACTCAATTTCGGGTTCAAATCAATCCAAAAAGCATGTTTTTGTATAGTTTCAAAAAATTTTAAATAGGGCAATTTTTTTTTAATTAAAAAAAATCAAATGGTAAATTTAAGAAAGAGAACAGAATATATTAACCGATTTCAAAATGTTCTTTTTACTTGTTTTGGATGTCGGACCACAAATTGTTATCCCTCAGAGATGACAAATCTTGGAAAGAAATTTTTATTAGAACGATGTTAAACATATCAAAATTGTGTATTAAACTAACTTTATTTTTTATCGGACTACCTTATGTCACTGTGAATGGATTTCCAATGACCGAAGTATCTGCGATTTTTAAAAATAAATTCTTTAATGGCAGAAATCATTGAAAAAGCATTGAAAATTATTTAAAAATATAAAATTTCATTTGAAAAAATTGTTTTTTTTCGACATATAAAAATAAATGGTTAATTTTTCCCCTATTTTCCTCTTTTTCGTGAGAAAATCACCCTATTTCCCTTTTTTTTGAGCTCCTTTTGCGCTGTGATCCCTGTGAATATGAATATTGTCACGGGGTTGGCAATTAACTTGCGGTTTTCTGAAGGTGACTTGTGTGATTATTACAAATTAAAAAATTTTTCTAATGTTTTGCCGGGAAGTCTCAGGATTTTTCAGGTAGAAGTGGTAGAGGTGGGTTTTTTTTTCAAGATGACTTGTGTGATTTTATCAAATTTTTTTTAGTGTTTTACGTTAGAAGGTAAACCTGAAACTCAAATTATTTCTTAATAAAAATAACTCAAATTCATTTTAAATAATTTTAATTCATCCTAGTTCGTACGTGACATCATCATTTTAAGTATAAGTTAATCGTGTGGGCCTCATTATTTTCAATTTTTTAATTTGATTTCGAATAAAAAATTACTTGAAACTTTAGATATATACATTTTTTTTAGAGCAACATTTATCAAATGATCAAAAATCTCATCAAAATGTTCTCAGTGAGATGACAGTAACGCGTTTTAATTTTTTTGTTTTGTTACGAGAATTTTTTAACGTTGTGTGATAATACGCCTAAGATTGAATGTTACCAAAACAAATAATACAAACACTATGAAAGTGGATATCGTTAAGTGGATGAAGAATAGAGGACGTGTTTCGGGAGGTTAAAATCTTCCGAGAATCACAACTGTCCATTACAAACCACTATCTATTTATTGTTATCGATATCCAATTGAGACAGACAATAATTACAATCATAGAAGCTTAATAATCGTTACTATATTATTACTTTAGGTTAAGGTTATGAAGATATGACTTATGGCTCCAGTAGAATTAAACAACATGACGTAAAAGTGACAAATGAAATAACAATGGATAGCTAATACATTGATACACTGATCAGTTGTATCAATTTATTTTTTCGATGGAACAACTCAATTGACATTTGATTTTTTATAACGTGATTGTTTCTTTCAGTGTTTGCAATTAGGCACAAGAAAAGTCTTACTTATTTAAAACTATTTCACAAATTTTGTGATCATTGAAACAACTTGGTAAAAGTGACGACTAGATTTACAGCGTAATCTCAAATTAATCTTTTTATCTATTCTAAAATAACAGAGGAATGTTCTAAGTCCATAAAATTTTAAGCAGAGAGGAATTCCACTTGGTCGACATTGTTAAATCTGGAAATTAAACTCCATTTTATGGCCATTAGATTGATATTTTCATGATTTATGATTCAACTTTTTAACAATGAAAGTTATTTTAAATACATATGTGATTGTCGGTAAAATTTCGATGTGTTCGCTGACACCTAACTCTGATCAGTTATAAAGTTTTAAGAGAACGCTGGAAAAATAATCAGTAAATAAATAAATTTCGTTGCTCCTAGGTTCCTTATGATAGTGTAACAATGGACCGAACCTTCAACGTAAATATTTTAATTTAACAATGAAAACACTCCATGAACGAACGTCTTCGCGGATTTGCTACAAGTTTTCCTTTCCTGTTTACTCTAAAGTGCAAATAACTCTAGATTCCTTACTGCGAAGGTTTGGAAAACCTGAACCATTCAATTATTAAAGGTACTATTTCAATGATGTCCTGTAGCAGCAAATAAAATCGATCGGGTAATTACAGCTGCCGTTTTAAAATAGAATTTACAAAGGATTTACTTTTACATACATAATTAACAATGCGTCATAAGAAAATCGTAAATAAAATGTAGATATGCAGTCGGTAAATAGATCCCATTAGCAGAGTAATAAAAATGCGTTTCATCGAAAAAATCTAAAATCTATAACTTTTATCGACAACATTCGTGTATATCAACGTGTATAATGCAATATATAATGCAGTCCGGCGCCTTCGAGCTTCGACTCGATTCGAGTTTGTGAAGGTACATCGATACCTCCGTAGTTTAGACGACCATTCTGACGCTGATCGTCTAAACTAACCACTCTGCTTTTTGACTTGGCCCCTCGTTCCATAATTATTACAATATGGTTTAGTACGTTATTTAGAATTGTTTTAATTCAGTTGAATTCTTTTGACTTCTTTGAAATAATATACATACTAAAATATCGAGTAATAATTACTAAACTTGTCTGCTGTTCGCGCGTATACGTGCAAAACTAGGGGCCAACTGAAAAATCAGAGTGGTTAGTTTAGACGACCAACGCCAGTGTGATCGTTTTAGACGTACACTCCCAAGAGAGAGATTCTTTTAACATGGAGGTATCGACATGATTAGGATTCTCGTGCAGAGTCGCTGAGTGTCGCCTAATGGGAACTATTCTTGTTTCTTATTGGTGTTGCTTGTTTCGCTTCGATTCTACTCGACTCATGCGAGTCACCCTATTTGACGATTGCGAGTAGATAAATTGGACCATGAACAATTTGGCACCCGCTCGAAACTCGAGGGTTTTTTTTTTCGCAAATAGCCTAAGATTTACAATTACTCCCTAACGACGAATTCTGTGGCCGCAAAAAGTTACTTCGTAAAATAGTCTTATAAAGTATGCATCTATGTACAATTTCATAAAATAATATTAATTTAATATTATATAGACTTTTATATTATAATATTGCGTGTATGTAGATAGGTATTATATTATTTAATTACTCATTAATTAAATATCTCATTTGATTAGTGATGCATATCCTTGATACTCGATATGAGAGGACAATTCCATACTATATAAGCAGTGAATGTCGGTTGGCACAGACAGTGGCTGGTTTAAGGCACTCTGGGTTGATTGATCCTCATTCCTCCGCAGTACCCTCCAGCAAATACTATCTTCATCGTTACGACGATACGACGATACATCCCGCTTCTTTCGATTCTCCACGAATTTCGTATAATACCTTGACTGACTGCACGATTCTCACTTTCGGTATTACATCGCTTCGACTACCTTAAAAAAATACGCTGTTTCTGTGAGCATTGGAGTGTAAGTTGCGCATTGAGCAAAGCGTTCACAGAGGCTTTGTGAAGTTCGCAGGAAACATCCCCTTGTCGTTAGTGCCTTCCTTGATTCCCATTAACCATCCTTCCTCCTGAAAAAATACAGTTTCAGTCAGAACAAGTTTAAAAACTAATCGCAGGGTTCACAGCGCAAAAGGAGCTCAAAAAAGGGGAAATACGGTAATTTTCTCACGAAAAAGGGGAAAGATTAAACATTTATTTTTACATGTCGTAAAGAAAAAACAATCTTTTTATAACAAATGTGACATTTAAAAAAAAAATTCAATGATTTCTGCCATTAGAGAATTTATTTTTAAAAAATGCATACTTTCAATGTAAATTTAAAACTACAAATTTTTTAATCGGTAAATATCTCCAGTTGTCTTTTTGAAATTTACAATTAAAAATTGTAATAATTCGGGGGAAAAATTTGCCTTATTTAAATTTTTTTTAAATGTACTAAAACATGTTTTTTGGATTGATTCGAACCTGAAATTTCTTCAGCATGAACCAAAGAAACATATTATTATATTTTATTCGTGAGAAACATTTTTTCATCATAAGTTTTGAATAAAATAGTTCAATTGTTGAATTAAGAACATCAGTTTTTAACCTAAAATGGAATAGTTACATTTTCGTTTCGAAAAATTAATTTTCAATTGAAAAAACTGAATTTTCGCCCAAATTGTTGAATTTTGAAGCCTGAAAGAAGAATTTTCTACAATGCAGTTGATTTTTTAACACAAAAATATGAATTTTCAATTAAAAAGTTAATTTTCAACCAAAAATTAAAATTTTTAGTTAAAAAACATAGCTTTTAACAAACAAAAAAAACTTTAACTGAAATTATGAATTTTTCAATGAAAAATGACGAAAGGACGAATTTTTTACAAATTACATAAATTTTTAACCGAATATTTGGATTTTCAAAATAAAAAAGATCAACTTGAACCAAAAATGGAATTGCTACATTTTCATTTGAAAAAACTAATTCTCAAATGAAAAAAAAAAACAATTTTCTACCAAATTATTGAATTTTTGAGCAGAAAAAAAGAACTTTCTACAATATATTTGAATTTTCAACTCAAAAATATAAGCTTTCAATAGAAAAAATAATTTTCAATCGAAAATTGCAATTATCAGTTTGAAAAACTGAATTTTAAACAAAGTAGTTTGATTTTCAACCCAAAAGACAAAATAAATATATTTTCAACCGAATAGTTAAATTTTTAACCAACTTTTCGCCAAAAAATTTAACTTTTGAACGAAATTCGAACTTGCAACAAAATAGTTGAATTGTCCAATAAAAAATATCAATTTTCAAACACAAATGGAATAGTTCAATTGTGAGTTTAAAAAAATTAATTTTCAACGAAAAAAAAAATTTCAACAATAGTTAAATTTCCAAGTGAAGATTTAAAAAAATTAAAAATTGCTCAAGTTAGAACATTAAAAGTTTCAGTTGATGAACTTGGAATATTCCATTTTTTTAATTGAGAATTTAACTTTGTACATTCAAACTAAAATGTGTTAATCTTCTAACACTTGTTTGAAAAGTACTGTATATTTTGTAACTGTTCCAATTTTATATTGGATAATAACTTCCGTCTCCAGTTTTCACATTTTCAACTTGCTTTAAAATGTTTCATCTTCAAATTTGTTTAAAGAGTATTTATTTGTTATGGTCTGCACTTGAAACGTGTACCTTATTTATTAATAAATAATTTATTTGAATGCTATAATTGATTTAATTATTACTCAATACTGGATAAAATTTCAAATATCGTATATTTGAAGAGAAAAGTGGAAAAAGGGGAAGTTTTTTGAGAATAGGGAGAAAAAGGGGAATTTCAAGAAAAAAGGAGAAACTAAGAAAAAAAGGGGAAGACTGTGCACCCTGTAATCGATTCAGGACGATTCTAAATGTTCTTTTTAATTTAAGCTTATAAACTTTCAACGGTGTCTATATTTTTTATTTAAGTTGAAAAATTAACAAAAAAAACACATAAAGTCAGTAAATGAAGGATTGCAGTACAGAACTAGATAACCAACAAAGTCGGAATTTTTCAGGAGAGCAAAGTAACATTATTTTAAATCGAAATCACCACTCAAAGATAAAGCAAAATTTTTCTTCTGAGCTGAAGCATTTCTGAATTGAGACAAAAAATGTATGATTAAAAGAAATTATCCAGTTCTGAGAAATAGAATGTGGAACTTTGCAATCTCAAAGTGACAAGTTCAAATTTCATGGGTTTTTTAAAATCGGCTTTGGATAGACTAAAAATCTAATTTCAATTTTGAAAAATAATAAAAAAATGTCTCCCGAAATATAGGGAGGCTGAATAAGGATAAAAAAGTTTTCATCCAAAAAAATTATTCTGTTCTTTGAACATGAAGATTTAGTGTGACGGTATCGCACTCTAACATACGATTTTTCGCTGAAAGGTCTATGAAAAGAAGAAATGTATATATTTCTTTATAAATAAACGATAATAATTTTAAGAAATATAGTTTCTAATTTTAAGGCAAAAAGTGAAGTGAAAAAAAAACCTTACGAAAGTAGCTTTTTGTGGAAAATGCAGATTTAAGATTGGAATTTTATTAGTAGGTACTTTGGCGCTGAAAAAAGTGGCAAATAGGTTTATTTGAGGACCTTTTCTTTGAAAAAAGAAGTACTTTATTATTGTACTGTATTACAAAAATTTTAGAAAGAGGAATATAATAAGAAAAAAGGTCTAAAAAAATAAGAAGAAGGGAGACCAGTGCAGAGTCAGTTATCAAGCTTTTTTTCACTATATTAAAAAAAAGTTACCGAACAAATCCTTTTTATTGTAGATTAAATTCCTTTATTTATTTAATTGATGTAACCAAATTAATAAATAAAACTGGCATTTTCGGTGTTTCATTCATACTGATTTTATCGTTAAATTACGTAAAATTAATAACTAACAACAACTGAAAACTGAACGAAAACAATTGTAATTACTATCAACAATTGTTTAACGCAACTTCACTTATTTCGCATTTTTAACATAGAAAATGTTTGTTTCTGTGAAGTAACTAATTTGTTTTCATCGGAAGAATAACATCTTTATCTTTACTAGGGTGCCCAAAACAATGTGTGATTTTGAATTTTGAAAACGTTACCCCCTAAATTTCTTTTAAACTATAAAAAATGTGTCTTTTTTGTGTATTTCAAAATTTAAGTTTTTTTTTGGTATAAATATTTTTAATTTATTCCTTCTAGAGAATATTCTCCTTATACATATTGCAGAAGAAATTCTATGCATATCATTCAAGGGGGAAAAATGTTATAAGGGCCATTTCAGATCATTAATTAATTGTAATGAAATTACAAATTTTCGTATTCTATGCCCGATAATATCTCTAAAATCTTTTGTTAGTTTCATAAAACTTAGGGCTCAATAAATAACAAATACTTTTTACATATAAACAAATTTTTACCTTTAAATTTGCATTTTTTTAAACTGATAACTAAGAAAATTACAATGATGATTATATTTTTGAATGACAGACTATTATGTGAAGATATTATTCTTGAGAAGAAAAGAAATGATCTCTCAGACAATAAAAATTGTCTGCGTTCAAAAATGCAATATAAGTGAATTTGTTTATAACAATGACAATAATGTTCTCGTTAAGGACTCGGACGTTATCAATATCACATAGTTTAACGACGAAATCAGTATAAATAATGCATTTAGACGCCAAAAATGCAGCAGATGCCATGTTTATCCATTTTTTTTTAAACTAACAGAAATAAAAGAATTGAATCTAGAATTAAAATTTCCATTTATCAAGAGTAAATTAACTAATTCAAACTATACGCTTTTATGGAAATATAAAACATTGTCTTTTGAGATTTTTCAACTTCAATAACAAATTACCCGTTTTTTCTAAATCGACCTCTACAGACATCTTCGTAATTTAATAAGTTTGAATTTAAAAGAAAAAAAAACTTTCAAACCATTTGAGCAATACGACCCCCGGAACTTTTTAAATACAAAATTCTACTTTTTTCTCCCTGTGAGACCGTGTTCCTTTATATCGTTTATCGCTTTCATCAATTTCGAAACCTATTTTAGACGAAAAACACTCAAATAATGTAACAAAAAATAGTTTAAGATAGTAATTATGCCTTTAAAGATGACATTTTTTGTTTAAAATCACCTTTTTCCGACGAAAAATGGTAACATAATCTAAAACTGTTCTAAAATGTAAATCTTCTTTGAAATCTATAGCGACTTCCGGTATAAAACACCAACAAAAGCAAAAATTGTGAATTTAATGACTCCGGATGATAATCTGCAAATCTTATTATTTTTTGTTTAAGAATCCAAATTGCCGATGTAAACCGCCAACAAAACCAAAAATGGTTAAAAAGTTGTAAATAATCTTGGAAATATATATTTTTATTATTAAAAATACAAATTTCCGACGAAAAACACTAATATAATCGAAAATTATTAAAAGGTTCTGAATCTTGTTCAAATGATACATTTTTTCTTTTAAATACCAATTCTCGATTTAAAATTTTAACGTAACTTAAAACTTAAAAAATATATTAATCTTTTTTAAAATCTAACGATTTTTGAATAAAAATATCAATTTACAACGAAAAATACTAACACATTCCGACATTTTCAAAACTTGTATATTTTATTGCTTCAAATAAAAATGATTGGATTTAAATCTAATGACTCTTTGTTCAAATTTCAGGTGAAACACACCAACATAATATAATGTTATTGAAAAATTGTAGATATTTTTTTTAATACAATCATTTTTTAATAAAAATGACAATAATTTCCAACGGAAAACACTAACATAACAGAAAATTATTCATAATTTCAATCTGCGAAATCTAAAAATTTTGGTTTTAATTAAAATTTGATAATCTTCTTGAATTTTTTGTTTATAATAGAAAAAAACAATTTCGCCGAAATACACTTACACAATCCAAAATTATTAAAAGATTTTAAATTTTGTTCAAATTATGATTGTTTGAAAATACGAAATTTTTTTTATAACGCTAACATAACCCAAATTGTTACAATATGTGAGCCTTATTTAAAATCTATTTTTTTAAATTAAAAATACCAATTTCCGACAAAAAACACTAACATAATCCAAAATTGTTGAAAGATTCTAAATTTTGTTCAAATTATTATAATTTCTGATTAAAAATACCCATTTCCGAAAGTGTATAATATTTGCAATAATTTGATAGGTAATTTGAAAGTTTTAATCTTCCACTCAACATTATTTTAAAAAAAACATAAATGTTTTGCAATTCGCATTAGGTTTTCTATGATTTCTATTATTAAAAAGATTTATTTGCATAATTAATTTTCAAATTTAAGATAGGTATAAAAGAACTTTAAGTAATGAAAAGCCTGTCAGGTTTTTGAGAACAATTGTTGCGGGTTTTTCAAGACATATCGCTAGACCATTTTTTATAGGAAAAAAATTACCCGCGTTCTTACAAAAGTAATTCTTAATTTTTTGAATTTCTGTTGTTGCTAAAGTGGACATTTTTCTTTTAAAATATTTATTAAATAAGAGCTTTATCATTTTCTAAAGATGTAATAAATTATAATTTTATTCTAACTTCTGCACCAACTGCCTTAAGTTTTCATTTTCAAATATGATTTCAAGCATGATTGAAAATGCATTTTCGAAAATAATTGAAGGGCAATTCAATTTCTAATCAAAATCATAAAAAGCAAGGTAAATAGCAAGAGGTTGATCACTTTTGAAATCTGATTTCCAAGCCCTTGTGAAATCTGAAATATTTGTAAAACCTTTGAGATCTTCGTGAAATCTTTGGAATAATTGAAATCTGAAATTGAAATTGAAATCGTAGCATAAATGATGATTTTAATAAAAAAAAAAATGTAAACAAAGTGGATGTTTTATTAACAAATAGACCGCCAGACCTGAGGAAATTCATTCAAATATATTAATATTGACGGTCTAAAAAAATGATTAGATTTGTTTTCACAGAAATCTTTGTGGAATCTTTGAAACCCCGAAATTTACGGTACACTCAAAAATCGAGTGGTCAACCGATCGGACAATAGGAAAAATAGTACAATTAGAAATACGAACTTGTTCTTCCGGATCTTCGTATTCGACAACACAAATGATTTCACCCACGTCGAACGAAAGCTCGTCCACGTCTTCGCGATTGTATTTATACGTCGCCTTCACCCTGTACAAAACTCCTTGTGGCAAGTTGTCAGTTGTCGCCCCTGTAGATAAATCGGTACCATTTTCATATTCCACCTCTAAAAATGATTGAATTTGCCGCCATTAGGGATGGATCTGTGCCCTGAAGTGTACTTTTTTCAACAAGACCATGCACACAATGGCAGGCAAATTGTGATCACATTTTCGTACATTTTTTTTCATTTATAACTGGAATCTTATTTTTCTTGAAAATTTATTTCTATACCTCAAAAGCTTAACAGTATTTCGACCCTTCAGACCTTTTCTTATTATTTTTTGAATTTAAAACCTTCTGAAGTAGAAAATATAAAAAATTGACAAACTTTTCGGGTAAGTTAGAACATCTGTTAATATATTGCATGGAGCAAAAATGTACAAAACTGTGTCACATTACACAAATTAAACAAAAAGGCAAAATATTCGTTAATTGAATCAAGTTAGTAACATGAAAACTCATTAGTCAAAAAGTAAAATATTTATTTTAAACATTTAGAGAAAGCTCATAGTACATGGACTGATGTAAAAATACAGATTTCTGAAAGAAGGCGATAACAAAATCATTTGCAATTTTATTTCTAGAAAGATACTCACCAACAGGTATATCGTACAATTCTTCGACTCTTTTGGCAGGTACAGTTGCGTTTTTCGGGGATGCATCTTGGTTATTGAGGGAGTTATCATTGCTATTAGCATTGCTATTAGCATTGCTGTTAGCATTGCTGTTAGCATTTCCATTCAATTGAGTCGTTGGCGAGGAATCTAGTGTCGCCGCTGCTGTAGAATCGCCCAAAGCTGTAACACGCAACAAACCACACTCAAACCACACATAAAACTTACTTTTCATAACATTGCGAGTTCCTCACGCTTTCAGTTAAACACAACACAAGCGCACTTCCGTCAATGCAGATTATTAGTTTATTTATTCACATATTGATTTTATCGTATTGATTGTAATTACCTGATGAAATGTTGTTAATGGCCGGTTGCGTGTTGATTATCAATCTGGAAAATTTAAAATACTCTTTCAAATTATCTGCCACGGGTAGAGACTTCAGGAAGCGTTCAAATATTATGTAGCATTCATTTATGAAACTTTGATTTATCAGTGACGTTTTTTAGTAATTTGAGAAAAAATTAAAACATATTTACACATAATTTTGAAAATTAAATTCAGATAATCATTTCGCAACATCGCAAACATTGAAAGTAATTACGTAATTAAAATAGAGTTATTTTGAATGTAAATAAACTTTTATTACACAAATTATAGCCAATATTAAGTTAAATAACCTTAAAGTGAATAATAAATTTATGTACGTAATTGAAAACAATCAAAATCAATCTTCATGTAATTTAATATTTTGAAAGAAAATTATTATTATATTATGATGAAAAATAATCAATCAGTTCAAAAAAGAAGTATTCAACTATAACTTTCATTAAAACATTCACATAATTTTTACTTTATATATATTTTTTAAGTTTGAACTTTCATTTTTGAATATTTGATTTATTAATAACCTCTTAAACTAATTCCAGAAGATGTCAGTTTCAATAGAATCAGTTAATAATTAATTAATCAGTTCATAACATAAAAAGCATTACACAATTATTTTCATTGAAGCACTCAAATTATTTTTACATTATATATTCTCCTTCAAACTTGAAATTTCATTTCTATAGGTACATTCATTTAAAAAATAATAGCCCATATTCAATTAAATAACATTCAAGTAAATAATCAATTTATGTTACTTAACTGAAAAAAAAAATTTAATTCAATCTTTATTCAATTTAAAGTTTTTAACCAAATTAATTAACTAATAATTAATTAAACTGATTACAACATAAAAAGCATGCAACTATAATTTTCAAATAATTTTCGCTTTATATTTTTTAAACATGAAATATATAATTTTGAAAGTTTAATTCAGATAATCATTTAAGCATTAATCTATACTTTTCATTGAAATATTCAAATAATTTTTACTTTATGTTTTTTTCAAATTTGAACTCTCATTTCTGACAATTTTGAATTATCAATAACCTTCTGAACACAATCCAGAAAATGTAAGTTTTAATAGAATCAGTTAATAATTAATTAATCAGTTCACAATATAAAAATATTTTGTCATTCATATAATCTAATCGAGTAGAATGTAGTATAGATCGGCCAAAATATAACGCGCATATCATATGACAAAGAAGAACATCTGCGACTGGATTAGAAATGTAGAAAAATTACTGAAATACATTTTATTTTACGCCGTGTATTGAGAAAGTGAGTCATATCAACCAAAGATTTAATATCTTCAATAAAAACTTACATTGAAAGTAATAGTGAAAATAAATAAATCAAAATAATTATCGGCGATCGCTAAAATGAGAAATCTACTCCTTTAATTCTGTTAGTTTTGATTTAAAAATATATAGTTCACCCTATGACTTACTATAACTAACAGAAAATCTTTCTCCATGAAATTAAGAGTTTTCATCTATAGGATAATGAAAAACAGAACAATTTAAAGTCAGATCGTAAAGAAGCTGAAATTTAAATACTCAAAACTAAACAGCTTTCAGTTCTATCATATTTTAAAAGTTCCAAATTCAGGA
The DNA here is from genome assembly GCA_932178445.1 of Andricus quercusramuli. NCBI lineage: Eukaryota > Metazoa > Arthropoda > Insecta > Hymenoptera > Cynipidae > Andricus > Andricus quercusramuli. The sequence goes on from CAKNXH010000132.1 coordinate 247,217, forward strand.
TTTCCTACGCTACAGGACCTGTAAAAATTGGGCCATGGCATTTTTAATAGTATTTTAGTTTTTGATTGAGTATTTTAAAATTTCAAATTGATACGAATTGATATTTACGTTTCAATTTTTTTAATTGGTCAACGTTCATAGGCCTGAAGAAAAAAAAATTGTAATGGGATCCACTTTGAAGTGTACAAGTTTAAAAATTTCTTATTTACACATTGTATAATTTCAAATGCTTTAAATCAAATACAGGCAAACCTTAGATAAGATTTTGAATATGATATTCTGAAATTCAGAACGATTTAAAGAAACCACATAATTTTTTACGCTTAAATTAAAAATGGTTTATTATTCACTTTTATTATGAAAATGTACAAATCATACAATTTTAAACACACTCAGGTAAAAATGTTTAATTTCGTAAGATTTTAATTTAAAATTAACACAAAATTTTACGATCTGGAAGTTTTCACATGTGCAGAATTCCAAAATTTTCAATTTTAAGTATGGTCAGAGTAGATTTTCTGAATGTACGAGAAATTGGACATACAAAAAGAGGACAAAATAGGACACAGGGCTTGAAAGGAGGCAAAAATAGGACTGAAATTTTATTCCTACTTTGTCCTCAAACATTAAATATTTCAACGTAATTTTTTTAAATACACAATAAATAGCTTTTCCTCTTTGTTATTTCACAACGTGATAAGAAAAAAAGCAAGGATAAAAATATATTGGCTAAATTAGAAAATAAGATTAAATATAAAAATAATCTTGACATATTCTGAATTTAAAAATGAATATTATATGATATTCCGTTACTTTGAATTTTGAAACTATTATTTTAAAGAAGTACAATTATTGAGGATGACATGTCCAGGAAAATCCGCATAGATCGTCACCCCACTGGAAGCGACAACAATTTGAAAATTGTCTTGTTCAGGGTGTCTACTCAAATCCTGGAAAAAAATTCCCTGACAATTCCAGGTTTTTTCCAGGTATCCCAAGTTTTTTCCAGGTATAATTTTTCACAGCATGTATCCATTCAAATATTTCGTATATTTATTCATCGAATCGGATATATATACAGTTTTGCGAATCTATTATAAATAATGTTTTTTTCAGTTTCTAGGAATTCAATTAATATTACAAGATATTCTTAAATATTTTAACACGAACGAATAACTAAATAATTAAATAATACTAAAAACCTAATTAATCACTTCTTGAATTTTTTTCTTAAAGTCCATGAATTTGAATAATAATGTAAACAAATTTTTATTTTATATAATTATACTTAAAATGCAGTGCATATTTTGGTATACTATATATAATTCAATTTGAACCATTTAAATTCCTAACTTTTCCAGTAAAAATTTGGATTTTCAAAAAAATAGATGAATTTTTAACCAAATAGTTGAATTTTCAACCAAAAAGATTGATTTTTTTACCAAAAATACGATTTTTCAAAACAATACATTAATTCTTAATGAAAAAATATAATTTTTAACTGAAAAAGATCAATTTTCAAACAAATAGCTGAATTTTGACCAAAAAAATATCAGTTTTCAACAAAAATGAAAAAGTAGTTTTATTTTCAAGCAAAACGAGGAATTTTTCAACTAAAATGATGGATATTTAACTGGAATACTTGAATTTTAAACCAAGGAAATGAATTTTCTACCACAAAGACGATTTTTCAACAAAATACATGAATTTTCAACTGAAATGATTAATCTTTAACTGAAATAGTTGATTTTTTAACCAAAAAGATGAAAAAAACTAATTTGCAACAAAAACAAAACTAATTTTCAACAAAATTGTTACATTTTCAAACAAAGTGATGAATCTTCAACTGGAATAATTGAATTTTCAACCAAAAAGATTAATTTTCTACCAAAAACGCGATTTTTCAAAAAAAATACATCAGTTCACAATTAAACAGTTGAATTTTCAACTAAAAAAGATCAATTTCTAAACAAATAGCTGAATATTGAACTAAAAAAGATCAGTTTTCAACCAAAAATGAAATAGTTAAATTTGCATTTAAAAAAACTTAATTTTACACAAACAAAAAATTTATTTTAAAAACAAATTCAATTTAACTTTCAACCAAGTAGTTTTATTTTTAAGCAAAAAGATAAATTTTCAACTAAAATGATGAACACCTAGCTGGAATATTTGAATTTTAAACCAAGAAAATGAATTTTCTACCACAAAAACGATTTTTCAACAAAATACATGAATTTTCACCGGAAATGATCAATCTTTAACTGGAATAGTTGATTTTTAAATCAAAAAGAAGAATTTTCAACCAAGATGAATTTTCAATTAAAAAGATAAATTGTCAATCAAAAATTGAATAGTTAAACTTTCACTTAAAAATGAATGTTTAACATTAAATTACAAACAACAATATTAATTTTCAATCCATAAGATTAATTTCTACTAAAAGAATGAAAATTTTCTAAAAAATAATAAAAAAATAATAGAATAAAAAAATAAAAATAGTAAAAAAGATCATTTTTCAACTAAATATTGAATAGTAACATTTTCAATAACAAAAATAATTTTGAACGAGAAAAAAACAAACAAATTTTCAACAAAAGAGTAACTCTCAAGTAATTAAATCTTCTTTCGGAAAATATGAACTCGGAAGGAAAAATGTGGCAACTGATATTTCAAACAGAAAAGATTACAATTTTCAATAAAAAATAATGGAATTCAACCAAAAAGATCGATTTTCAACCAAATAGATTTATATAGTAATAGAGAGCTATACTTTTACAAATGAAGAATCATTTTCATTCAATTCAATACTGTAATTTTTAAAAAGGTAGTCAACCTCTTAAAAATTTCCCTGACTTTAAAAAAAATTCCCTGACAATTCCAGGTTTTCCAGGTTTTCCAGGTAGGGTAGACACACTGTTGTTCGATATTATTAATTTTTCAACATCTTGAATTACAATTTTTTTAACCATTAGGATTTCCAATTAAAAATGTTGTACAATTTTAAGCTTTAAAATTTTTTAAAAATATATAATTTTTAAATATTTTAATTTAAAATTGTCTAGTTTTAGATACCTTCTATTGAAAACTACACATAATTATTAGTAATCCGTGAAGATTTTTTAACGTTTAATGGCTCAAATCAAAATTCTGCCAAGAATTGAAGTTAAATTACAAAATTCCTCAAAAATCGTAATTTTATTTTTGTCTTTCTCATGTGTTTATTCAATACCCACGAGGTCAAATTACTTCAACTATAGCTCATTTAACGTAGAATTTAATAAGCTTTCCAGCCGTTCCTTAAAATATTTTATCTATATTCTGGGCATGAAATGAAGAAAATTGCAAGGTCTGAGTTTAAAATAAAAAATTATATGTAATATTAATAAGAACATGTAATTTTGAATATTTTTTTATCAAACACACTGTCCCATTTTTTAAGGTCTTGAACTTCAAATTATTCTGCAACAGTATAATGTCTTGAAATTGAATTTACTCTGGAATTAATTTAAACCGGACTACTGTAGCGACGCCAAAGTTGAATACTTGAAATTACATAATTTTCTCTGATCATAAGTAATATTCAACATGAGTGCAAAAAATGTAAGACTCTCTGATCAAATTGTTTAAAAATTGATGATACCGTTAAAAAATAATTTCCTAGTGATTGTAAATTACATAACTGTCGGTATTACACTATTGTTTCGTATCTTTTTAATACACAAAAAGGTATTTCCCGATTTTGAGATCAAATAACAATAAATAAACGGAACCTCTCACTATAAACTTCATGTTTTAATTTTGATAAAAGTGCTACACAGGTTAAAATCGATAATTGAAGGGTAGAAATGCAAAAGGAGTCAAGCGCCATTTTTCACTTTTTTCAGGAGAGACTAAAAACCTGTTATAAATTCAGCGGGAACATTTAAGAAAAAAATAAGAAAGTACTTTCGAGATACTTTCATGCTCTATCGAACTAAAAAAAGTTTGCTATCAAAAAACTATCCGGTTTCGAGAAATTGAATGAAACAAGTCACGTTTCGAGGTTAGATTTTGGGTCCGTATCGACTTTTAACATCTTTCAACATTAATTGTGGAGTCAATTTGCAGTTTAAGAAAAAACTAAAAATTTGAATTCAAGCTATTGAATGGACGAATTGGTTTCCAAAAAAATCAAAAAAAAAATCATGCAGTTTCGCGTAATTAAAAATAATTAGCCAGTGTCGAGAAAATTGAAATTTGATTTTTTACTTTGTGGTTAAAAAAGCTTCTCGGACTGTGAACACATGAACACAAATTTTGAAAAATGATGCCCCAAAAAAATCCTCTGGCAGGCATGTGTAATAGAATTTATCGGATTTTTTGAGCTAATAAACCCGATTTCGAAAATTTGGCGCTTGACTCCTTTTGCATTTCTACCCTTCAATTGTAAAAGTGCCGATAATGGAAAAAAATATTTTGTTTAAAAGTTAGAGTAACATTAAAAACGTGAAAAATGTTGCATAATATTCTAACGATCCCTTAAATGTTGAGAAATCGAAGAGAACTTACGCTGAATTGGCGTTCGGTGATTTAGGTGATTGTGGTTCCGAGATCTTTTTCAAGCTATACGAGCCTCTTTGACTATCATTTGCAAGTTTGTCGACTATCGCCTCAAGTTCCGAGAAAACCTGTAACAATCGATAAATCTTGAAAGATCGGTATTGAGTTATGAGTCTTGGGAAGGAGTAACAACTGCACGCGAGAGAATTGCAGAAGGTGTTTACGTAATCGCTGATATTTGCAACGCACCTTGGCACTTTCGGCATGAAAAACTTGTTCCGCGGCGAAAAGAGTCTGAAGATTAGTGACCAGGAAAAGAACACGTGAGTCGTACAAGGCCGGTAGTTCGTCGTGGAGTTCCGAGTTTAATTGCTCGTAGGTTCGCTTAGCCTCATCCAACAAGTCTTTTCCCCGAGTGACTTTTAGCTCGTCTCTTTTCTTTGGATTACTCTGCAGAGACTGGAAGGCGTGCCTTTGACTGTCGTAATCCACCAGCTTTCGGCCTCGTTTGTCGACTTTTTTCTGCAAAATAAAATCGCTCGTTATGTTGATCTTACTCTTTTATTTCTAAAATGTATTAGTGTTTGAAAAATTCTTAAACCACATTCAAAAGCCATTCTGTGTGAAAGCACCACTTATTCACTTGAAAACAGAGAGCCCCACCTGTTGGCTCAGAAACTTTTACTCTATCATCCACAGAAGCTTCCTGATCATTAAAGAAGCTATCTTTCCTTTTTTTGTGTTTGAAAAACTGGATTTCCTTGTACCCAAGTGAAAACGGGTGCTTCCACAACAAAACAGTTTTTGGAGGTAAAGCTTACAACAACCAGGGTGGCCGAAAACCTGACTTATCCCTGACTAATTTTTTACTTTTCCTGAACATTAACATTTACAGATCAAAATTCTAATCTTGCAACATTTTTAATATAGAATCTTTCTTTAAACGGAATGAAACAATTTTAAATTTATGTTTATACATTTTTTATTTATTATTCTCAGGGCTGCCACAGCTTAACTTACTTGAAAAAAGTGACTAATTTGCATTAATAATGGGACTAATGTTCTTTTAAATTTAAAGGAATTCAAAGGAATTTGATGAAATTTATACGAATGCCAGTTTGAGGAAATTTAGAGGAATCTAAGAAAAATGAGAAGAATTCTATAATATTCATGAAAATCCAAGGTGAATTGAATTAAAAACAATTGGAAAATATAAAAACATTCAAAGGAATTTAAGAGAATTTGATGAAATGCTTAAAAATTCAAGGTAAGTTTAAAACGCTTCTGGATGAAATAAAAAAAAAAAACTTTGAAAAATCCATTGAATTGAGTAGAATTAAGTAAATTTAGAAGAATTCGAGTGAATTAAAAAAAATTCCAAGAAAATTCCAAAGAATTAAAAAGAATTCAGCATAAAATCTTAGAAACCCTACGAAATCCCTTACTTCTTGTGAATAAATTCTTCGAAATCCATGGAAATATTATAAAATTCCGTGATATTCTATGAAGTCTGATATTTTCTGAAGTCCTACAAAATTGATTAAAATATCTTGAGAGCTTTTAAAAGCCCTTGAAATAATTGAAATCCTCGAAAATCTTATAAAATCCCTTGGAGTCTTTTAAAATATTTTAAAAATCTTATAGGTCCTTTAAAAACGTTTAATATTTTCCGAAATTCTATGAAATTCTTTCCAGTCGCATGAAACATTTTGCGAATCCCTTAAAATCATCAAAATCCTTGTATATCCCTCGAAATTTTGCGAATCTTTTAAAAATTCCTCGGAATCTTTTTAAATTCCCTAAGATATTTCCAATCCTTTGAAGTATTTTAAAATCCCTTGAAGCTTCTTGAAGCTCTTTAAAATGCCTTGGTATAATTTTAAATACCCTAAAATATTTAAAATCCTTTGAAATCTTTGGAAATCCCTCGAATTTTTTTAAAGCTCTTGAAATTTCCTTGTAAATTAAAGAAAATCGTAAAATATTTAAAAATCTTTGCAATTTTTCAAAACTCTTGAAAATTCCTTGGAATTTTTAAAAATATCGTAAAATCTGTAAATTACACTAAAATCTTTTAAATTCCTTTAAATTATTAAAATCTGTTGAAAATTCCTTTAAGTCTTCTAAATTACCCTAAAATATTTTAAAAGAATTCAAGAAAATTTAAAAATAGCTATAGACCTGAATTCAATAGTGGATCACCCTCGGAATTTTTAAAAACATAGTAAAATCTGTAAATTACACTAAAATCTTTTAAATTCCTTTAAATTATTGAAATCTGTTGAAAATTCCTTCAAGTCTTCTAAATTACCCTAAAATATTTTAAAAGAATTCAAGAAAATTCAGAAATAGGTATAGACCTGAATTCAATGGTGGATCACCCTTGGAATTTTTTAAAATATAGTAACATCTGCAAATTACACTAAAATCTGTTAAATTCCTTTGAATTGTGGAAATCTGTTAAAAATTCCTTCGAATTTCCAACCATTTTTTTCTGTTTATATAATCAAAGTGAATTCAATTCCCTGTGTAATTAACTTTTTTTATTAGAATTAGTTAAAATTGAGTGGAGTTACAGAATTTGAAGCTAATTTACTTTTATTTTTCAATAAAATAATTAAATTTTCAACGCAATATTTGAATTTTCAAAACAAATTGTTGAATTTTCGACCTACAAAGATGAATTGTCAACCAAAAATTGAAAGTTAAATTTTCAGCTAGAAAATTAATTTTCAGCCAAAGAGATGAATTTTCAAATAAAATTTTGGAATATTCAACTGGATTGCTTAAATTGTCAGCTACAAAAAAGAATTTCAAAACACGAATTTTCCAAAAATAGGTACATTTTCAATTTAATAAATCAATTTTTCAAACAAACAAAAAATGAGTTTTCAAGAAAGTGGTTAAACTTTTAACCTACTAGGTGAATATTCAACTATGGCGATGAATCTTCAACTGGAGTAGATCAATTGTAAACCAAAAAGATATAGTTAAATTTTGAGTTCAAAACATTTATTTTCAATCAAAAAGAAAAGATTTTCAAACTGAAATAGTTAAATTTTCAGTTAGAAAAAGTTATTTTTAACCAGAAAAAGAACAATTTCTACGAAATAGGTCAATTTTCAACGGAAGAAATGAATTTTCATAAACAATGATGAATCTTCGACCCAAAAAATGAATTTTTAACAAAGGAATTTAATTTTCAAAAAGGTATTTGAATTTTCAACCAAAATCATTAGCTTTCTACCAAAAAATACGAATTTGTAAATAAAAAATATACATTTTCAAACAACTAGGTAAATTTTTAAATTAAAAAAAAAGTAAAAATGTTTAACCAAAAATGGAACAGTTAAATATACAGTTTATAAAGTTAATTTTACAACAACAAAAATAATTCGCATCAAAATAGTTAAATTTTCAACCAAAGTGATGAATTTAAAAAAAATGATGAATCGTCAACTGGAATACTTGAATTTCCAACCGAAGAGATGAATTCTCAACTAATTAGCTTGAATTATTAGTTGGAAGAAATTAATTAGTAATAAAAAAAAATTTTTAACAAAGAACTTAAATTTTCAGTTTAAAAAATCGAATTTTTAACAAAAAAGATACATTTTCAATCCAAGAGGTGATTTTTCAATTGAAATGATGAATCGTAAAAAAATTAATTTTTAACAAAGGAGTTTGATTTTCAATCAAGTAATTGAATTTTCTATAAAAAATACGAATTTAAAAAAAAATACATAATTTTTTAACCAAATACTGAGTGAAATGTTCAACAAAATAGTTGAATTTCCTACCTACAAAGATGAATTCTCAATCAAAACGTCGAATTTTCAAGAAAATACCCAGATAGCAAAATGCCCGCCGATTGCAAGCGATCTGCCGGCCCGCGGTCCGATCGATCGGACCGACTTGCCGGCAGATATGCACCTTAATGTGCACACCATTGATGTCTATATGCCCGCCCGACAGGCGGATGTGACGCTGTCCGGCGAACTGCATGCCCGACGGTCCGGTAAAATGCAGGCTGAGAGTGCGAGTTGATTAAAATTGAAAAAATCTTTTTTTATGTAAATAAAATAAAAATTTCCAAATATCACGAAAGGTAATGACGAGAGTCTGCGTATAATAAGTCCAAGTTGAAAGAAAAATGTCAATATTATAAAAATTTCTTTTTATAATATTGACATTTTTCTTACAACTTGAACTTTATATTATTATACGCAGAATTTCATTACCTTTCGTGCTATTTGCTACTTTTGTTGATTTGAAGGACACCGACAGCAAAAAATTGCTAACAAATTTTATGTTCCACTCACAGCCAAACAATACCAAAAACCGCAAACGATGAAAGGTATAACTCCGTTATACAAGTAGATTACTCCATTTACAAGTGGATTACTTACTCTTCTATTTTATCTGGAACGAATAACAATTATTGTTTGCAAATCGTACACATCCGAGCGAAAATTCACGGGAGTGAACGCCACACGAGATGAAACACGACAAGAACAGCTGATCCAAAACGCGCATGCGCGTTTTTGATCTCAAACTTCTCGCACTATCAGCTTGCAGCGGTCGCGTAAATCGCAGGCCCGTCGTTCCTCGCCGTTTGCAAGCCCGACGGGCGTCTCATGTACCGGACCGTTGCCTGCCGTTGTCCGCCTTTCGGTCGCATTCCGACTCTGCCGGCCTGTCGCGTGCATTTAGCAGGCACACTGGTCTCCAGCCCGTCGGGCCGATCGCGTGCCTGCACGTATTGTTATCTGGGTACATTATTTTCATATAAATAGTTGAATTTTTGACTAAAAAAGATAAACTATCAGTAAAAAAAATGTTCAATGTGATAAAAAAAAATTAATATGAAGCTACTTTTATAAATAAAAAAATTGATATTCAATTTTATATTATAATTATACAAAAAATTAGTCACACTCTCGAAAAAAAATTCCCTGACTTTAAAAAGAAATTCCCTAAAATGTTCAGGTTTGCCCAGGTGATTAGTCACCCTGATTATTATATACATGCACCTACAAAAAAAGGGTTCATGCAACAGTCTTTTTTTGTTCAGCAGAGAAAAAATTAAAAAAAATTTTTTTTTTCTCAAGGGAATAAAAATTCCAGGACCATTAGCAAAATTAAAGGACTTTTCCAGGTTTTTTCAGGTAGAAAAAAAGCTCAAGGATTTTTCCAGGTTTTCAAGATTTCCAGGACGCTAGACACCCTGGATGAGGGTTATTTTTTCAATTCTAGACACCCCCGTCCCTCCCCGTAATTTATGGATGCCTCCTTACTAGATAGTAAAAAAATGTCCTGACTTTTGGAAGGAATGCTACTTAGGTAATTTCTGGTTTCGATACGGGATTCCTTAGTTGTTTAAATGGTGGGATCATAGATATCTTACCCGCATCTCAGGAAACTGACTTTGATACGTGTTTAGAGGTAAGAGCACTTGGTCGGCGAGTTTGTGAGTGAAGTCTTGCCACAACATGTCTAGACTTTGTGCTTGGACGTAAAGGAGATCGTGTCCAGTCCATTGGCTTTCGTATATTTCATTCAGGGAGTCCATGAGTGTCTTCGATGCGGCTTGTACCGCTGGAATCATAAGTGCAAGCGTACATAAGCAATTGCACAACTATTTGCCCTTTAAACGCGCCAGAGCAAAATGTCGCGAATTACCAGGAGAATAGTGAAGGCACATAACTATTAAGTAACATAGATAGGTACGATATGAGAAATACTTCACTGGAATAAAATTGGATAAAATCCAATCTCAAAGTATAAAATTAAATAAATATAAAAATATGAACTAATAAATATAAAACTAATTTTTTTTAAATCTATTGTTGCATAATTAATTATCTTTGGTACATGTAATCCCGAGTGGTAACATTTTAACTGTTCAAAACACCGCAGCTTAAAATAGATTTTAAAACTTGACAATATAATATAAAATTAAATAATTTCAAATTTAGTATTCGTAGTTTCAGATGAATAATTTGACAGTTTATGCACTTGAAATGTCAATTTTTTTAGTTTAAATCTTTTACTTCTGTCTCCTGAAGTAAACAATTTAACATTTGAGGCTTTCCAATTTAAAAATTTTAATTGTTTAGCTTTCTGATTTATACAATTGGGTCAAAATATCTCAAGTGTGCCACTTTTAAATCGTTATTTCTATTTTAAATCAATGTATACAGTTTTCAATTCGATTTTATATCAAAATAACTCCCCTACAATATTTTTGCAAAAAATTTATTTTTTCAAAAGTTATTAACAATCAAAGTTCTTGATCACTTTTTTTCAAAAATTAATTACTCGCGAACGGCTCATCAAAATTCAATAATTGAATGATGAAATTTTTTTTACGAAGTATACTTTACGCTAAAAAATTGTTCGGTGGTGAAAACCGTTTTTTTATTGTTTAAATGATCGTTGGTTTTAAACAATTGAAAATTAATTAAACTTCTCCGCCTGTGAAAGAATTCTTTCACGTTCCAATAGATTCTACCAATAATCTACCATATCTTACGAAAATTTTGGTGGAAAAAAAAGTTGGTATTTTGTAGTAGTTCAAAAGTTATTGATTTTTTTGTGACCGCGCTCCGAATTATATGACTGGTAATATTCTAATATTTAGTGATTAAGATTGATCTTTCGATATTATTTGTTTATTTAATAAACAAAAGCATAGTTTGTTCATTCATAGACAGAAAGTAATAGTTTTTCTTTCTAATCGTCTTCAAATTACATAGGTGGTGGTGTTTAGTGACGAACAATTTTCAATCGATATTATCTGTTCATGTTATAAACAAATCTTATAAACAAATGGATAGTTTGATCATTTATTTAGATAGAAAGTGATCGTTTTCCTTTCTAATCGTCTTCAAATTACATAAGTAGTGATATTTAGTGACGAAGAATGATCAATCGATTTTATTTGTTTATGTTATAAATAAATTGTATAAACAAATGCATAGTTTGACCATTCATAGATATAAAGTGATCGTTTTTCTTTCTAATCGTCTTCAAATTACATAAGTGGTGATGTTTAGTGACCTAGCAAGAATGAATTTGAAACGGATCCTGAAATTATTAAAATGATTGACAAGTACAACTTGGAAGCTAATTCTTCTAGAACATCACAAAACATTTCCAGTGATATAATTTGAAGGAAATAATAGAAAAAGATTACCTTCTGTCTAGAAATGGCTAAACAATGCACTTGTTCATAAAATAAACAAATAATATCAAATGACAATTCTTCTTCACGAAATGTCACCACTTGTGTAATTTGAAGACGATTAGAAAGAAAAACGATCACTTTCTATCAATAAATGGTCAAACTATGCATTTGTTTATAAAATTTGTTGATGACATAAACAAATAACATCAAATGTCAATTCTTCGTCATTAAATATCGCCACTTATGTAATTTTAAGACGATTAGAAAGAAAAACGATCACTTTATATCAATATCTATAAATGGTCAAACTATGCATTTGTTTATACAATTTGTTTATAATATGAACAAATAATATCGATTGGCAATTCTTTGTCACTTAACATCACCACCTATGTAATTTGAAGACGATTAGAAAGAAAAACTATTACTTTCTGTCTATAAATGACAAAACTATGCTTTTCTTTATAAAATTTGTTTATTAAATAAACAAATAATATCAAATAACCAATCTTAATCACTAAATATTACCAGTCATACAATTTAAAGTTACTAAGAAAGAAAAACGATTACTTTCTTCCAATAAAAGCCTAAACTATGCATTTGTTTACGTAATTGTGCGTGCTCAACCAGCGCTGGAGGTCGGAGCGCGATCACAAAAAAATCAATGACTTCTGAATTACTGCAAAATACCAACTTTTTTTTCCCTTAAATTTTCGGAAGAGATTGTAGAATCTATTGAAACGTGGTAGAATTCTTTCACAGGCAGAGAAAATTAATTAATTTTCAATTGTTTAAAACAAACTATTATTTGAACAATAAAAAAATGTTTTTCACTACCGAACAATTTTTTAGCGTTAAATATGCTTCGTAACAAAAATTTTCATGACTCAATTATTGAATTTCGATGAACCGTTCGCGAGTAATTAATTTTTGAAAAAAAGTGACAAAGAACTTTGATTGTTAATAACTTTAAAAAAATAAATTTTTTGCAAAAATATTTTAGGGGAGTTATTTTTATATAAAAGCGAATTGAAAAGTGTATACATTGATTTAAAATAGAAATATCGATTTAAAAGTGGCACACTTGATATATTTTGACTCAATTTCAAATGGAAGCATTTATGATGAGAAAATACTGAATTGTATAATATTTAATGAACCGAAAGTTAATTAAAGTCCCTTAAAACGGTACAATTTTTAATGCAAAGGGATTCAAAATTGTGCGATTTAAAATTGGATTGAAAATTTTTTAATTTTAAATTAAAAAGAAAAATAATTATAAAACGTAACGTCTTAACTTTGGTAGATTCAGAACTTTGCATAGGAAATAGTATTTAAATTTCATAAAAATCGTAAGAAGAAGCACTAAAAACTTAAAAATTTCAAAATTAAAGGTTCAAAATTAAACAATTGAAATTTAGAGCGGTAAAAAAAGAAAAATCTAAAGTATAGAATTTCGTAGTAGAAACATAGAACCACATATTAATCATTTCCAAGCCTTCAAATTTTCAACAATTTAAAGCAGGTAATCCATTTCAAATCCAGCAAGCAGAGCGATTAAGGAACACACGCGTACTAATTCTGATGACTTTATTCGTTTCCATAAAATTTGTTTACAATTTTTTAAAAGTATTCTTTTGTTTAATTTTTTCAGTATTAGTATTTTTTTATGAATTAAACCTATATTTTTTGAAAAATAGAATTGAATTTTTGCTCGAATTTTTGTTATGTCAAAAAAGGTTCAATACATACTTATTTTTCTTTGAATATTTAAAACATTTAAATCTGTCCAAAAGTAATAAACAATAAAGAAAAGTCGAGTGAATGAACGCTTTATTAACATTAATGACAAAATACTTCGATACTTTTATTTCTTGAAATATTTTTAACGTTTAAAAACTGTGCAAAAATTATAAACACTAAAGAAAAGAAGAGTACAAACACGCTCTAATATAATCATAATAGCAAAAAACGATCTTCTTCTAATACAAAAAACACAGTTTTCAATTTATCATATTCTTTCATAAAATTTTTTGATTAAGTATCTCACTGTGGAAAAATTCCTGAAAAATAATTTAAAATATGTAAAACAAAGAATTTAATTTCTTTAATTTCAAAAAGTGATCGATAATTTTTTCTTTAAATATTTCAAACGTTTAAAAACCATCCAAAAAGTAATAAATAATATAGAAACTTCAAGAAAAAACGCTTTAATACCCTTTTCAATTTGTTCAATTCTTTCATCGTATTTTTAATTCAGTTTTTAGTGCAGAATAACACTTCCTGAACAATAGTTTCAAATAGGTAAACAAATTTGTCTTTAATTTAAATTTTACCTCTTTCAAAAAGGGTTCAATACTTTATACTTGAGAAAATAATAAATAAAAAGGCATTACAATGACAATATATTACATTTTTATTTTCTTATTTTAGAAAACTGCCCAATTTCTAAACTTTGAACCGCGTTCCAATATTCTTGAGTCCGAATTATTCAAGGAAGGAAAGTGACTTGGCATTGCTCGGCATATTCATACAACTTAAAAAAAAATTTAGAAGCATTCAATAAACAATTATTTAAATCCAAATCATTACAATTTTCTCATTGAAACGTTCAGAAGTTCAAAGCACAGACTTCAAAATATTAAAAAATAGTGGCCGGAATCATGAAAAAGCGAACAATTTCCAACTGTCAGTATGTATTAACAATTAAAGCGCCACCTGCAAAAGCCTTGCATGCAATTGCATGTTGGCTAATTTCATAAACCCGACTTTCTTTGTCATTTATGAAAGTACGATATTTATACTGATAATAAGTTGCTGTCATAATAAAAGAAAACGCTATTAAAAGAAAATTTTAATCTTTTTCCTGTTTGAATTTCTTACCCAAAACCGAAAAGTCACAAAGCATTTATTAAATATATATTGCGGTTAAATAAAGTACAGTTAAAGAAAGAACTAAAAATCCATGAAAATGATGGAAATAAAGTCGGATAAATGAAATTAGTTAGCGTGCAACTTTTTTGCAGTCGACGCTTCAAATTACATACAGAATTTAAATTATGCCTGTAAGCTTGTAAACCTTCAAAATCGAAAAACAACCAAAGTACACTGAGAAAAATATTCGTGCAACAAAATTTGGTTTTGTTGGCTCAACAAAACGTATTGCTATGGAAACATAAATTTGGTTGAAAACCAAGAAACAAAATATGTTGTACAAATACCAACAAAATGATTTTATTCTTGGAAACAAACATTTTTCTCACTATACATAGATTGGAAAATTGAACATAATTTCAAAAATGTTTTTCTTTGCAAGCACAAATCCTATGAATCCTAGGTTGCTTGTTACACGTGAATGGAGATACAAGATGTTATTCACGATGAATCTCAGATGCGAGGAAGAATATTTGACGCCAAGAACCTTTCATCATCATAGAAGAAAGGCAATACCGAATATTTTTTGTCAAGTTAGGTACTAGACAGGATCACTTTCCTGACCTACTTCTATACCAGTCACAAAGTGCATTCACTTGCTACGATAAGGCAATTGCTTGTAAATCCAAAGTAAATTACAAAGTAATGTACGGTCAGTAATCTCTTGTTCATTTAACAACAAAGGTCCAGGAAGTCCTACAACTGATTTTTATTCCCATCGGCTTGTCCTAGAATGTTCGTTTTTCAAGTAATCTTTTCTATTTTTTGCACGTCTTCTGATAATAGTTTTGTAAACAATTTCACGAATCAGGTTTAGTAATAAATAAGTAATAAATAATCTCATATTTGACTATTAAATTATTCTTAAACACTTCTCAAAAAATTAATATCGAAATTTGTATTCGACTAACAGCTTTTATGACCGAATGAATTTCGGACTATATAATAAGAAGTTCCGAATTCCAGAATATGAAAAACACGAGAAAAAAATAATTCGGGGAAAAAAAAATCCAACTGAAAACTCAGATCGCAAAAACTTATTCTCATATGCGACGCCAAAATATATTTAGACTAAAGTAAAAATAGGTATTACTCAAAAGTGGATAATTGTCCTACAACTTCTAACCAAACAATTGATTTATGGTTCCCATAAAATATCTGTCTCAAAATAGGTTTTACTTTTCTCTTATTAGCAGAACTAATTTTTAGGTAAACGTAATGTCACAACTTCTGAAGGGAAAAATTTGTTTCAATGACTTCACGTCTACATGCAAGTTGACTATGAAGGACATTCGGACATATGTACAAGACGAGCTGACTCAACTTTAGATAAGGTCGTTCCAAAATTCTGATAACCTTTCAACGCATTTGATTGCCCTCTATTTTTTCGGAAAAAAATTTATCAGAGTGGCCGAAAAACTTCATTTACAAAATTCTTAGACTCTTCCCTGTTTTTTCGCAGACCCATTTTTCATTTTCCCTGAACATTAATATTCAAAGACCAGCATTTCAATCTTGTAACATTTTTACCATAGAACAAAACTGTTTCAGATTGTAATTGAAAAATCTTAAATTTCATTTTTTTTCATCCAAAGAGATGACTTTTTAACAATATAATTCAATTTTCAACAAAATAATTGAACTTTCAACAAATGTAGTTGAATATGTAACGACGTTGTTGAATTTTTAACCGACAAAGTTAAACTTACAATCAAGTGATCGAATTTTCAACACAAATATATTTAAATTCAAGAAAAAACAGATGTATTTTTAACCAAATAATTAAGTTTTTCAGAATACAGTTGAATTTTCAACAAAAAATTATGAATTTTCATCATAAAGGGACGAATTTTCAATTTTGGATAAAAACAGATGATTTTTTAACAAAATACTTCAATTTTCAACAAAATAATTTAATTTCCAAAAAAATAGTTGAATTTTAACCAAAGACTTGAAATTTCTAGCTACAAAGAGGAATTTTGAACCAAATAGTTGAATTTTAAACAAAAAAGATTAAACTGCAAAACATCGATTTGCAACAAAAGTGTTAATTTTCAACCAAATAGTTGCATGGTTGCAAATAGTTGGATTTTTGACGGAAAAAGAAGAAATTTGAAACCAAGAAGATCAGTTTTCTACAAAAAAAAAGACGAACTGTCAACTAAAAAAGATCAATTTTTTACAAAAAATGGAAGTTACATTTACCGTTGAAAAGAATAATTAAAAAAAATGAGTTTTCAATAAAATAGCACAATTTTCAAAAGAAGAGATGAACCTTCAATCAAACAAATGAATTTCTAACAAAATAGTTCAACAAGTAGTTGAATTTTCAATTGAAGAAAATCAGGTTTCAACAAAATAGTTCAACTTTCAGCCAAAGAGATAAACATTCAACTGAAATTATGAATCTCCAACCGAAATAGCTAAATTTTCAGTTGAAAAAATTAATTTTCAATAAAAAAAACCAAGTTTCAACCAAAGTTCAATCATCAACCAAGCTGTTCAATTTTCAAAAAAAAAAGATGATTTCTCAACAAATAATGTAATAGTATTTGTTTCAACCAGAAAAATATTTTTATTTTAGTTCAAAATTCAATCAAAAAAGACTAATTTTCCACCATAAAGTTGAATTTTTATACAAACAAGATGGAATTTCTACTCAAACAGATGAATTTTTAAACAAACAAACGATAACCATTTTTTTAAAGTGTTTGGGCATTTTCAGCCAAGAAAGATTTCAGCTCAATTTTCAACAACAAAATATGAATTTTCGACAAAAAAATCATTTTCTACCAAAATAGTTGAATTTTCAACCCAAAAAGAGGAAATTTCAACAAAATAGTTACATTTTCAACCAGAGATGAATTTTCAACTGAAATGATGAGCCTTAAAAAAAATGAACAATATAAATTTAATAAAACTTCTAACTGAAAATATTACCTTTCGCCACCAATTTTTCGTTTTTCTTGACCATTAATATTCAAAGACCAGAATCCTAATGTTGACAGTTATTTACATTTTAAAGTGCCGCTTACAGAAATTCCTCAACTTTCCCTGGCCAATAATACTGCCTGACTTTTCCCTGATTTCCATGGTTTCCCTGACCTGAAACCACTCTGTTTATGTCTTTGCAGATTTTTTCAAAATTTACTAAATAGATATTAAGCTAGAGGGATCTTGCTTCCGTTCTTTAAAGTTACCTCCACAAAAAATCAGATTTTTCTCAAAATAAATACTTAAGAGGAAGGGAGCATCAGAGGTATTCTCTTTATGTTTATAATAATTGTATCATTTCTTACAACAGAATAAAGAAAATATGAGACAAGATATATAATATTGCTGATTCTTATTTTTAAGGGTATATTAGAGCTTATAATTGCAGACGCGTGCAACGCAGTTTTTAATTTTATCTGTGACAGTAGACAGAAAATTGTAATTTTTTTGTCGACGAGGCTCTTTCCGCTGAATCAGCTAAAGCAAAGAGTTAATTTTACTACGTGCAGATAACAAATCATTCACAAAATAAATTAACAAATTTAATGATAATAAAATTACAATATTTTTGTTTAAAAAATCTGTCGTACAGTTTTCAAACATTAAAGGAAGTCACATTTAATTAAAAATTAAATCATATTTTATTATATGGAAGTTTCTATCACTCATGCGAATCTGAATGGGAATAAAAAATCAAACGGAATTAATAAAATAAGAAATAGCGACTTTATAAAAAGATTACAGCCATATAATAACGGCTCAGGACTCTTCTGCGATATAAATAGACTAGAAAAAGAATACGTGACACGACTGAACTTTGTTCGATGAGCCTGTGTCTTGCGTTCAGAATGTATGAAAAAGAAGTTTAGAGAGAATACAAGTGTTCATCACAAACGTAATTGCAGTAAAACATAACTTGTTTATTTGAAAATCTTTCGAGAAAGTGCGTTTCATAGCCAGAGAAACTTTTCTTATATAGCTTCTGGCTAAATTTATCGAGAAATTGATTTACCCTGAATTGAGTTTTATTCGACGTAGACAAAATCTATTTATCTTAAATAAGACTTTTCTCTGGAAGTCTGTTGTAGAAAGTAACCAATTTAAAATGTAAAATCTTCAGAAGATTATAAGTATACTTTGTGCATTATTCATGTCAAATAATGTGAAGCAAGAATTTTAAACCGGGAAAGATATTTTCTGCTATTTCAAAAAATCAATCATTCTAATTTCAAATGATATTCTGAAAAACTTAGCACATTTAACAGCTAAGAGACCAGCACGCGTGATACGCGCACGATTTTTATATTTTTTTGTCTCACGAAATTTTGTAATTAAAATATAAAATTAGTATGAATACCAAATTTTTGTATTTTATAATATCTATTATTTAAAAAATAGAAACGAATAGCAAGGACAACATTTAAAAAATAATAATCGATGCAAACTGATATCTTAACTTCAGAATTATTATATAATATTTTGGTACATTATATCATAATCAATCCGTTACATTTTTCTGTATAAATACCAATATCCGACGGAAACACTAACGTGACCTTAAGTTATTCAAAATAGTAACATTAATTTTTGAAGTCGAATGATTTTTGTTTAAAATAATATTTCCGATGAAAAATTCTGAAATACCCTGTTATTGTTCAAATATTGCAAATATTCTTTTTCATCTAATGATTTTTTAATAGAAATAGCAATTTTGGACACCATTTTTTCCCCTTGCCAATATAAATTATAGTAAGACTATATGTGAGCAAAGTTTATATGTAAATGACTACGTATGTATGTAGGTCCCTGTGTAAGTGTATATCATAAAACCAATTAATCAAATGTGTTTATAATAACTTCGCTCATATATTCTTACCATATATACTGTCTGGAAAAATTTAGACTTAATATTTTATATTAAAATTAATGAACCGAAAAAATTGTAATCCCTTGAAATTTTTAGTTACAGTAACTGAAAGTTACTAAATTGTAACAGAATTTTCTGAAACATGTGACTACTATCGGTGAGAAAATTCGAGTACTGGCTTTGACGTTAAAAAAGTAAGTGAAAAAAATGGTAGCTCAATGAATAAAGGATCATTTTAAAGGTCAAAATGTTGTACGTTAATGAACCTGAAACGAATATGCAAAAAAGAAAATGTATAGCTTACAGACCCGAAAATCTGTTAAAAAGTACGGGAATTTGACAACTTTTAAAGACAGTGAACTTTGGAACATAGTTTTTTATTGAAAAAATAATAGGAATAATTTGAAAAAATTCATGGTGGTACTTTAAACATGTCTTAACAAATTGCAGTTGAAAAATTTGCATAGAATATAACAAATTGTTCGTTTTTTGTACATAAATATCTTCAGTTCTAATGAAGATAATGAAGTGATTTTAATTAGACGTAGTTAGTTGAACTATTTGTAATTATTTGCAATTTGAATAAAGTATGTGCTTTTTTCTCTTCGTGCAAATTGCGATATTTGGAGACAGTTTTTTATACTGAAAACTGAGGACGATCCCATGAAAAAAAACACCCCGTTGGTTTCCTACACTTGCTTTCCAGTTCAAAAAACTGTCTTGAAATATCGCAATTTGCACGCAGAAAAAGAAGCACGTACTTCTTTCATATTGTAAATAATTACAAATAGTTCATCTAACTACCTCTAATTCAAATTTGTTTACAAATATTTAAGGTACCACCATGAATTTTTTCCAGATTTTTCCTATTACTTTATCAATAATAAACTATGTTTCAAAGTTCACTGTCTTTAAAAGCTGTGTCAAATTTCCCTACTTTTTAACAGATTTTTGGGCCTGTAAGCTATACAATTTTTTTTGCATACTCGTTTCAGGCTCATTAACGTACAACATTTTGACTTTTAAAATGATCCTTCATTCATTGAGCTACCATTTTTTCTTCACTTACTTCTTCTAACGTCAAAGCCAGAGGACTCGAATTTTCTCGCCGATAGTAAAGCTTTAAGCGCAGTCACCGTTGCTGCTGTTCCTGTATAGGAAAATTTAGAAACGGTTTCTGCATAAAGCTTTAGTGACGCGTCTCTGAAAATTCCTACAGAAATTTATAACACCGTCGTTTATTGACATGATTAGAAATAAGGTTAACGACAAATGACACTGAAAATATCGTGTCTTTCTCGTCAATTTCAAGGCAACATAAACCGAAACAACCGGTCAAAAAACGACCTCGCTCTATACACGCGTCGATGCGAATCGTGTGAACGTCATTTTGCGCACGAACTCATTATTTTGTTTAAATGATGTGTGCGAAGAGGCATTAGCCTGCACTCAAGGCACGTATTAAGCGCTAAACAATACATATGAAATATCTGGAGTCTGCACTATTCTTCATATAACTTTTTAGAATAATATTAACACAGAGATAAAAAGATATGCGCATATTGTGAAATTATTCAACCTTAGGTGTGCATAAAAGTTTCTCTGTGAAAAGGGTCATGGTGATACAAGGTTGTATAAAGTACACCTTTTTATGCCGAGTGACTCGCGTTTCATGCGGCCGCGTTAATGTTAATGTCCCGCTCTATAAATACTCATCTCGTGTTAAAATGGATGCAATTTTATATCATATCCCTCCCAATGCGATACTATTATTAAGTGACGAGAATTATCATTACTTATTTGTCACTGCAAACTTTTTTTCGTATCTGTTTCTTCTTCTGAGAATTCAAGAATTTCGCGTCAAATGAAGTAATGGCGGCATTTAATGTCAAATCGCAATAAGAAATGTTTTATGTTATGCGTATTGAACCAACAACTTTTAATTAAAAATATGTAATTAATCATTAATAAAATAAATGGAAAAGGGTCGATTTGCATAAAAAAGGCAGATTTTCATATTTAAATGATATCTGTATATTCAATTAACTATCCCTATAAATATGTATTGGATTTGACGCCACCCAACTGGGAAAATCGAGAGAACCGGGAAAAAGACGGGAGAAACTTGCACTTGGAGAAAACCGGGATAAAAGCCGGGAGAGAAATGCTACACCGGGCGATTTCACGTACTTCATAGTTCGCGCGTTTTGTAATTTTTGAAAGTTTCCAATAGAAAGCATATAATTTTCAAAGTGTTTAGAATAATTAAACTTTGAAGGTTGATAATATTTCCCGCAATATTTACAATTCTGCAATTTTGCACGGTGAAAATGACAGTGATTTTTTTGGACAGAAATCACATTTGTTAGTAACAAAATCTATCCAGTCGTCTCATGAATGTCACTTGATACTAGATGATATGATACTTATTAATAATATATTTATCGTCTTTAAAATTTCTATAATTTTAATTTAAAATTATAGTTTTGAATGCGAAACTTTGAGATGGTTTAATCTTTGAGGCCTTGAAACTAAAGTTTTTTTCTTAAATTAATTTTTAAATTATTTCATGAAGGTATCAAATGTTGAATTTTATATTATTTTTTTTATTTACTTTTTATATATACTCTTAAGTACTTTTCGCAGAATGAAATTTCCAAATTCTTTACATTCATATATTGCAAAACATAATTTATAAATAGAAGAAATAATTTTTCTTTTTGGTTCACTGAAGATAATTGTATCAAAATGACAAATTCTCACAATTGAATCGGGGAAAGCTAAACGGTGCTAAGTCCAATCAACCTAATTTTACAGGAGAGGAGCTATGAAGAATGTCGAAATTCGATTGTGGAGGTGTTAGCTTAATGGACGACTAACAAACTTTCTAGAGGGACAATTATTTACAAACGATTGAGTAAATTATTTTTTTGGGTCGGTGGATGGATCAATTTAATAGCCATCGTGTGAAAAAATATATGGCGCTACATGTGCATGTAATAATCTAATGGAAATGACGATGGACTTAGTAGCGTTTATAGCTTTCCCTGGCATTATAAATGAAAGTAATACATAAATCGTTAAGATAATCACATGGAATGTTTTTTTTTTTAATTTCATGAAGAAATAAAAGTATTTAACAAGAAAGGGACAGTATAGTACTAGTAAAACATTTTTTAATTTTTCACAGCAATATCTCTAATTGTTAAATACTTCTTAAAATCTTATAATAATCGTCGAATTGTTACAAACGTTGAAACATTGCGAGA
The DNA here is from genome assembly GCA_932178445.1 of Andricus quercusramuli. NCBI lineage: Eukaryota > Metazoa > Arthropoda > Insecta > Hymenoptera > Cynipidae > Andricus > Andricus quercusramuli. The sequence goes on from CAKNXH010000132.1 coordinate 270,012, forward strand.
AAGCCTAATTTTTGAAGAAAATTAAATTTCGACAAAAACCGGACTTTGCACTGTTTAGCTTTCCCGGCTTCAGTTATATTATTTCGATGGGTTAAAATTTAATATGGCTAAAATAAACTTCATTTTGCTCTGTTACTTCAATTCATGAATTTCAAAAGAATAAAAATGATATCTCACCTCGAACACATCTGATATAATTATTAAATTCCTTTTGAAGCCTATTTGCAGCATTTTGTTGTCTAGTGAAGTTTTGAAGATGCTCGTCGAATATGTCATCTGCGGTTCTGTCAACCTTCCCCAGATTTTGTAAAAACTGAAACAAAAAATCAAATATTAAGTACGTGAAAAAAAAATGGTAAAACATGCTTAATTTTAAATATAAATTTTATTGCAAGAATCGTTTTTGCTGCAACGGTGTATTTTTTTATTTTTTTAAATATTCATAAATATGACTTCCTTCAATATAATCATCGAGAATTGTAAAAATAATAAATTTTGTATTGCCTTTTTCATGGACAACCTGATATTAACGGAAAACGAATTTATTTTATATAAATATTATCAATTACTTCCATGATGTGTACCAATTATATTTAAAATTGGGAATATGGACGAGGTTTTTAAAACTAAACATTATATATATTCAGAATTTTCTAACAGAACAGTGACTTATCAAAGAAAAATGTGCTTTCTGAAACAGAATATATTGTATTCAAGTTTTTTCATGCAAATAACTACATACAAAGAAAACACAATATCAAAAATAACATTCAAATGTGTACAATTTGAACAGTCTACTATTACACTTGCATACAATCCCCAATCAATCAGAAGTAATGAAAAAAATTGATAACATTTATAGAAAATAAATTTGTTTATGAAAACATCATAAAGTTAAAAAGTCACTTTTCCGTAAAAAAAAGCATTAAAAATTATTATTTACATACTTTTTCAAGATTATTCAAGGAAACTATATTTATAAACATTTTATGAATGAAAAAATGTAAAAAGTGCAGACAGCGATAATTGAAAAAGGAACCTTCCGGTTATAAAGCCGAAATGCTAGCCGGCCGATTGAAAATGTTTTTCGTTAAATTTTGTCTGGCCTGTAAGGAATATTTTAATCCTTGGTATACACACTGGGTTACGCTAACCCGGCGCGATTTTGCAAGATCTGTTATTTCGGAACAAGAAGAAGTGTGGGTCTATACCCAGGTGGGGAAAAAAGTTATGAGACTGTGCTATGCAAAGCTGCCTTACCAGCTTCAGTGTCTCGAAAACTCGGAATAGGGCGAAACGTAATTTACGCTGTTTGTGTACAAACATTATTTTCAAGGTTTTCACTCATATTTTGATTCTGAATAAAAAGTTATGCTGAAAAATTCTAATATTCAGTATTTGAGTCTATTTATCTTGATTTTATGTAAACAACAGCCTTTCAGAAAAAATGTGATTTTTTCGAAAAATGTTAAAGATGTCTTTGTTTATTTAAAAATATGTATATGTTTTTTGATATTTATCACTTTCAAACCCGTACTGTTCAATTCTTGAGGATTTTCTCTATAAAAACCAAAAAAAAGAGGCAAAATTGTTCAATTAGGAACGAAGATATGAGCTATTAAAGTTTGCCGGGTGAACCTAACCCAGTGTGTATACCTCATTATAAAACTATAGTGTGTATACCAAGGGTTAAAGTCGACTTCTTCGAAAGCGAGAAAAAAGCGCATATTACTACTTTAGGAAATTAATACTCAGGTAAGAAGCTTTCATTGAAAAAGTTATGAACCGAAACAAAAATTCACAATTGGCGGTATCTCCTTGTCAGATTTAGTGTGAATTCTTTAAACTTTCATTACATAATTCTGCACAGAAATAAATTCTCGAAAACCTTAATAACTCATCGACATAAAACTGATTAATTGAGAGCCATAAAAGGTAAAAGGTGGTTACAAGAATTGAATTGAATCAAAGCTTGAAGTTGAAGCAATGGCAAAACGATAATAGGAGTCGGCGGCAGTGGGCGATTTACAAGGTAATTGTCGAAGCGTAGGAGCGAGTGGATCCAGCGAATCTCCTTATACGAAGTAAAGACTTTTCGGTGTTGGCTCTTGGGAGTACGAAATCTGTGGGAACTGACGTGTGAGTAGGCCCATGCCCAACGTCCATACGAGAGTCGACCTGCTTTAAATATTTATTATTACAGTAGGCGAGCACCTCCCAGTGCTCTTGGAACATGATTTTCTTCCAATCTCACGGTGCACGTCATATATTTTCTCTATTTTCAGCACAAGACGCAAGCTATCATGAAAATCGACAGAATTTGTGAAACCGGATTCCTGCAAATCATTTTCCACAAAAATAAGCATCCTTCAAGCATGCTAAATATGTAGCCTGAATTTAATTTGAAGAAAAATGATAAAGCAGAAGAAAAAAGTTGTTAATATAATAAGTGTCATGACATTTTTTTAAATATAAAATCGATCCCATAAAATCGCGCGAAATCCTTTCGAAACATTTGAAATCTAGAAACCCTTGAAATCCGTTGAAATCCTTTCAGAATCCCTGATATATGTTATCTTCTAAAAATTAATCGAAAACTCGTCAATCTTCTCAAATCTTTTGAAATTTGCAGAAATCTATTGAAATCTGACAATTTTCTTTTGAAATCCCACGAGTCCCTTAAATTTGGGGAAATTCTGAAATCCGTAGAAATCCGTAGAAATCCTTAGAAATGTTATTTATTCTCTAAAAATTTCAAAAAATCCGTTAGAATCCCTTTAAATATCAATGATATCCTGGATACCTTTTTATTTCTTTTTAACCCTTTGAAATTTTCTGAAATCCTACGAAATTCTTTGAAAACACCTAATAACTTTGAAAACGCCTAAAAGCTTTGAAATCTCGTGAAGTTTCTTGGAATTAAAAAAAAAATCTAAACTCTTTGAAATCCCTTGAAATTTATAAAATCCCTTCAATTAGATGTAATCGTGAAAAATCTCATAAAATTTAATTTAATTGATATCCTGCGGATGACCTATACAAATCTTTTGCAATTTTCTCTAATTATTTTTAAATCCTTCAAAATTTGTGAATTTCGTGAATTTCTCAGTTGGGATCTTTTAAAGTATTCTACTCTTAAAAATCCTTAGGAATACCTTTAAATTGACAGAATCCTTTAAATCTTAGTGAAATTTCTGATAATCCCACAAAAATCGAGTTAAATTCCGTCAAAAATCTTAAAATCTGTACGGTCTTTCGAAATTCCTTAAAAAAATGATGAAATTTTTTATTCCTCTGAAATTCCCGTAATACTCCAGAAAATCTGTTAGAGCCCCTTAGAATCTTTACAATCTGCTGAAATGTCTGGAAAAATCTTTTCAGAGACTTGAAGGTTCCTTCAAATATATCTTTGAGATCCTCTAAAATCAGCACTTCTGGCTGTTTGAATCAGCGATTATTCACTAAAATTTTAGTCATATTTTACTGGTTTTTCAGTAGTAAATGTTACTGAAATTTTAGAGACTCTTACTGAAACATCAGTAACTTTTTCTAATAAGAAATCAGTGAAGAAAACTACAGGAATTTTAGTGAATAACCACTAATTCTCAGTATATATTTACTGATTCAAATAGATAGAATTATGGTACTATTTTTTAGTGAAATGCAAGTGATTCAAATTAACAGAGTTGAATTCTTTTAATATCCCAAGAAATCTGTGAGAAACTCTCTATTTTTTTTTAATTAATTGAAATATATAGAAATTCCTTATAATATCTTACAGAATCATATCTCTTTTGAAACCCTATGAATCCCTCAAATATTTTAAAAATCATTGAAATCCCTGGGAATTTTGTAAATAACATACCCTTTAAATATTCGAAATCTTACGAAATCATTTGAAATTTCTATGAAACGCGGAGAAATCCCTTGAAATCTTTACAAGTTTCTTATGTTTTCATTCCATTTCAATTCCTCCTTAAAGTTCTCCAGAAATTCTTCGAAATTCCCTGAAATCTCTGGAAATCCTTTGATACCCTTTGAAAATCCCCTAAAAATTGTTAACTCTTCAAATTTCATAGAATATCGTAAATACACTAAAATTTTTCAAATTATTAGAAATCCATTCATATTTTTTAAATCTAAAATGTCCCTGGAGATCCTATAAAATCGTGAAAGTCTGGTAAAATCCCTACAAATCCATGGAAATACTTTGAAATCCCTGAAATTATATTGAATTTTGTAACTTGTCTTGAATATTGATGGAACTTCTCGAAATCTTTGAAATTTTATGAAATTCTTTGATATTTATCAGCATACTCTAAAAGGTTTGAAACCCTCTAAAATCGTTTCATCTAAAGTCAGAATCCTTTAGAACCCCTTGAAATATGTTGATATCATTGAAATCTCGTGAAATTTGTAGAAAACCCTTGAATTATTTTTAAAAAATTTGAAATCTTTGGATTTCTCTGAAATCCCTTGTACTCTTTCAAAATACCTTAAAAGCTTTAAACCCCTATAAAATATACCTTAAAATTTCTGAAATCAATTGAAATATTTTAAAACCGCTTAAAATCGGTTGAAATCTTTGAAATCTTGTAACATTTTTAGAAATTCCTTGAATTGTTCAAAAATATTTGAAATCCCTGAAATTCTCTGAAATCCCTAAAACTCTTTGAAAATACCTTAAATTCTTTAAAACTCTATAAAATGCCTTAAAGTTCCTGAAATCAATTGAAATATTTGAGATTTTCTGACATCCCTCGGACTCCTTTAAACCACCTTGAAATCGGTTGAAATCTTTGAAAGCCCGCGAAATTTTTAGAAACCCGCTGAAACGATACCAATTTTTTTGGAAATATTTGAAATTCTCTGAAATACCTTGGACTCTTTTAAAATACCTTGAAAGCATTGAGACCCTATAAAGTACCTGAAACTAATTGAAATCTTTTAAAACACCTCGAAATAGGTGGAACTCTTTGAAATACTGGTTTGAAAATTTTGTATACATATATCTGTGAAATCGTTTGAAAAATCGATTTTTTAGATGGCAGATAAGTTATTCTAGACGCAATCTAGCGAAGAAGTTTAAAAATAATTTTAATTGCAAAGTGGAAAAATACATAGTTGCATTATGAGTAATTTGAAAAAATAGTAGCATTAGTGTCATTTTTTTCAAAAAAGTAGTAAAACAAGTGTCAAAAAGCGTCAATAGTGGCGTTAGTCCGAGGCTTGTATAATATTACAAATTGAATAAAAAAACTTCAAAATAAACGTCCAACTAATTAACTCCGACGTGTTTCAATTAGCACGTTTAAATGGACAATTGAAATCTAAATTGCAACCTGCACTTCTCAAGGACAATAATTTGTCGGTGATCACGTTACGTGGCAACGAGAAAAAAGTAAAATTAATGCTATTACATAGCTCGTTAACTGACACCGTTCTGAACAATAAAAACGATACCTGTCCTGCATTCAGTACGTACAAAAAACTAAGCCATTGTCAAATTATTGAAAATGTGGTTTGAAGGTATATCTTCGGGCAGGAGCGAGAATTGGAAAAACCGATAATAGGCCAATTACTGTAACTGGCGCCTCTGGCGTTTATCTCGTAAATAAAACATGATTGATTCCACCAATGTAAGCTCCTGTTGAAATTACGTTCTTGTCTTGATGTCGTCTCAGTTAAGCTCGTCATTCCCGGGATAAATGAAATGAAACAGAGATAAGAGATGAAAAAGTGGTGAAAAGTCATTGCAAAATCTTAGGCGCGTGCCTCGACCTCCTCAATACAGCATGACGTTTCGAAAGATACATTTTAACAGCTGCAATTATATTAAAACCACTGAAAGTGGCCAGCAATTAATCTCCATCTTCGGAAACTTAAGCTTTTAGTCTTCTCTGCACGTGCGCTGAGAAAATACAATACCGAGCCGAAAAAAAATTAATTGACATCGTTTTTATTAAAACTGTTGTAACTTAACATTGTTCGCTCAGAATTGAGGAAAAGGTAAAATTATAAATTAATTATATTTGGCGATTACACACTGTTCTGTGACACTAAAACAGAATCAAAAGTGACCTTCTTTAATAAAAAAAGAAAACCTTGCCTTTTTACGCTAGTTGCGCAGAAATAAAACGAGTAAAACCTACAATTAGAAAGGTCATTTCTCAAAATTCAAATTGTAAGAATGAAATTGTTTAAAATGAAACGTTTGAAATGAAAATTTAAACAATTCCTAAATTGGACATTTTTTTAAAAAATGAGCAATTCAAGGCCATGTGAGCGTAACCACACATTTTTTTAAACATTTTTTTCAAAATCAACTTAATTTCAAACGAAACGCCATATCGAGTTGAAAATTTGGGAAACTAAATTTGAAGCACTAAGAAACGCGCCTCTGGTCCTACATTTTCATAATTATGAAAAAAAGCAAAAAACAATTTTGTTATACATTTTTTTTTAAACTTATAAAAATTTAGGACCAGAGCCGCATTTCTCAGTGCTTGATATTTATGTAGTTTCCTAAATTTTCAACTCGATATCGCGTTTCCGATAAATGTAAGTTGATTTTGAAAAAAATGTAAAAAAAAATTTTGAGGTTATGCTCATATGACCTTCAATTTGGAAACGTTCTATACTAAAAAATTAAAAAATTTAAACACTTAAAATTGGAACCCCTATAAAATTTAAAACTTGAGAAATGCAAAGTCTGAAGCATTTAAGATACAAATATTACACAATTTTGAAACCCGAAAAATAAAAGAATTGCAAATATAAACTTTAAAAGCTACAATCGACATTTCAAAACGATAAAATAAATCATTTAAAAATCAAAAGTTCAAAACGAAGCTGACTAGCTGTGGTCAAAATAAGTTAAAAGCTAAAATTTTAAGTCTAGTTAATGAAACAATAATTAAGGCTCCGGATCGAATAAATAAGGGGACACTATTTTTTTCGGCTCAGTAAAAATGAATCCCGATCAGCCCAAAAGAATAATGTTGTCAATATTTTTTATAGAATTCAAGTAAGTTCCCTACATTAATAGAATTTCTAAAAATTTAAGTTGTAAAAAATTTGAGATGGGACTGCGCTCAAGTCAAAAACTCTTTGTATATCTCCTAACTCAAACCAGAGCCTCAATTCTTAATTTTTAAGGCTTAAAAGTAAAATAATTAAAAAATAACAGCATCTAAATTTAAAGAATCTGCTAAATTAAAAATATTTTCAATTTTTTAACTTCAAAAGTATTTTTCATGTAGCAAGTATAAAAGTGAATGGCTAAATTTGCCATTTTATCAAGCATCATTTGAACTCTGACATTATTTTTTTCTGGAATTTAGTCAATATTACAACTTAAAATAGCCGCGTTTGCGTTTTTCTTTGCACAAACAATTTTAAAAAGTGAACCTTACAAATGTAAATTTAGAATTACTGGATATTCCAAAATTTCCAATTTTAAGCGCTTAAAATTAAATCTTTTGGTGCAATATGAGATCTGGAAAAATTATTTAAAAATTTTTTAACAGAAAAATTGTATCATGCCAATTTGAGATTATGGACAATTTGAAATTGAACAATTTCAATTTCTTTCGATGATCTGAAAATTTAAGTTTAACAGTCTGCTCTCTTACTTTGTATCCGTTGAAATTGTACTGATTGAATCAGTTTATTGAATTTTGAATGAAGAAGCAGTAGAAGAAAATTACACTTATTGAAGCTATTGTACTGCTGCCAATGAACAAATTACGGACTTTCTATAACGAGTTCGACATAAAATGACCTTTCATTTCCCATGTCCTTTATGTACTTCAAATTGAATACTTCTATTTTTTATACGCAACATTGATATTCTGCTGTTATCCAGATCGCGTTTTTCATTGAAATGATTATACTACGAAATTAAGATTTATTGACAAAGAAAAAGTATGCTATAATTTCAAAACCGCAGTTGTATCATCTTTTAATAGTTTTCGTAATTTTTACAGAAAATTTTAGATTGCAAAATTTTAGATAATGTTTTAACGTTATTATAATTTAATATTTTAATTAAGATGGAATAAGATACGTGCAACATAACATTATGAAATTAACTGATTTGGTCAGTTAAACTTTTACTGTTCAATTAGTAGTTCAACGACTGGGCACCATTCTTCTAGATAACTGATCTAATCAGTAATTCATCTTTTTAATAATTCAATCAGTGCATTAATACTAATTATCAGTAACTGTATTTTAGCTATGTCAATTAGTAGAATTTAACTGAAAATCAGTTATGTTTTACTAATTCAATATTTAAAGAGTGTGTGTTACTTGTCACAAAACACATTTTAAGAAATAATTTAAAAGGGCCCTCTAAATTATTTGATTAAAACACGCGTATAATATTTTTTAGCTTCAAAAATAACAACTAATAAAAGTAGCTTTCAGTGAAATCTGGAATGATACCGAAAAAAATATTTAACAAGTAACCTCATGATATCAAAAACGTGTATCAAGTGTTGGAAGAAGTAGAGCAGTTTGAAATATGCGGGCGTATGGTAGAATTTATTATAGTGAAAAATAGTACTTTCTGAAAGATGAAAATTGTATACTAATTGGCAAGAATATGTTGAGTCTGAACTCTAAAGTAACACTGTGCTAACTATTTGAAAAACGGATTTCACAAGACTTGGATAACAGAAAAACGGTGCACGACGACGAGTGTAATCTCTCGGGTCGGTGCACCGTGAAGTTAGGTTCCCAACGGGAAAAATGCCAGAATTTTCTCTTTCGACATTCTACATAAAATAACACAAGCGTTAAGAAAGCCAAGTGGCGCTTCCTCTTCAAACTTCCTAAAGCCAATTCTGATCCAAATATTGTTTAGTAAGCGAAATAATTTTGCTATATCTTTACTGGAGACATTTTCTATACATATTTACTCAATCAATTTTTGCATATGGGTAATTGTCAGTAACCTTTATACTGGATGACTTAGTTGTTTATTGATGTTTGATGATAGGGTAAATATTAATTGACTATGAGATTCGTTTGGCTGTAATTTTCATTTGTCACAAAAATAATCTTTTCACAGCAAACTAGAGATCCTCTAGGGAGAGTTGAGACACGTTTCCCCCTATTCTGTATTAAGTCCTCTTATAATTAAAATTATAATTTGAAAATCTCGCCAAATTAAGCCAATCAAAATCAATAAGAATCAACTAAAGTAGGGGACCAAAAGTCGAGGCCCCTCACTTTCTTTTAATGCGACTTGCACCAAAAAAATCTCTGAATTGTTTAACAAAAAACATCTGAAAGCTTAAAGTCTTATGGATTTAACGATATTATTACTGTTATCCTTAATAGTCCACTTTCACCTGTTCCCAAAAGAGAGCAAATTGATACAAAAATCGTTAAAAATTCAGAGATATTATTTCAACATTCTTTAATGCAATACATTTTTAAAAATTCTGAAATATTCAATAATTTACTATTTACAGGGATTTATTTACCAATACATTTTATCTTGAGAACGAATGAAGATAGGAAGACGTTTCGATAATTCAATTTATCATAAAATCATTCTTAAACAAGAAATATAATTTTTAATATTTCTGACTTTAATCAGTGTTGGCGTGTGGCCGGCAAAGCGGGAAAAGTGGCAGAAAAAAGTACCCTTTCTATGAAAATAGCTCGGAAAATAGTAACTCTGTTGTCACATCTATTCAAGGGAGTCGGGTTTCTTCTGTAGTTACTATTATCACAGAAAGGGTCATTAAACAGCTTCATATCTTCATTCGATATCCAAATAAGATATTTGTAAATAAATCCCCGTAAATATTCAATTATTGAATTTTTCAGAATTTTGAAAAGTGTAGTGCATTAAAGAATGTTGAAAGAATATTTGTAATTTTTTTACATTTTTCATAATGGGGCCCTCTTTCTGGGAACAGGTGAAAGTGTATAAATTAGAATAGAAAAATTGTAATTGGATCGTAAAGTTTGCCCAAAATTTTCCGTGTCGCAGGTGTAACGGTAACATTGTTTACTTCAATACCGCTGAATACGTTTGCCATACAGATTTCTATTTAGGGACAATTTAGGCTTATAAGCTTTAAGAAAGAACCTAATTTCAGGCCCCCTTTCTAATTTTGTAATATTAGAAAAATTATTTCTTCATATAAATGAGAAAATGCGCATGTACAAATAAATTGTGTAATATGAGTTGTCTACAAAGTTAAAAAAAAACACAGCTTTCCACTGGTTTGCATATTTCGAAATAACATGAATAACCTCAGATTTAAACATTTTTTAAATCACATTAATATAGCCCGTGGCATCAAGTAAACTGTGTATAATAGTAGGAATATAATTTTTGTCATTAAAAGAAGCCATATATAAAAGGTCATATGTGTCGC
>CAKNXH010000132.1:295411-310768 GCA_932178445.1 Andricus quercusramuli
AACATATCGTTTTTTCTGTGATAGGATTGTAGGAGATTTAATGAGATTGAATGGGAGTACATCAAGATTGCATGGAATTACACCATACATAGAGATCGCTCGAGATTTTATAGAGATTGCATTAGATTTTAAAGGATTGCATGGGATCACAAAGGTTTGCATGGAATTTTAAAGGATAGCAGGAGATTGCACGGGAATGCACGAAATTTTATAGAGATCGCTCGATATTTTACACTGTTAAAAATGTTTGCAATTTTAATATACATTTGATATATATTTGTATATTAAATCTAAAACCTACGTATACGAAATCGCCATTAAGAGACTATGTTATTAAATTTCACATAACGCATATTGATCGTTTGTTAGAAAAGCCAGATATTTGCACTTTACACAAATTAAAAAACAATTTTAGCAGCAATTTTCAATTATAAATAATCAAACATAATATTTTCTTCTAGATAAATATAAATTACACTAGTTTTTAAGAGAAAAGTTCAATTAAACAAAGAATTAAGAAACCAAAGAACTTGTTATTTTCACGTAGTCTGTTTTACCGACTTTAATATACATGTATATTAATTTTACAACATGATGTTACATTAAAATTAATTTACGCTATATGCAAATGACTTTACTCACGTGTATATTAAATTTCGATCAGATTTTTTTAACAGTGTATATATATTGCATGGGATTTTAAAGGATTGCATGGCATTACAAACGGTTAAGCATTACAAATAGTTGTTGAATGAACAAAATCCACAAAATTTGAGTAAAATTGGGACATAGAGGCATTTGGGGAAATTTTCAAATGCAGTTGAGTAAAGTGAATTCTATTGAGAACAATATTTTTAAAATTTCCTTCGGTACCAGGACTCAAGAACTGGACCCTCAAGATTATAATTCAACATTTTAACCACTGCTCTACGAAAGCTGATAATAATTTTTTCTTTTTCAAGTATTTGACTTCCAACCAGTCACCATCTTTCATGCTCCGTCACCCATTCCAATTCCCCTTAAGCAACCACTTGCTTTACACAACTTTTAATATTCTTTCAAAGGTAATGGCAGACTTAAATATGTGTTACTCCATAAAAACGCATAATATAGTTTTAAGATCTACGTAAATAATGTTAAACTTTCCCCAAATACCTCCATGTCCCAGCTTTACGAAAATTATGCGGAGTCTTTCCTCAACCAATCTTCTCCATGCAAAAACGCAGAAAATATTGTATAATTTACCCTTCTTATTATCTATTGTTAATTAAATGAATTTGAGGCCATTTTTGTGAAAAATCTGCCTTTGCGAAATGAAAGGACCACTAGTGGGGTATATCGGGAATTAGAATGTTGGCGCGGGGTTCGGACATCAACCTCTCGAATACTCAGCTCTGCTAGCCAGTCGGCTAGCCAATCGCATACCCACGGATCGTGATTTGTGTTCGTGTTGATACACACGACCTACGTATCAACCTTTTCTTACATCTACATTCAGTCATTCGCTGATGGCAACGACTCACCTGAGCCGCTACTACGACAAGGCTCAAGGCAAACTTGACTGTGACCGACTTTTTTTTTCCTTCCGCGGATTTCCCTCGAGAAATTAGATTCAGCGACATGCTCTCCATCCAAGGAAGAGGAAATCTGATTCACAAGTGAAAACTATTAGGAAGTGTCACAGAATGATAAAATATTATGTAAACAATTCCACATTTGGATTCGTTTAAAGAAATACTGTTTTCTCATTCACATATAGGTAGAGGAAAGGTTACAAGCCATGAATCAAGTTTGTGCAGTTGTGAAGCAAGTCAGGAAAAAAAGAAAACAAGACCCTGACATACATAATTATGTAGGAAAATGCGTTTGCTGATAAGCAAGTATTAACATTGTAATGTATTTGCGTACTGTGCACTTACTTGTTTTATAGAGATGATTCCTTAAGAACGATGCGAATAAACTAATGGCTGAATTAGGTGACTGGTATGCCACATTTGTTATCGGTAATATACTTACGTGTCGAGTTACTTAAGGCTTGCATTGAGAACACCCAGGAAAAAAATATGTCATGCAATAAAATTTCTTCTCATCAGAGCAAGATGATATAGTTTCAAGAACTTGATAAAAGCAATAATTTGTTGGTTTTTGTATAAATAATGCTTAATTCGTATTCTCAACAATGTTATGCCTACATTTAAGACCCTTTTTTTCCAGCTCTTATCATAAAAACTATGCAAGTTATCTGACTATCATGAAAATATTTAAAACCGACTGATTTTCAAGGAAATTGCTGTAAAAAAGTAGGATGAAACGAGAGGACGAATTATGTATCTGTTTTATATGAAACACAGGTGAATGTCCTGATGGGCACTTACTTGAGAACCAGGAGACTGAAACAACGTATTATTAAAAACTTTTCTTGCATGAAATTTGACTGCAGTCGTGTTATTTAGCCAATTTTATAATGCAAAGTTACGCAGCTGCCACCGGGCCAATGGAGCGAAACGAATGGAACAAACTTCTTCCCACAAACAGAAATGTCGTTGGGCCAGATAGCTGATAGAATGCTAGATCGATATGAATTTCGCTTGCCTATGAATAGTATAAACACAATAGCGTTCACACAAATACCGAATTGAACCGGGCAATGGATTACGGAACGAACGGAAAAGCCATGATCCTGTCGGATCCGTATACTCATACACATACACGAGCCATTCGCATTCGCAGCCTCTTTCTCTGGTTCTCCTCTTTCTTTCGTTCTACTATCTCTCATGGATAACGGAATCTTTCATGTCTGTCCATTGCGTACCGCCATGACCGAGAAGGATCCAGCTGAAGAGGGTCAGAAATGCCCGAAACACCTGTAGCCCGGATGCCCTCTTCTCGACAGGTTTCGCGAAAAAAAGTTTAAAGAGAAGCATGTAGTTATTCGACAGTAAAACAAAGTTGAGATGCTGGAATTCAATTTTGTTTGTGATCTTTTCTCCACAGTTTGTTAAATGTTGTATTTAGTAGAAAATTTATCATTGAAATTCCAAGATATTGAGTATAAATAACTTTAGCAATCGTAGCCTTTTGGATAAACATTTGGTTGAAAGAAAAATATTGGTTGGTTTAACCAAAGAATATGTCTCTGATACGGTTAAATAATATATGGGCAACAAAATATTTGGTTAGTGAAATTGTATTGATTCAACCAAATGTGAATAATATAGTGTATTCAAACAAAAACATGTGGTTAAATCGACCAATTATTTGGTGAAAATCGAAAAAAAATAATTAGTGAGATCAATAACAAACAAAAAAATCGCACATTTTCGTCGATTGAAGCAAACCAATGTGCTCGATTTAAGACAAATTTGGTTCCTTTAACCAAAACTTTTTTTAAGTAAAACAAAATCATTGAACCAAAGATTTTGTTAAATGAAACAATTTTTTCTCTGAGAATACATAAAGCTACTGCATTCACTTTACGATCACTTTGCAATAACCAGACCATTTTAAATCATATAATTTAAAATCGATAAAATTTCTGATAGTTATAGTATATTAGACACTGCCAATAATATTTATTATTTTTATTTTAAAAACTCTACAGATTATAAAATTGTACACAACAGTGTAAAACAATTGAAAAACCATTGTTGTCTGTAAAATTTCTGCATTTTTTATTTATTTGTGTAGAGTTTATGCACTTAAGGGCGACAGAATGGTTAATTTCATTAACTCGAAGTTAAAAATTTTCTCTCTTCAATAGATTGAAAGCTATGTATAAATTCCGAATAAAATGAGCACAGGATCAAGTAATTTTGTCAATTTTTTAAGAAGCTATTGCAAAACGCCATGGCTACTTGTACCAAAATTTCGGTACGAATAGGCGGATTTTTTCCGTACCATAAGCGGGGACTTGGAAATGGGATTATTTGTAGCGAAATTTCGGTACACATAATAATGTTTTCTTTAATTTGAAAGAACATCTAAAATAATAAACATTTTTCAACGTGATTTTTTTCATTTTAAAGTTGAAGTTTCTGTAGAATAGGCGTACCTAATTTATCAGAATCATAATAAAACTGGAAAAAATGTGAATACTTGGTCTGCTGGGAAACAAATTTATTTAAATTAATTCAATGAGTAATCATGGGTTTTCCATAAACATTCTTTAGAATATACATGCATTTCATTTTTATTATTATCTCCCTACAAATGAAATGACCTAATTTTTTCAACTTTCTTCTTCCAACTTCAACTTCTTGCACAGTGCAATACTTTTTTTTTAATTATGGTAAAAAGTTGGCGCGATTCCATGGAAATTTACTTTTAAAATAGGCCCGATAACATTGCAAATTGTTTAGTATTACAGATTTTTTTATAATTTAAGAAAACATTACACTTTGTACTATTTTTGCAATAGCTTCTTAAAAAATTAAAAATATAACTTCATCCGTGATTATTTCGAAATATTACCTTGAAATCTTGAAAGTACCTTTGAAATCATTGAAATCCCTTTAAAATTCATTGAAATCTTTAAATTACTTGGGAATCTTTTTGAATCTCTTGAAATCCCTTCAAATATTTTAAAGCCATTAGAGTTACTCAAAATTCTCTAAAATACTTTATAATATTCAGATATCCTTTGAAATTCAGATAAATCTTTTGAAATCCTACGGAATCCTCTACAAAAATCCGGGAACATACTTTTCGATCTATTAAAATATCTTAAAATCCTTTGACATCCAATGAAATCATTGAACCCCTTTTATTATACCATCAAGCTATAAATTTTTCAGCCAATTAAATTAACTTTTTCAGCCATACCCTTTCAGGGTCACCCGACGAGGAAGGGAGTAATGGGGGTGGGGGGTATAGATTTTTAGATTGATGTAGAATTCCCGTATTGTTTATTTAAATAACACGTTCGTGCCACAACACTGATACGACCAAGGTGGCTGATCAATCTCTAGCTATCACCCCAGGCGAAGAGGTTCACTACGTCATCATGTGAAACTCTCCACTCGGGCCCATTAGTATCCAAGGTCTTTTGTTCCAGACTTCATTCACACATTGAAAAAAATTGGCTTCGGTAAAAGTCACAAACAGTAAAATTTCTTATGAACAGACAGTTATAAGAGCATAATTGTACCTTTAAACATTTTTTGTGAAGATTGAAAAAATTGTTACACCTTACTCATACAAATGATTAAAAATATATAATAGATGAGATGAAAAATTTATAACCTGGAAACCAGAAGAAATATTTTAAAGAAATTTCTTCAACGACCCTGGTGGAAAAATTTTTACAAAAAACTAAAAGCAATTCTACAGAAATCTACAAATAAATACAATAAATTACAGGAAAGTATAACTTTTTTCTATTATTGGAAAAAATTTTGTACTGTTTTTTGTATTTTATTGTAGTTTTAATTTCCTACAAGAATGTACAAAAAATTAGAACTACAGGAAATTACACAGGAAACCTTTCAAAATCTGATTTAACTCCTTGTAAAATCCCTTGAAAAATTGAAATTCTCTCTGAAATTTTACTACAAAAATTCTTCAAACTCTTCAATCTTTTTAAATCATTTAAAATCTTTCGTAATCCTTTGGAATCGTTTGACATACCCTAAAACTTTTGTAATTACTTAAAATCTTTGGAAATCCCTTGTGATCTCTTGAAATACACCCAGAAATCTCTTGAAAGCTCATTAAATTCCGTAAAAATTATTTAATCTTTGACATCTAAACATTCCTTAAAATCTGTTGAAATCATTTCAAATCACTGGAAGTTTTTAAAATTTATTGAAATTCTTTGAAATCTTTCAAAGTCTCGTTCACAGTAAAAATAATTGACATATTGGGTAAAAAATATAAAACCTTACATAAAAGCCCCCCCCCCCCCCCCCCTCACAGAAATCTTACGAATTCTTACAATAGGAGGGGAGGGGGTCTAAAATTTCAGAAATCATCCTTACGTAATTAATGGACGTTTCCATACTGGGTGGCGGTTAGTGTACCTTTGTGTAGGCTTTAAGGCGTAGGATTTAATTGTGAGCTATTTAAATTCAAAAATAATTTAAAAATAAAAAGTATAGTGTTCAACATTTAATTTTCCATTTATCTAAATAAATCTGAATTTATCTTGAATTTGCAAGAATGACAATGCGTAAAATTATGTAATGTGAGAGAAATGTCGCCTAGCTAGAAGATTAACTCAGCGCCGACTACTGTAATATAATAATAAAGAGAGTTAGAGAAAGGTTTGATAGAAACCACATCGCATCGATTTCACGTTGGAAGGGAGGCAAGCATGTCAGTAACCACGTGAGCAGATAAGAATGAGGCGCGGCGTGAAAGGTTCGCGTACCCCATTTGAAGCTTGTAAACAGTTGAATTTCCCGAGGGTCGCGCCGTGGAGGAATGCAATGATGGAAATTGGACAATGAGGGTACTTGTACTTGTGCTCTTATATGTATGTATGCACTATGCAGGGCTTTTGTGAATGAGAGCGTTGCGTATTACGTCCGTGGGCAGATCGCGTTTACGAGCAGGTACAGCTATAGAGATTGAGTACAGTTGGGTGAGTAATAGCAGGGTGGAGGCGGTTGTAGATATAACGATACTTGTACCTGATAGCGCATCTGATTATATTCTACTCTAGGCAGAAACGGGATAGAAAAAAAGACCTGCCCAGAATTTGCATAATACTTTAAACTTAACTCTTCAGCTTCTCATTCTCTTATCCTGTTTAACTAGACAGAAGAAAGACTCAAATTACTTCTTTTGAAATTCAAAGCATATTGTAAAACATCTCTCGCAAACAGAATTATTCGCGGAATTATTGAAATTTGAATAATCAAAATAGGGCAAAACATCATTAAAATATAGAAGATAATCCATAAACAATAACATTTTGAGAACCTTTATAGAAGTCGAAAATTATCATCGGGAAAAAGTTTTCTTTGAAAGTAATTCAAATTTAACCAAGTACACAAGAAAAAACTTCAAAACATTTGTCAAAATGAAAAACAATCGGACTTTATGTGCCAGTAAATGGTAACACCCACTTAGTTTTAACATTTTATAATAGCAAATAGTGATAATATTCATTCAAATTGAATAAAAAGCATAAGAAAATTGGCATGACGATTGCTGCATCGAAGGTCACGATTACTAGGAAGTTTACCTTGATAGGATATTTTGTTTTTAATACAATATTATGGAGAAAAATGGTCTCTTTCGTAGTGAAATCGTTGTAATATATAATTACTGAGACGTATAACACCATTCATTACGTACTCGTATGTGTCACATCCATTAAGTCAAGATATAATTAATTCGTTTAACCTCCTGCTTAAAAAACAGAGGCTAAACCATCTAATGAACTACATGTTAAAGTGACGACAGCACCCAACAAAACAAAGAGGGAGGTTTGTAATTATCTAAATTTTCTAATTTACTTTTTCGACATATTTCAATATAACTCGACCTATGTAATGTATATGTTTGCGTCTTTGAGACGCTTCGATTGACCTATTGTTGAACCTTTTATGACCTGCTAGTACCAATTTATGAAGTTTCAAAAAATAGTTTATTCTGCTTAAATGAGAAAAACTTTCTTTATATTAGGAATACTACAATACTGTATCTGATATATTTGTTCGCGTCATTGAGACGCATCGAATGACCTGTTGACAAACCTTCCATACGACCTCTTATGATTTAACAATACGATTTACAATTTCAAATAATATGTTGTTCATCTTGCTTATATGCGAAAACGTTTAAATATTAGTACAACAGTACCGTATATAGTTATTTGTTCCCGTCTTCGAAATGCATCGATTGGCCTACGGAAGAACCTTTCATGGCCATCAATGACCTACCAATACCGGTTTTTTAATTTGTAATAAAAATGTCTTACTTTGTTTATACAAGTCAAACTTTTTTGATATTGGCAATATATAACAAAACTGTATCTGATATGATTATTTGTGTTTTTGAGTCGCTTCCCAGGAAAAGAATCGATTGAATGGAAAATATTTGAATCAGAGAATTTAAGAATGTCGAATCATGCGAATTTACGCGAATTCATCAGGATTCTACTGAGTTTCTTATACTTCAGACAACTTAGCCACTAAATATCGTTTGGATTTTTAAAAAAGATGAAAAATAATTCAACAAGATTTGCGTGAATTGGTAGTGGCTGTATAATAGCCGATTGAAATCATTAAAATTTGCGTGAAACGGCATTCTTAAATTCTCCAATTCAAATAATCTTCATTCAATCGATTCTTGTTTCATTGGTTCGAATGATCTATTGAGGAACCTTTGATGACCTTTCCTATCAATAACAATTTATAGAATTAAAAAAAAATGGTTTATTTAGTTTATATAAGAAAAATTTACTCCACAACACTACTGTGACTTAAAAATTTGTCCGTTGCAACAAGACACATTGGTTGGACTCTGATTTTCTGCAAATGAGATTTAAGGTACAAGACAGAAAACTCTAGAGATAAACTAGAGATCTCATATTATTACGATATCATATTTTTTGCGTGTCAGTTGTTTCATTTTAGTACCACCCGAGACTGTTTTTTTCTGAATTTTATTTGAATACCTGAAATTAGCGCAGAAATAATACTTTGTTTTTACAGTGCAATAAGGCAAAGTACACTCAGGAAAAGATTACTTGATTCAAAGAAATGTAGTACTGAATACGTCCAATCAAATATTTGTTTGATCGAAGACAATTTTTCTTACATCAAGGAATGATGCTTTTCGAACAAAAAGCTCTCTTTTTGAAATAAGAAAAATTTCTTTAGATCAAAAAAATATTTGATTGGACGTATTCAGTACTACATTTCTTTAAATCAAGTAATCTTTTATCTCAGGGTAGTGCACGATACTTTATGTAATAAGGTACTGCGCAGAACAGTGCAAATGGGGCGAAATAATTAATGCGCTTAAGCATAGGACGGTAAAGTGCACCTTCTCGGCCTAGGCCGGTAAAGTACCTCCCCACCAACAAAGACCTACTTTGCTTCTCCTAAACACACACGATAGAACGAAGAAACCATACTCGTGTTACATAAAAACTGCGATTGAAGAATTTGAATTTCAACCATGCATTTAAAACTTGAACCATATTCAAAATTGAACAATTTTATAGGTCACAAGATTTTATAAAAAATCAATTTTTAAAAGGGCCAACCGTTATGGAATGAACATATTTAAAATAAAGAGTGCAACTGGCACATTTAAGAGATGAAACAATTCAAAATTACATAACGTTGTTTAATTCAAATGTTAAATATCTCAAAAGTTCAAATTGGCTCTTATGGGTACTCAAAACTTCCCAATTAAAAAAGTTTTCAATTGAAAATGTATAAAATTAACAACGAAACATCAGAGGTGCTTGAGTAAAGCTGCAATCAGAAATCATTTCGCTCAATCGATTTAGGACGAGAAGGGAAATCGGTCAAAGAAAATACTTGAGTATCGATATCGCGATAACTGGAGGGAAATTCGTTCTGACAGCGATGTAGACTGGTACTTGCGATTACTGTAACTATTAACATCAGGTATAAGGTTAAGTGAGTACAGAACACGGGACGCACGAGTGACCTCGCGATAAACTTTCGATACCAAGCTACTTAAAACCTATCTCCAATCTACACTAATTAGCAGCTGTCGCTCACTTAATTTCCGACTGATACGTCTTCTACAATCCCCGATTTTTTTTCACACGAGAAATAATTGAATACTAACGCTATCTAATCATTAAGTCTGTCCACTACTCATACAAATTAATATTGCACATAAAAGTACACAAAGTTTTGGACATGTCGAGATAATACAAAATTAAATCCAATATGACATAATCGACTCCAAATTATCCTATATTTTTTTCAAGTTTCTGGAAATAGCTAGTAGTCAGGAGAGGAAACTTTACATAAACGGATGATATAACGTTGCGTAAGACTAAACAATGGCTGCAATGTGTCAGCTTCTGACGAAAGAAACACATGGAGAGGAAAAATAACAAATATTGATTCAATGCAAGTAGCGATTATTGATATGAGATCGAGTTATGAGTTGTTATAAAATTTGTGCCTATATTGGATACTAAACATAAGCATAATATGAATTTAAGAAATTAAGAGGCTGAATCAAGACAAAAAGGATACTTTATAAAGTAGAACGATAATTTTGAATTCGAAAAGTTGTTCGAGGTGAGCAACTTCTTGCAAGATCGAAACTCAAAGGGAATTCAAGAAAGGTCGTTTCTGTAGGTGACTATACGCCTACGTTCACAGTGATTAGTGTCGCATTAGACGACCAATTCCGTATTAGGAGAGACAGATTCCAAAAGTATTTACGAAACGCTCCTAAAATAATCAATACACATTCAACGGGTTATTCACTTCTAAAATCATTTCGAATTCCGCGATCCTAAATTCTTTTAAAATTGGAGTTAGCCACCTAAATATTACAAATTTCTCACTGAGAACCACTGGATTTCATAAGACGCTATGTTTGCCGCATATTACTACCATATCGACATTTTTTTCGCAACGAATCACATCCACACAACATTGTCAAAACAAAGTATTATTTCAGGGCTAGTTTCAGGTATTACAATAAGTCAATAAGACAATAATTTGTTTTACATTAAAAATAATAGTATGAAGTTATCCTATTCAAAACCAGGACACGAAAAACATTTAATATCGTAAAAAAAGTGATCTCTAGTTTTTACAGTTAAATAGAGGTGACGAATTGAAAATTTTCGTATAAGGTAAGAATCGGGTAAGCATGACATGACCTTAAAAAGATCTACTGGAATTCTCAAAATGCTTAAAGTTCTCTGCAATATTGCAAATCTTAAAACTGATTTTCGTGAGTTCTGAAAATAGCCCTTGTATACATTCTTGTAAGATTGTGCAGAAGAACAAAATGCTAACACTTTTGCAGCAGATGAAGCTTAAAAATAGTTGCTTTCCAAAAATAAATAAAGCTTTTTTTGCTTTTCATGATTCAACAACATTTTACTCATCAGTCCATAACTCGTGAAGAATAGAACATTGAGCATGATAATAAATTGGTGGTATCAGAGAGAAAAAGAGGACTGACGAGCACAGCCTTCATGAGACGAGAGTTGATTCAATTACTGGAGCTTCCATTGCGTAGTTTAGTAAATAATCGCTGCAAACAAATTGGTTCTAAGACGCGAGAGAAGATGGGAGTACAAAAATCCACTACACTATCCAATGGTAAGGTACGTCACCTGATGTGTAGTGTCTACATAAACATTTTACTGAAATGGAAAACTTTTAAAAATTAATTATCTTATGGTACCAACTTTAAATTTCTAATTTAATTATACATATAACTGAACACATAATTACTGCAAAATGTATCCTTCAAGAAGCCAATTTCCCCACGCGATACAATAATTCTCTTAGTAGCAGAACTCTATATTAACCCTTTTACTTGGGTGAAACGACCTTAGGCGGCTATGAACATTGTACATTGAACAAGTCTAGAGTGCATACCGATCAAGGTGGATTAATGCGACTATGCGTAATCAAATGGTAAGTACAACCGCAACCAAGGCCAGTACAATTATCCACTTAAATATGTATTGTGAATCACTCGTGTTTGAAAACCTGCGCACTATTCCGTTCCAACTAATTTGAGTTCATTCAGAAATCTCCAATCAGATTATATCACTAAAACACCATTTGCATCCTGTCACAAGTTTTAGGCGAATCTAGGTACAGCAAATCTCAACATTTCGATTCGATGTATGTCACATTTTGGAACACGAATTAAAATTAGATGAGGTGGATGTCTCCAATTTTTTGTTCCAGATATACTTGCTTTCGGGCTAACGTCCGAGAATCCCTGTTCTAGTTTCAGACGGAACGTCCTCTTGATACATACATAGAAATGTAGCCCGACTCACCTAATTGGATGCAATTATCCTACCATGATGTACACTGTAGACGAAGATTCAATAATGATTTTTCTCCCACAGTGATCATTAACCTTTCACCATTTTACATGGGAAATGGAATTAGACAGGAGCAATATTTTCACCGAGAAACATAATGCTTCCATTCAGAAAGAAGGATATTACGAATTAATAGCTGGAAATCAAATTTTGCAGGGTGGCCATTCACGACAGTCTTGAATATTTGAAAATTGAACATTACAGATTTTTAAATTAACTCATTAAGAATGTTTTCAATTAAGAATTTTTAATATTTGCGCAATTATAAATTTGCAGAGTTCGAAATTGAATAACTTGACATTCAAAGCATTTAAAATACAAAAACTATGGAATGAAGGTATCGAATACTTACTTTGAAAAATTCAAAATTGTGAAAATTTAACATATTTATCGCAAGTGTTGACAATCCGCAGGGACTTTCCGCCTCAAATATAGATTTGAGCTTCCAAGAAGAAAAAAAAATTGCCCCCGGATAATCATTCGTTGCGCTAGCATTTGGAATTACTTTATTCAGGTGAGTTTTCTAGGTTACATTACCCCCTACATGAGCCTTGAGTACCTTCAATTAAAACCATATTTTGAAAAGACTAAAAGTGAAATTAGAAAAACCATAACTGAAAAAGTTACTCGTTGTCAAAATTGGAATAAGATAAGCATTCGAACTTTGTACATTTAAAAATATTCAACGTTAATAGCTATAGCCATTCATGACCAAAAATTTTCTAAGTATCAAACCCAAATATTTTTTTACATATTTTCAAAAAAGACAGAGTGTTTAAAAGTACCAGTAATAAGAAATGAACATTTAAAAAAATGAATTTTGTATTCATTTTCTAGTTAGTATTCTGGGGTTCTAATTGGGTGCTGTTCGGATAAGTGCGTCAGGGCCAAAAGTTTTTTTAACTTTTGAATGCGAATATTTCTTTGCACATTTCAAAAAATAGCCAGGGTGTTGAAAAGTATAAAAAATGAAAAATTTATATTAAAAACAAAACAAAAATTTTCTCATCTTCTACACAGTCTTTGAAATCATTTTTAATGTCAACCATCTAAAACAGATTTTCACAAGACCGACTACTGTCTAGCGGTAGATTAGCTTGTCCAGACTAGCGTCTGACCATACAAAAACTTTTCACTTCTACTCAGCGCCACATTAGCGGTCAGGACGGTCTATCCTGGCCCCTATAATTTTCTACACAGGAAAATTTAATTATATTAAATTAATTAATTAAAAGATTTTACAATTATGTTTTTAAACTTTAACATCTAAAAATTAAGTTAGAGAATTTTAAAAATGAACTTGTTTAGTCTCACATTATTTTATATGATATCAAGTGACATTTAAAGTGATTGGATAGATTTTTGTACTGAAATCAAGAATTCAAAACAACAGAAAAAAAAATAATTTAAATACCATTTTCTATTTGTTTTCTAGTACCCCTGTCTTAATATTAATTTTTCCTATCCTATTATTTTAAAAGCAGCATAATCAATTAGATATAAGATTGATACATATTTAACTGTAACAAATGAATATAATTACATAGAATGAACAAAACTCGATAAATTAAAGAACCATAAAATTAAGAGATAGAGGGCGTTCCGAATAATGACGCTTGACAAATATATATGAACGAGAAGGAAGATAAGTAGCATAATCATTATCATTAAAGCTGGAAGTATTATGCCGGTTCTCTATAATTTCTATTCCAAATTATCGTGACGAATTCTCACGTCCTTCCATGATGCGGTAATGGGCTGTTAAAGAGTCACACGCAAAGCACATGATTACACATTTAGGGGCAGTCGTCGATCCGTTCAATCGAGGAGTGTCAAATTATATGGAAACATTTTCATTTCGTGCACAATGTGTGGCACTTTTTTTACATAAGACACAATGCGCTGAGTAGTTAGCACTGCGAGTCACGCGCGTGAAACAGTAAATTAGATTCGCTTGCGAGAAGAGGAAAGAGATTCAAATTTCGCACGTCAAGTTAAACTCGCTGCTTCCTTAGCAAGGTCAGCTGGCCTTATCTACCGTCAGTCGGTCAAGTTTCAGACAATCAGCTTACAAAATGAGAACGAACCTAAGACGTAATTTTCCATCCTAGTCATTTTCTCAAATTCCAAGGTTTAAAAGACACAAATGTTGGGCTATTTTACCCCCCCCCCCCCCCCGTGTGGTGAACTACAAGCTTTGGCAATGAATCAAGAATATATAAAAATATTGAAATATCAGAAATCACAGCCTAAATTCTCTGGCTCTCAAAACGGGACAAATGAGGTAAATTTTCACGAAAATAGGGCAATAAGAGGAGCATGTCTGTTAAATAAAATTAATGTATAAAACCATATCGAATTCAATATGAAACAAACAATAGTTAAATTTGAAAACAAAAAGGATTTTCTACTAAAAATATGATTTTTCAACTAAAAAAACGAATTTTAACAAAAAATTTGAATTTACAACCTAATAGTTGAACTTTCAAGCAAAAGATACGAATTTTCAAAAAAATAGTTGAACTTATAACCAAACCGTTCAATTTTTAATCTAGAAAGATGCCCTTTCACCCAAATGGTTGAATTTTCAAAAAAAAATGTATAAACAAATTTCAATACAAAACAGTGACATTTTCAACCAAATAGTCGAATTTTTAAGCCGAAAACCCAATGTTTTAAAAGACAGTTTAATTTTTAATCCGAAAAGTTGAACTTTCAACCCGAAAAAATTCATTTTCAACTAAGAAAGATGAATTTTTACCGTCAACAATGAAATTTCAAGTCAAAAGGACAAATTTTCAACAAAATAGTTGAATTTTTCACCAAGTAGCCGTATTTTTAACCTACGAAAATTGAGTTTCAACCAACAAGAATAATTTTTACCGAAAGGCCAAATTTCCACAAAATACATGAATTTTCAAGCAAAAAAACAGATGTTTTAAAAGACAGTTTAATTTTTAATCCGAAAAGTTGAATTTTCAACAACAAAAAGATCATTTTCAACTAAGAAAGATGACTTTTACCATAAAAATTAATTTTCAAGCCAACAAGACAAATTTTCAACAAAATAGTTGAATTTTTCACCAAATAGCCATTGTTTTAACCTACGAAAATTGAGTTTCAACCAACAAGAATATTTTTTTGCCAAAAGGACAAATATCCACAAAATACATGAATTTTAAACCAAATAATTCAATATCAGACTGAAAAAGATCAGTTTTCAAACAAAAATGGAATGAATAAATTTTCAGTTTCAAAAATTACTTTTCAATGAAAAAAGCTCATTTTTAACAAGTTGAATTCAACGAACAAATACGATTTTTTTTGATCCAGTA
>CAKNXH010000132.1:310868-337712 GCA_932178445.1 Andricus quercusramuli
GATAAGCTTCAACCAAAAATGGAATGGTTAAATTTTCAAATAAAAAAAAAAATGAACTTTTAACTTAAAAAAAGGAATTTTCAACAATATAGTTAAGTTTTCAACCAACTGTAATAGTTTATATTTCAACCAAAAAGAATTTTTATTTGAAACAAAAGAAAAATAGCTGAATTCAACGAAATGGTCGAATTTTTAACCAAAGTATGAATTTTCAAATAAAAAAGATACATTTTCAAACAAATTTTCAACTAAAAATGAAATGTAGTTTTCAACAAAATAGGTTAATTTTCAACAAAAAATAATTAACTTTCAATAAAAAATGGTTTGGATTTTCTCATCGGTTTCTATTATGTAATTCAGATCGCATTTAAGCGAAAAAATGAGAAAAAACAGAAAAAGGGGAAGTTTCTTGAAAACAGGGGAAAAAGAATTCCATGAAGAAGGGGGATAGAGGGGCATACGGGAAAGAGTGTGAAGTCCGAAATATGAAAGTGATTTTGAGGCTTATTTAAGTAATTACTGACCTGCACCGTTGCAGAGCCATATTTCACAAAATTAGCTAATTTTATTAAAATTTACTATCAGGAAATGTACTAAACGTTATCTAGGTACGTAACGTTACTTAAACTGACCCCCCCCCCCCCCTCACATTGGTAACTTAGTTTATGGTCGGCCCCTAACTGGAAAATACGAACGAGACCATGATAAACGATTGTCGTCACTCGAAGTCGGAAAAAGTTTGAGTTAATGCTTCAGTTACCTTTCCCTGATCGGAGATTTGAGAGTGGAGCTCGACAGCAAAAAAGATACAGGTTAAGTTTCTGGAATTGGCGCGAGTACCAGACGCAAGGACTTCCTGCATGGCGAACATCGCCAAGAATAAACCGACAGTTTCACCGTATCTTCGAAACTGCCAGAGAGAACGAATTACACTTCATTTTCTACTTCCGGAACGGTGGCTTCATACATTTTCAACCGGGAGAAAGAAAATATTTATACCTCAAGTGAAGACCTGTACAATCCCATTTTATGTTAATTTCAATGCAAAAATGGGCAAACAAATTGAATAACGAAAACACTTATTTAGCTATAATCTAATAAAATTGTAACTGCTTGCAAAGGTGCGAGATTGCTAGCCTTGCATTGATCGATGGAAAACTCGAAAGCGGTTAACTAAATAGACCAACAAATCCTCAGATTAGAAACGAATTTTGTTTCCCAATCGCGATTTCTAAATTATCTTTATTACCTCGGTTTATTTACTCAAGAGGAATAAAATGTGCCACTTCCGGTACCACGGTTCACTTAGGCCCTGTACTTGAGGAAGACACGCGAAAGCTGATCACGATGTAAACCTTCGACTGAACTTGAGATTATTTTTTCGGATAATTTCTATCTTGCATAATGGCCTTTTCTGTACTCTACTTTCTATTTCATCTTCACTGCGATTGTTGTTCTTTGCAGGGATTTTTGCTACCATACAACGCAGATGGTGAGTTAGTGGAGCTGAGATCCGGACCATCGAGGTGTAATATACGGTTGTTACGTCGTAGACGACGACGAGCTGGATGCCGAGAGTGATTTTTTTCGTCCTCCTGCCACAGAGCAGAGGTACGGTCCGCACCAAAGACTGGACTCCGTCACTTCCTGCCGAGCCTCTAGTTGCATCGGGTATGTGTATATGCAACGGGTGTTTCGTCGACTTTCAACGGCCATGAATCTCGGAGCACTTCGCTCGCGATTCAAGAAGACTCCCGTTACCCAGGTACAGGTTCGAGGATGCCGAGCCTTAATGATCCTTTCTGGAATTACCTGCAGTTAGGCTTCCTAGGGCGGAGGTCACCGTGTGAACCACATTCCAGAAAGGCTGGTAATAAGAGATTTACAACAACCGCAAAAGAAAAGTTCAGTTTATATACAAAAGGACGATAATAATTAAAGATAGAAGATTTTAATGAAGGATCGAAGGGTTTCAATTTTCGCTGAGTTCAAAAAGACTTCAGTGAGGCCGATAAAGTGACAGACTAAATCCCAAGGTATCACTTTTTATCCGAAGGGTGTTAAAGTATTGAACAATGAAGAAACAGTGGACAATTACGTAACCACTACATTAAAAATTACAACTATACATTCACATATTTCTATGCAGATGTCAATTTTGTATCCATTGTGCAATCCTTTGACACCCTTTGTAGGATCAAAAAGTTACATCTTGGGATTTAGTGTTTGATGGAAATAAAATTGAGAATGTACAAATGAAGGACATCACAAGAAAAACTAAAATAACTCAAATATCTTGAGTTGGTTTTAAGTGTCAGAAAATATACATGGTCAATTCTCAGTAACCTTTTGATTTGATGGCATAGTTATTTATTGGAATATAATTGTGATATCAATCTGTAAATCACGTGTTTTGTTTAAAAATTATTATAGAATCTAGATTAATTCATAAGAATCACGTAGTAGGAGGTAGACATACAAAAATTGTAGTAATTGGCTCAAAAAGTTTGTCCTAAAATTTACGTGAGGCTGGTGTAACGATACATTTCTAATTTGATACCGCCAAAAACGTTAACAAACGATTTTTGTTCAGGGAAAATTGAAGGAAGAATCTTTAAGGAAAAATCTAATGGCATACCCCCTTTCTAATTGTTAATATTAGCAAAGTTATTTCCTCATATAAATGAGAAAATGCGTTCATGGTCTCATGGTCAAATTTGAATTTATTCCCGCCATAAGGTAGTTTTTAAGGGCGTGCCTCAAACTGTAAGGACAATATAACAGGTGGCGGCCCTGCGGACTTCACGTCAAAAATCATTCGTGAATACAATAGTGTCCGACAAGGAACATTTGAGACACTGTATTCTTTTTGCATTCCAATTTTTAAAAATGCAGCTGGTGCGACCAAAATGATTTTGTTAGCTTTAGAAGAAGGTCCTGTAATATATAATACGTCTGAAAAGTGGTTCCAGCAATTTTACAATAGTGATTTTTGAATTGGAAGGCAAAAAGAATGCAGTATCTGAAATGCTCCTTGTCGGGCGCCATTGTATACACTAATGATTGTTGAGGTTAGGTCCGCAGGGCCGCCACCTATTACACTGTGTTTTGAAGTTTAGGGTTCACCCTTTAAAACTACCTTAGAATGGAAAAAAATTCAAGTTTGACCAAGAATTTGTAGACCTAACAAATCAAATAAATTATAGATATCTTATTTTCAATTATATGAACGCACTCATAAGTGTCGACTAAAAAATCTCGTGTATTTTAATATTTATATCAATTAAAAAAACGTATCGGTGAGGTCACGGATGCTGATGCAATGTGACGTAATCAAAACAGAAATTTAAATGTGTGGAGTTTGCAGTTTCTTGGGAATTCATATAGCCTGTCATTTGAACAGTCCTTTGAAATTTTCGAATGATGCTACATGAAACATGAAGAAATAATTTTTAAGAAGAATAAAAAAGGATAAATATAAGGTGAGGATGTTTTATCTGAATAAACTCAGATTTACACATTTTTGAAAACACATTAATAGCTTATGGCATCAAGAATGGCCCATATAGATCTGTCGTTTCCAAAATGAAATTGACAGCTCTTTGAAATCTTCACGGCCGTCTAAAATTAGAAGCCCAATCTATAAAATAAGTCTTATCGATGAGGCGAATTGAGCTGACGTTGTAGAGAATGAATCAAATCAGATCATGAAGTATTTTGTAATCTTTGAAATCGTTGAAATCCAGCGAATTACACAAATCCCATAAAATCCTTTTGAAATACATTATAAAAATAGTCAACAAAATGTCTTAAAATCCCTTTACATCTATTAAATTTTCGTGCAATCCCTTGAAATCCTGAAAATCTCCATAAAATATTTTGAATTCTTATGCAATAGGTTGAACTTCTGTTTGAAGGATTAATGCTGTTTTTACTGAAAATTATATTAAGACTGGTGTTTAATGCGATAAAAAGGTACTTTCAGAGCAAAGGAAAAGTTTCAAACCTACTGCCATTATGTCCCTAGACAAGAGTTGTTTTTAAATGCCTTAAAATAACAAATTTCAATGGAAAAATTTAGAATTGTTAGGCGTACCTGTTTATAATGTTTTTACTTGCACAGTGACATCGAGTGAAAACGTATCCAACTGTGACTCACCTGAAACAAAAAATATAAGACTATTAGTTGATTTAGTTTTTTTTTCTACCTACTTGAAAATAAATTTAGAACACGTGGGAAAGATGAGAGTGCTGAAATATTCAGAAATTTCTTGTTAAAAAATATGCAGTATTTGATGTAATGGCAGATTATCCATAAATTACACATAAACTATTAAACGAGTCGCAACAGTTCCACCATGTAAATTTTTCGCAGGACTAACCGTTTTCAAGTTAAAGCGTTATAAACCATTTATTTTTAACAAAATTTACACATTTGCACAGTTTGATCTCATAATCTATTGCTTAGAAAAATTTGAAGCCTGTACATTTTCTATTTCGTGGTTAGATCTCTTGAAAGGAAAAAAAGAAGCAAATGAAAACTTCTAGCCGCGTGAACTGTTGCTAAAAAATGGCTTATTTTGAAGAGAAAATCGTTGAAAATTTTCACTTTTTAATAAAAAAATCCTCCATGCCGACCGATTTTATAATTTCCACTGAAACTGTTCCAAAATCTATACCTACTATTAATACCAATGACAAATAAATATTCTGGACGATTTTCTCTTAAATATAACCATTTTGCCTTAATTTCGAATTTGTTTTCGTTGATGTTGTATCTTTTGACAATGTTTAGTAAATTATTTAAGTAAATTAAAGTTTAAAAAATATAGGACTATTTTTCTTTTGAAGTCTTTTTTAGCAAAAAATGAAAATTGTTTTAAATGTTTGAGACAAGCAATAAGGCTTTTTTTTATTATTTCTTTATGAAAAATAAGAAAAATGAAGAGTCAAAAGACCTTGAAGGTTGTTGCACAGAAATTCAGTAAAAGTGTTTACTATAAGACTCAAAGTTTTTCTGCACTAGACACAACTTCCAGATTTTAACATCCAGAAGCGTTCAAAATCGTAACTTAGCGGAATTAACGAGTATGACTAGTTGATTACATGCACCTAATTCATAACATTCATCTACTTATCCGGCTTTCCGTCACACACAATTGGTACACACTTTTTTCTACTTTACGCAATTATTTTTTTATCACGCAGAAAATCATCGTCGGTACTTCAACCATAAGGTAATAAACTTGATGCATAGAATCATTGTGAAATTATCATACTTTGGAAATATCTTCATCGTAAAGTGCAATTTCGGTCAAATCTTCTAAATTATAGTCAAGTTTTATAGCTGAGGTTATGAGGCATTATGGATTCAAAGTGTATACACTGTCGGTACCGGTAGGAAAAATTGTCGGTACTGGTAAAAAAAGATTACCGGTACCGACAACCTTTTTTACCGGTTTTTGAAATGTAACATGGAATTCAAAGAATTCGTTGAATGCAAGGAATTCATGGAATCCACGGAATTCGTGAAATTCGCGGAATGCATGGAACTCACGGAATTCGTAGAGTTCACGGAATTCATGGAATTCACGGAACTCATGGAACTCACGGAATTTATGGAATTCACAGAATTTATGGAATTCAGGGAATTCGTGGAGTTCACGGAATTCACGGAATTCAAGAAATTCACGAAGGTTAAGGAATACACGGAATTCGAGAAATGAGCAGAATGAACAGAATTCATTGAATTCACATAATTAAAGGAATTCGCGGAATTCAAGGTATTAACAGAATTCAGTGACTGTTCACAGAAATAATGTTGGCTAAACTCCTATCCCTGTATCCCTCTGATTCGTCTTCTGTCATTAATCACAGAAATAAGGTCAGTTTTATCCCTAACATTTTCCATAGTTTTTTATTCAGCGATTACAAACATGGGAGAAAAATAATTTTTCAAATATTTTTGCCGGCAGTCTAGGCTCTATCCTATGTTCTGGGCATTAAACACATGGGAGAAAAATTATTTTTTAAATATTTTTGCCGGCAGTCTCGGCTCTATTCTTAAAATATGCTTTTTTACCGGTACCGGTACCGGTACGGCTTTCTATACACAACCTTATGGAATAGGGAAACTTGAACATTTCATTATAAAATATTTCAATATAGATTTCTTGGAAGAAGGTTTCCCCTATTTATTTTACAATATACTACTTTAGATAATAATTTAAGAACGACATTAGAGATGGTCATACATAAAAATAGGATTCTTCGCCATAATTATTTTACGACACTTTTTTCTCTCAAGCGTGTGTAAACAAATTGTAATGAGCTTTACAATGAAGTAATAAATCATGAATTCTATTCAGTTACCTTCAGTGCACTCTGCCTGTTCACGCTTTAAGCATGCAGATGTTTCAATCGTGCAGAACTATTAATTGTTTCAAACGCAAATTTTAGAAAAAAAGAAAGTTTAATCAAGTTCCCATATGAGTATAATTGCATGAAATACTTTTCTTGATTAATTCGAAAGTCGTAGTTAAGCTGCATTCCATGTTCAAGATAACGTGGAACAAGTTTGACACGCTGTTGTCTCAAACTAGCATTCATTTAAATCAGAGCAGATTGTGATCATTGACAAGATCGATAGATTTACATTCAACTTGTTTTCACGTGACTATACAATTATACCAATATCAGTGAATTTCCATCACATAAAAAATATACAACTCTATCAGATTCATTCGAAATACCAGTTACAATCATTTACTTGTCATTCTTCGAATTCTTATTTAGATTATTGATAAGCAAATGATTTCCATAAAAGCGAAATATAAATTGTGTTTCTTTTTATTCTGTTTATTAAATAGAATGTATTAATTAGGGGTCAAGATGGCCAGTGAACTTAGAAATCGGGATAAAGGTGAAATGAAGAGGCATTTTTTGAGTCCGGAAAAAGAGAGTGCATTTATTTTCTGAGCCGAAAGTTTCTTATTTTTATTTTTATAGTATAAAACTGATCTAATCGCTTTACATTGTTTGTAAATTGTTAATACTATAAAATTGAATCGTTTAATATTCAATATTTGAATTTTTCATGTCTTAATTTTAATTTGTTTGTTTTAGAACGTTCATAATTTGGAAATGTATTTCAAATTGAATACTTTTAGATTAAGGTACATAACATTGTTTCGTTTTAATAAAAAAATTCTCAAAATTAGATAATTTTTAGTAGATATGTAAATTAGATACATTTCAATAAATACAATATAAAATATAATATACAAATTTATTTCAAATTAAAAGCAAATTGAAAAAATATCATTTAAAGTAGCAGAATTATAAACAAAACCCTTTTAACACTTTAAGTATTATTCATTCAGTTTCAAAATTAAATAATTTCAAACTAAAATGTTTAAAATTGCAAGTGTGAATTGTTTAAAATCTCGGTTTTAATACTCAAACGATTATAAATTCATAGATACCAAATCAAACAGGCTAAGTTTGAAAATTTAAGAAGTAGATCATTAAAAAAAACTAGAAAATTAAAAAAAAAGTTGTACCATTTTTAACTGAAGCCTAAAAACTGTCTAGTTTGAAATTTGGCCGTATCTAAACGTCCGGGCAGTCCGTACATTTATATCGCCTGGAAAGGGGGATGGAACATGAGTTCTGTCCGGTCGTATATACACTACATTTTGATGGGTTCTACTTAGGAATTAAACTATTTTGACGATTTTTCATTCAGAGCTCGTCTAATTTGAAAAGCTTAGAATTGGTACAATATTGAAGGTTTGAATTTTCAAACTTAAATATGTAACCAACATTTTTTTGTTTGAAAACTGGGAATTTTGTCTGTGTGTAAAGTATATTTACTGATTATTATTGCATTTTCAATATTTCTATAAACCGGTATATTATTTTAAAAATGAGATAAATAATGATTAGCCGTCAAACAACCTCGGTGAATAAATAATGAATGTTTTGTATGAACTTACATCACTGGCAAAAAATGCGCATCGAGCTTTACGCACATTCCTCGTAAAACGTGATATAAGAAGTGAGTCCTAAGCACCAAGAGGGTCGTCAGACTCGATAAGTGACGGTTATTTTGAGACTGAAGCATGAGTTAAAAAAAAACGAAGATTCTAATTTATAATCTAAAGATGAGTTTAAACGTGTGAATACATAACACCACACGTAGATTTAAACAATTTTTCAAATAAATATTAACTTACGTAAATCAAATTGCGTTATTATTTACATATTTTCAAAGTCATAAATTTTTATTTGAATGTCATAAGGCAAACGAGAAAATTACATAATTACGAAAGACCTTCGTTTTTCCGATGTGAAAAAAATTATTTTTGGAAAAAAGCTTTTTCCGTTCACAGAATAGATCAAATTTTTAACTATTTTCTATATTCTATTCAGACGGAAAATTCCTTTATCTTTAAATACAAACTTGACAGGACTTCAATAACACGTTTTCGCGAAAAAAAAGAGAGGAAAATGAAGAAGGCGGCATGCTAAAAAACACGAGATGAAGAAAAAGAATGAGTGAGGTAATGACATGACGAAAGAGGAAATGTAAGAGACTGGGTCATCAGTCATCATTCTTGTGGTAGGCGATAGGTATATTTGTGGCCTACAAGTTTCCAGGAAGAAAAAGGACGAGGAAAGGCGAAAGAGGAAAAAAAGATAAAAAAATTAAAAAACCGTTTTAACCCGTTCAAGATAATAATAATTAATAAAGTTATAATATATTAATTTTATATTCTTGCGATGAGATATTACGCAGATCGTACACTAGTGTAAAAAAGGAAAAAGGTGAAAGGATCAGGCACAAGAGAAAAGTCAATGAACTATAACTTTTTGTAATCATGAAATTATAGGTAAGAGATTGTTTTACTGATTTAAATTTTCATTACTTGGCTAGAGAATAATTATTAAGAAAAATTATTCACCTATTTTTTGTAGCAATTGATTTCTGCAAAATTAGGACCTTCTTGCTTTCATCTAAGGTTAATCTACAAATGGAGCAAGCTACTAATCTGTCCAAAAATATAGAGATCTCAATTTTTGTACAGATTCTAGTGAAAATCTCAACAGAAAAGAATTCCAAAAATATGGGACATTTCCTATACTGATACAGAATTTTAAAATTTTCATTTGATTACCAATTAGTTCCTGATTAGTGAAATGTTAAAAAGTACCATTATCTTACGATCATTTCTGAATACTCAACGTTGAATGACTACTGTCATTGTTAGTCACTTGTTAGTCCATGAAAATAAATTACAAAAAATCTGCAAAAAAGATGTGAACTTCTTTAAATCCTTTCTGTGCACAATTGTTAATTTCAAAGTCAGAAATAATCATTTGTTATTAAGTTGATAACAAAAGAGTAGAGAGATATTATTTTCTTCCGAAAATACAAAGGGCTTTCGGATTATCGATGAAACGGCTCTCACAATAGGAGTGACTGTGACAGACAGTCATAGTTGACAGACAAGGTTGCTTTCATAATCCCAAAGTCCTTTGAATTTTTCGAAGTAGAAAATAATTTTTTAAAAATTTAGGTGCAACTTTTTGCTTACTGACACTACATACACCATTTTAAGAAGCCAAAAATGTGCAATTTGCTTCAAGAATTATCTCCGTACGTTTAGTTTCGAAGATGGTACCTCACTACTCTTTTGTTATTTTAACTAAATAACAAATGATTATTTCTAATTCTAAAATTTGCAATTATGAACTGAAAGGATCAAAGAAATTTATTTAATTTTTTCAGATTTTTTGTAATTTATTTTCAGGGACTAACAGCCCTTCAAAGTTTGAGAATTCTGTATCAGTATAGAAAAACCTTCATCTGCAACATGTACTTCGTCCAATATTTAAAATTTTGTTTCTGTTGAGATTTTCATTATAATTCGTAAAAAAAAATTAGTGTCTATATTTTTTGAACAAACAGTAGTAATTTTCTCGCTTATGCTACTTTTTCAACTGATTTGCTTCACTTATTTGTAAATAAGCTATAAATCAAATGTAATTAATTTTGTTCTCGTTTTATAAGGTTTTCAAACTCTTTAAATAAACTCTCTTGCATTTAGCCCCTGGGGACAGTGGGAATGAAATAAAATTCGAATTACAAAACAAGCCGAAGAAGGAAAAAGGAATCAATGAGGAACGGTGAAAGCCAAGAAAAGGATAAAACAAGAAATCATGGAATGGACAATTGACGCGAGGAGGAAAGGATGGTTTTGCATTCTGTCTCGAGTAGTTTCGTATTTTTAAGCGTTAACCAAGCGTGCTGGACCAGGGCCAGCATCATCAGACCCCAATCTGAGCAGTCTCGGATCGGAAGGAATGGACCACGATTGTTTGTTCCATTTGTATGCAACATTTCAAAAAAGAGTACGAATGTGTCGACCACGGAGAATTATTATTACTCCGTGGTGTCGACGTTAATCCAAAAAGAAGCTTTAATACGAAAATTAGACAAACAAAAACTTCCTTCACAGTTACATGAGTGTAAGATTGATTCTCGAAATACACAAAACATTGTAACATATAATGTATAATAATGCATAATGTTGGAAGATTACTTGAATTATACAAAAATCTTAAAAATTTATAATCACTTTAAAACGTTTTGTCTCTTTTTGAATATACTTTTAATTTGATTTTTGAATTCCTGTAAAACCCAAGTATTTTCGGAAATCTTATCAAATCCCTCAAAATCGTTTAAAGTGTTTTGCAATACCTGA
Organism: Andricus quercusramuli; assembly: GCA_932178445.1. Lineage (NCBI taxonomy): Eukaryota > Metazoa > Arthropoda > Insecta > Hymenoptera > Cynipidae > Andricus > Andricus quercusramuli. Next base: position 321,638 of record CAKNXH010000132.1, read on the forward strand.
AACACATTAAAACGGATTGAAATCCTTAAAAAGCTTGAAATTACCGTAAAATCTTTTGATGTAAAGTGAAATTCATAGACATTTTTTAAAGGATCTTGCAAACTATTAAATTCCTTGAAATATTTTGAGATCCACTGAAATCCATCAAAATTAGTTGCGATACGTTGATATCCTCAAATTCCTTGAATTTCTCTTAAATCATTAATTAAATATCTTAAAACTTTTATAATATTTTTGTAAATACCTTGAAATCATTTGAAATGCTCTAAGTAATCCTTCAATCATTTGGAAACTTTTGAAATATTGTTACTTACCAATAACGGACATCGCGAATAATAACTCGGAATTAAAAATATTCCAAGGATTTCGAAAATTTTTCTCAAAATAAGAATTCAGAGATCGAATCCATTTCACATTAAGCAGATACAAACTTCAAGTCGCAGAATTGGTCGCTGACGAAATGTTTTCTAAAGAAAATTGAGCGACATGAATTGAAAAAAATTCTAGCTACCAGATTTCGTTAACTTTCAAAACATGAAAAGTCGCGAAATTATAACTTTATAAATAGACCAAACTTGAAAAATATTTTTCTTACATGTTTCGTTATTTACGAGAAAAAAATCTCCTGTTGAGAAAATTAGTTAAAGTCCGCTTAAATCTTACAAAACGTCCTTCTTATAAAAGGATAAATTTAACAAAAAATTGCAAAAAACAAGAAATTGATTTTTGCCAGAAAATGGATTTTTTTATTATGCATCAACCAAAAATCATAATTCAACATTTAAATACTCAGTAAGTTGTCAGCCTGTCTGATTTAACGTGGATTTCACCCAGAGATTTAAAAAAAATTTCTTGAATGTTTGGCAAAATCTTGAAATTTTCCAAGACACATAAAGAAATTTCGACAAATTTATTCCACAACTGTAAAAATTGTAGACAATATTAGGAATTTTACCATTTTAAACATTAAAAAACATTTTAGAGAATTTCTAAAGATTTGTAGAATTAAAAATAGTTTAACAGACTGAAATAGTAGGTATTTAAAAATACTTGCTAAACTATTTGCAGCATTCAATCAAGCTTACGAAAATTATATGATCAGATTGAATCGAATTGCAACGAATTTAAAGAAGATGCCTTCAATAAACTGTAACTCCTTCTTGTCGTTCTTCATTGGTTCGTAGTGACTAGTAATGTTAAATGTTGTGCTAACTTTACGTAATTTTTCCTGTTGTAAACATTTAAAGAGATTTAACAAAAAATGTTAAATAATTTATAAGCTTCCAAAATAATAGAAACAAAGAAAATTTCATGAAGTACTAAATTATACATGAGTGCTGGACCGCCATGTTCAAATGGTAAACTTTAACAGTTATAATTGTTAGCCTTTTAAAAATAATACAAAGAAAATATTGTGAATCGACAAAAAATTGCGAATTGCAGTGTACAAAAATGTAAAAATAGGGTCAACAAATTTTTTTTCATTTTTCCTCAGAGTCGGGATATAATTTGATACAAAATGTTTCAAACGTTCAGATGAGTAGTGATAACTCTATGAGAATTTAAGATTATTTAAGATTTTGTGAATTATTCATTTGTATGTAGTGTATAAACGATATCATAAGATTAACTTTCATTATATTTCAAATTTTATATATTTCAATTTTCATCGAAGAGTGTCTTTAGACGATATTGAATACAATATTAAATTATTCACCTTATAGGATATTGGTTTCTGATTGATCTCTTGAAATTATATTTTTTTCTTTTCAAATAAACATTTGAACTCGCGCTAAGAAGAGTATTCCAACCATGGTGATCCAGCACTACTATATCATGGAGTACCTTAATGTTTCATAATCCCATCAATTGTTTGGGGATTTTTACAAAATACTTTGCATGAACGAACTAGTATGAAGAATTGTCAATGATCAAGGCCAGTAACGTTGACATTTTCGACAGGGGAAGACTAGGATAATGCGCAGACACGCGTGTCTCGACAATCGACCTGGTTGCCAGCTGGTTATCGTACAATGTGCTGGCACTGTTAATTGTAAAGAGGCCGGGATTGTGGGTTCAGACTTGTCTATTTGAAGAAAGAGCACTTGTAAGCCACCTTTCTTCCGACTTGACTGGTTAGCCTGGTTAGTCTGGTTCACATCTTCGGACTTAACAAAAAGATTAAATTATACGAATACTTCAAGACCGTTGCTAAAATTCACTTAAAATTAGATTACCCCTATTAATTTGAAGTTATCTTCAACTGCCCTATTGAAAATAAAAACAGCTTTCATCTATTTAGAGAATATCCCACCGTAAATAAGTTTCTCAAGAAATTGAAAAATTAGAAAGTAACTCTTTGAATATGACATTTCAACAGTTCAAAGATGATGTATTCAAAAACCTAAGACGCTTGGTAAAATAATTATAAAACTCTCAAACTTATAGCAAGTCACGTTAAAGTCTTGATTCAAAATCTATCTTAAGAGACTTACTCTCACCTGGTGACTATCTTCTCGCGACAAATTGCTCAGTGATGATAAATTGTCAACTTTCTCTATAAATCATCGTTTAAAGCATTTACCTCCCCAGATTTTCATAAATCCTCATTAACAATTAACAACAAGTAAAACACATACAGAGTTTATCTATCAGCTGGCAAAACAATAAAATTAAAGGGGAATGCGACATCCAATTAACGGGCGGCTTTTACTACCTTAGCAGGTGCAATGGCCTCAGTGTTCAACAATCGAAAGAAATCTGATTTAGCGCAAATCCGCAACACGTCTTGTAAGAGAATGTCTTTTCCAACCAGGATTCATTTATCCTCCCGATTACAGATTCCGCAAATGTAGATTTTTCAAAGAAATATTAATTTTTTACAAGAAATATTGCTTAGAAGTGTTTCGCGACAAGGTAGTAAAATTGCTGATTATTTTTAGAAGTGTAATGATCCCGGTTGGGTTGGCATACCTCCATACGAACATCTTTCCAACTCGCGAAGCAAAAGCAAGCCAAAGTGTGTCAAAGCCAGCCTTTCGCTTCAAAAGAAATTCTTATCTACGCATGGAAATAATATAGTTATTCAATCATTACTAGTGCAAATTTTTCTAGTATAAAGCTCATTATATCAGTGTGTTCATTAACACCTTCGGCTACATAACAGTACTAAGAAATGGACTGATATTGGACCTGTTGGGTAATTATGATTATGGTAATTAGATATGAGCACATATCTATATAAACAGGTTCGACCATACAACACTTTTCCCATTATCGCTAATTTTTCAAGTGAGTTTTTGATTTTTCAAAAATGCAATTAAACCCCGAAGGGAGACAAGCGACCTGAATAAAACGAATCTTTTCAAACTATAGAACTTTCAGGTCAAACGGTATAGATTACTGTGAAGAAGAAATATCAAATAAGCTAAATATTAAATACAACTGAGAATACAAACAATGTAAATGAAAATTACAAGAAGCCATAGAAATATAATATCATCAAATCCTAACTTCAGATTTATAAACTAAAATTTAAAAGAAAAATAGATCTAGTTTTTAGCTGGAAGAAATCTAAAATGATAAACAATAAATCTTGAAGATTTAGAGATGAAAGTTAACATTTACCAGAAAATCAAGTCTAGAAGCGAATGAACGAAACTCGAAGAAACCGAGATAAGTGCGACAAGAAGACAGATTTCCTCAGTGGGAAAAAGTACTGAAAATCGTCTAGGATAGTATACGATCAGACGATAAATCGAGTTTATCGGCCAAGCATCTTCGAGACTAGGAGACTGGGACACATGACATGTGCTTCTATAGCAGAAGGGAAAAGGACGTCATGGACATTGAAACGAATGACTTCGTACAGGCTCGCAGATATTTGCAGACAGTCGCGGAGCAAGAACTCCCGGGACTTGGGGACAAGAATAGTAACTGGTAGGCGAGGTGTACCAAGATCGAGAGTGGACACTGGACAGTGAAGACTGGCCACTTGCTGACCTAGGAGACCTATACGGTTATCCAGAATATGTTTTTTCCTCAGTAACTTTCCTCCGACGCACTCATTCCGGATGAACTTGATCTAGATTCATACTTCCTCAAAAGCATTCGATTGACCTATTTAAATTTTACTGCCATATAATAAAGCGCATGAATATTTCACAAATTTAACTCTTCCTAATATCTATTCGAAGGAAATTAATTTTGACAGAATATCAATTTGCCCTCATTTCTATTTTTCGAATTGCCATTTGAAACAGGTAGTCTTACAAATTTTTATTTTTCCGAATTTCTAAGCATGGTTGTTACATTAGTCTGATTTCAAAATTCCAGGGCATTTCCGGGTAAACTTTTGAAAAATTTCCAGGCCAACTTCTAAAATAATTCTATTGAAAATTTCAAATCAAATCAATTTCAAAGCATAGTACGTTGCAACATAATTTCTAGAAAAATTCTTGTACACTACCGGCAGAAAAAAAAAGAAAAAAAAATTTCAGGAACTATCCCGTCTGAAGACAGCGAGAAATTGTCCCGTATCTCGTCATTTTAGTCGAGAATTTCGGGAAACGAGCGAGATTGGGTAAGAGTCTCGACAATGCTTACAATTTGACAATTCGCGTAAAATCCAAGTAAAATAATTTCATAGAAACTATCCACTTTATTTATACAACCATTAGTTTAAAAATAAATGGTTTTTATTATTAAATGTTACTTTTAATATATTTTTTAACAATATATTCAAATTATAACCAAGTTTTTGGTTAATGGGACCGCCACGATTACTGGGACATTTACATTTTAATTGTGCTATCAACAATTTTGTTAGGTTTTGTAAAATTATTATACTTGATTACTTGATTCAATTTTGCGACTTTTTTGCATCAAGTTCAACCCTAGGGTAAAATCTGGGGGAAAATATTTAAAATATCTTAACAATTAGAAAAATATTCTAGAGAGTTACCTTTAAAATTAGCCTAAGAAATTTGAAAAATGTTGTTTATTTCTTAGAGTTATTCCAAATTTTCGAAAACATCGAAATTTGAGGTCTTTTGCAATAACTTTTTATTTAATTGACATTTCACCTCCAAATAGGGCTTATTAGACGCAGAATTTTATTATATGTCGTACTATTGTGAGCAGAAATTCATGGTAATATTATAAAAATGAGGCCCTACAGCAACAGCTTAAAAAAAGGTGTGCAGATCATTTCCGCCGATAATGTACATAAAATTATTGATCAACGAAAAATGTTCTACTATTATTTCATTCTAAACGATTGTTTTTTTTTAAAGTTTTTTAATATAGAACAAATTATCGATATATAATAGTAAAAAAAAAGTAACAAGTAAGACGCTTCCGGTGCTCACTTAAATCGTTAGAACGTATCTTATTCTCTATCAATCTGAATTTGTAAAATAAACAGAGAAGTACTAAAATAGTTATTAAAACTTGAAGAAGAAATAGCAATACAAATTTGCCGGCTCTTTTTCAGAATCCCAGGACTTTTCCAGGTTTTCCAGGTTCTGTAGCAACACTGCATTTATCATATTTTTTATTACTCCGGATTGATATTTCATATTTGTCGTCATTTTCATTCTTCCGAATTCGTAATGTGGAAAAATAAGGGCAATTTGTAATTCGGGAAAATAAAAATCATGTCATGGTTTTCACCATGAAAATCAAATTAACGGGTATTTTCACTATTATTTTCGTAATCAGCGCGTCAAAATACATGAATACACGGAGTTTCAAATTAATCGGAGGTACATTCCACGCTCGCCTCGGAAGGGCCGCAGTGCGCAAGTACTCAATCGAGTATATTTCGCAATATTAGTCATTCTAATTGGAATCGGATCAGGCGGCCCTGACTGTGTACGTTTCGAGGGTACCGATTTAGTAACAAGGCAAAGAGCGAGGCAACCCCCGAAACTGTTATTATATGGGATTTGGAGAGTATGCGCTTTTCGGAAGTTTATCTAAACAGAATATGCATCGTGGAAAAGGGATCGTAGCAGAAATATTAATAAGGTCCCTTTTCCGCTGTAGGAAATGTTTTCATCAATTTTTATTGAAAAGCAACGTTTAACCTCACTAAAAACGATATTAAAGAGTTTATTAGTCTTATTTTAAAGATAATTATTGATTCATATTTATGGCTATTCTCCTTTTTGACAAACAGCTTCAAATGTATAGTCTCAAAACACAACAAATTCACATGAAGTCACTGAAATCACTCGAAGTCAGCATACACTCCAACGATCGAGTTGTGAACCCTTCGTTTTCAAATAAGATCACTTCAAAATATTTCACAATATTTTTTTGGGCAAAAATTGTAAGAACATACTGAGTTCGAATCCGAATCAAAACATTAAAAATAAAGACTTGAACAATGAAAATGTTGAAATCACGTCTTAAAAATCGAGCAGTGTTAACAAACGTTAAAAATTACTGAATTCCATTAATAGATATTAAAAACTCAATTATTGCACTTTAAATTACCTCCTTAAAACTTGCAGAGTTCCACGTAAAGTAATATTTAAAGTGATTGGATGGCTTTTTATACACGAAGAACAAATAAAAATCTCGAGAAAATAAAATCACTGTCGTTTCTCCCGGATTTTGTGAAATTTGTCGAAAACCAATCAAAAAGCGATCCAATTAAAAAAAATTATCTAGTACCATTCCATTAATACAGTAAACTCTACCCTACCCCAAGGGCCGCGAGACGTAAACATTTGGGTGTTTCAAGGCTGGAGGGGCCCCCACCTCTAACGCGAGTCTTGGGGTGATTTTGTAAAGCGACGTTCATTGGCTGCCCCAGAATTGTAAGGATGCGCGCGCTGTAAGCATATGTGCGCCCTTGCATTTGCGCATCATGTATGCCAGCGTTTTTTAAGTGTTTTTGTTGGTAAAAAAAAACCAGATCAAAAACATAGACAACGATGGAAAAGGTAATCGAATATTGTGAAAAAGATAACATTACCTTGAAATAGTACAATTTGCCAACTAAAAATCAATATAATAGAATAAAAAACGACTCAAATATTTCGCGAAATATTGAGTATTGTAGCATGACGTCATGATAATGATAGGATAGGAAATGTCAGGAAGGTTAGCATAGTTGGTACATCATAACATGGGAATGCATACACCATTTTAGAGAAAATATTCTAAACGTGAAAGTAAGTTATAAATATCTGAATACTAATATTTTTCAAGTGTAGAATGCATTCGCGCAATTCAGTTTCATCCTTCTATCAGTTGAAGACCTTTCAGTTTCACGAAATACAATCAACTATCCAAAATTTTATATTAGAGTACCCGACGCTGATCAAATCGATCTGATACGCTAACCTCCTATTTTGGACATTTTATTTTATTTCGTGACAGTGAAAGGTCGTCAATGGACAAAAGAATGTGACATGACTGAGAAAATACATTCTACATTTGAAAAATATTACTACTCGTACATTTATTACTTACTTTCACGTTTAGAAAATTTTCTCCAAAAAGTCGTATGCATTCCTATGATGGCATGCCAGTACTCAATTCAAACCAACAAGGGCTCCCCGCTCTTCGGGCCTCTTTCTAATTGATCAGTTTACTGACGCGGGCGAGACGGTACATGGACCGTGGACGGAGGTGACATTCGGAACACTTGGAACTTGCCAGAATGAGGGACTTGGAATAGGTAAACCTTGGAATAGGTGCGCCTTGGAATAAGCAAGCGTTCACTGTAGTAAGTTTCACTCTGAAAATAAATAAAACATAGAAATCGCCCAAGAGCCTCTCTGACATGACTTATTCCAGGCCTTTGATTATTTTCCCACTCTCACGAGGCTCATCACAGACTTGGGACAACTATCAAACAGATAACTTTTCATTGTGTTTGGCCGAAGACGAGAGGCCCTCATTCGTAAGTTTCTCTAACAGAGAAGGGCAAAGCAAATGCGAAGGTAAATTCCGATATAATCCGCGATACCGCAGGCAGGCATTGCACTTTACAACGGAGGCATAAGGCCTGCCAAGTTAATGGGATGCTCTCTGGCACTGGTACTGGCTTTCTTCGCCTCGAGAAACTTCGTGCTTTTGAGCCAACACCTCCTACAACACTTAGGACCAGGCCAGGAAGTCTTTACTTTGATTCTATCGGCGGCCCCCTTGTAAATTTTCATTCAAGATCTAACTACCTGCGACATAGTGTAATTTAATTACATTATGTAATAATTGCTCCTAGTTTGTTATTGCTTTCCTTCGGTAAAAGGATCTCTTTAATTGCTTTAGATTGTACAGAAGTGCACACCTATGCTGTACAGCATACGAGAAAACGCACTTTTGTGGGCAAACAACGTAATGTCGTATACGTGCTTCAAAGACTTGTTCAATAACGAAGTTATATAATCTCACTACTAGCTCTCAGGGTTGATCTTTTCGTCCGTTGGAATATATAAACTATTAAGTATGTACCTGAAAATTCTGAGTTTAAACTGGTTATCATTACAAAAACGTTTCCTATTATAATCCGAGCTAAAAATTTCTTAGAATTGAATAGTGAATTTAATCATTTCCTAGTGCTAAATTCGGAATGTAATAAGCAATTTATTTTAAAACTGGATTAACTTAAATGTTGTAATCTGATCATTACAGTAAAAACGGGTCAACTCATTGCCATATGTTTCGGAAGAACTTTGTCATAAACTGAAAAGGTATTTTTAATAATAAGCATTCGAAAGTGTCAGGGATAGTACCTTATGATGAAAGAAATCACATTAGCTTAACACCTTTCGATTTTGAAAGTTATTTGACATTTCAAACTTTAAAGAGTTTAAAAGCGTAAAGAGTAAACAAAATTATAATTTAAATGCATCCAAGTTTGAAAATTACTGGCTGTTAGACCTGCACTATTAGCACTATTGATATTATTCAAATTTCAAAATACGTGAATGTCTTCAGGAAAAAGATGAATGGTGAAACTTTTTTCTCTCTTAACTCTCAGTGGTATTCTACGAATAAAATCAAGTTTTATTCTGTGCTGTGCACTTTCAACCGTTTCCGGTTTGGGTTACACCATTTTGCGAAGGACACAGATCATGCGCATAAGTATGGAAGAAAACAAGTGGTCACATGAAACTTTACTCGAACCCGATCTCCCATCGGTTGGAATTCGACTCTTTCGGATCCTAAATGTAAATTTCTTGCAGGAAATTATAATTGAACATTTTCAAGATCGCAAAAAGAAGTAATGACAATTACTTTCGCGGGAGGAACCAGGCATCTCGAATCGATGGGCATTTGATCGAGAAGTTGTTCTCAGTTTGGTCCAAGCCAGAAGATACCTTGGCAAGGCAATGCTGTAGACCGGTTCTACCAGATAAGTTCATGTAGTCCCCGCCATGACAACCAACGCAGCAAGACACCTACGAATTACGAGCGTCATAGGGTCGGAATGCATTCCGTAAAGAGTTCATACTTTTGGATCAAAAATCGATTTTTTAATTTCGACTATTCATTTGCATGACCGAAAAACAGAGGAGTCAGTTTTTGCTGCAGCTCATTTCACATGTACTCGAGATGAGATTTTTTTTCTCAAAACGAGAATACTTCAAGCGAAGAGTAACAGTACAGATCTAAATAGATAATTAACAAAATTGAAATTCTTCAGGAGTGAAAAAGCGTTCTGTTAAACCTAAATCAGCATTTATGTAAAGATAAATTCAAAGTCTACTCCAGGGCTGAAGCGTTGTTTAATCGAGTTTAAAAAGTTTGATCAGATCGAGCTACGCAGTTACGAGGAAACAAATGTGGAAATTGACAATCTCAAAGTGACATATCACGTATTAATCACAAATTGGAGCAGGCTCGACTGAGGAGTGTGAAAAAAAAACTAAGTCAATTCTGAGTGAATAAAGAATTTTAAATGTAATAAACCCATTTTTGGAAAAATACTGGTCATGCCAAGCCCCGACAAGTCACATTGTGACAACTCACATTTGCGGCATCTCTCATTCGGGAAAATTAAAAGTCCAGAAAAAATTGGCAAAAATGCGGAAAGATACTCCTGTCACAAAAATAATGTATTTTACACCCCTACCCCTTTCAAACGTCTCGTGGGGGGAAGACACCGCTTTGATTGGTCACACAAGTAATTTAAGTCCCCCACTATTTTTTCTAATTTTGTATGGACTAAACATATTTCCCGAATGAGAGATGCCGCAAATGTGACTTGCCGGGGGTTGGCATGACGGACCCGGTTTGTTGAGGATCGACGCTTTTCTGTGTATAAATCGAGGAATCGAATAAATGAAACTTCCAAGAAAAGAGTTGAATGATTACATTATTTATAGGCACATATAGGCGCAGTTGAAATTATCTAATTCCCAAAAATATAAATGAATATTAACCGGTTTATTAACAAAACCGGTTTCATTCTATCATGAAGTGAACGAATTTGCTCTCAGTCCAAAAAATAGAACCTTTATTTTTTGCAGAGATTATTGGGAATATCTCAGCAAGGAAACATGTAATACTGAAATATAACATTTTTCAAACATCATATGGATTACTTGCATTGCTCTTCTCTTCTAAATGGTAAAAGCCAGAGTAGGGAAAATCATTTTTCGTTAATTTATCAACAAAAAAGCAGTGAGATGTTATGTTGCTTACGGAGTCCACCTTACTTACGGAGATGACACTTCGTTACTCTTTTATAATTGATATAATATCAAATGTTTTTTTTTTTAATTAGACTTTTACCATTTATCATAGAAAGGATAAAAAAATCATATATATATATTTGGCAAATTTGTATATTTCGTTGTTACTGAGTACCAAACACTCAAACTTGAACATTCTGAAATGATCGCAAGATAATGGTACTTTTTAAGCTTTCATTCATAAAAAAAATTACTAATCAACTGAAAAAAGCATTAATACAGAAAAAACTTAATCTTTAACATGTTCTTTGCCCCAAATTTTTATTAATATTTTCTGCTTCGACATTCACTCAACAAACATTGAGGGCTCTATATATTTTGGTCGGAGAGGGATAATTTTCGACCCACCCACTGCAAACGTAATTTGGATATGAACCTACGCATAACGAAAACACGTTTGGGTTCAATGAATACCGGAATTCGACTCGAATGATTCATATTAGTGTGCGAATGAAATACGAGAATATGATAAGAATAGTTAGTGGCTCTAGAATGCTAGTTTTGAAATTTAGAGAACATTTATAAAAGAAAGAAATTCCAATAATAATCTAATTAAATTTGAATTTCTCTCTACTAAAAATTTTCTATTTATTTTCGAAGGTTTAATAAACTTTTTTACATAAAATTCAATGCTTTAGAACTTTACGTGAGTACAAAAGTGTTTTTTAAACAAGATTGCTATTCTTTCCTGGCGATCGGTAGGGTTTCGACGTGACATCATTACCTCTTAAGCGTATAACTTGCATTCTACGAATTCTAATCGATTACTAAAATATGAAATGAAACTGAAACGTCAGTTGCATTTTACAAATGATAAGTCAATGCACACAAATTAAAATATGAATGCTGTCAAATTTTAAAATTATTTCGGCATATTTTTTATACAATAAACTAAAACTTTAATGTTTCAGAAATATTAAACTTTACTGTAATAGGGTCATACAGTAAATTTGGTTATTTTTGAATATAAAAAAGGCTTTTTGAAGAAGAATGTATACCCTTTTCAAACTTGTATTTCTATTGTGGCATGCCCCCACTTACATGTGACGTGACATGGTTTCAATATATTTTCTAAACAAGTTGCAGGTTCATGCTTTTTCTCTGTGAATTTTTTTTGTAATGTCAATTTTTACGATTCAAACAAAAACCACGCGTCTTATCAAAAAATGATACATAACAAATTTGTAGCTCTTTTTTGGGCGAACAACTTTTGTCTATTTATTTTTCACGTCGCTTGTGTCGTGTGTTCAAAAATTAAATTTTTTATTATTAATGTGATTTTTTACGAATAAAACGAAAACTATGCGTCTTATCAAAAAGTGATTGTAACAAATTTGTATATCTTTTTTGTGTGCATAATTTTTGTATATTCATATTTTTTCGTATCTTGCACAGTTTGACCGTAAAATGGAATTTTTTATTTTTGATCATTTTTTAGTGCGATGAAAATTTGAATTTTCGATTTTTCAAGAAAATTCAAAAAGTTGTTATGATGATGTTGTAGGGCGTTCGAACAGCAACGTTTTTCTTCGGTTAACTTTTTTTCCATTTCGTGCGTTGTTTGGCTTAAAATTTTCATTTTCGATTGTTTTTTTGAATGTTGCAAATGCTGTAACTCTGATAATTTTCTTTTTATCGAAAAAAGTCGTGAGGGTAAATTGTTCCACATTCTGAGTACTACAAATAGAGCCGTACATAGAATTTTTAAAAACATGACATAAAAAATTTTGAAAATGCACTAACTTTTTAAATTTATATTTAAAATAGCTAGTTAACGAATTCATCCTTACTTTTCAGGCCTTAAAACAATGTGTCAAAGGGCAATCCAATCGCATAATTTCTTCAAAAGTTACCGTGTCTACAGATAACAACGACAACGCGATATGACAGACACCGAATTAAAATCCAAATTTTTTTTCAATTAATTTTCACATAAAAACAATACCTTCTCATTGAAATGAGAATGTAAAAATGTAAATAAATAAATGCTAAGACTAGTGTTTTGTGTCTAACTTTACAAATTCCTGAATTAAAAATGGACAAAAAATATAAAACTGCCTGGCGTATGAGTATGCTGTTGCATTTCAATGTTAGAAAATTTTCAGTTAGCAATTTTCAGCTTATGTTTTGTGGTTAAAATTATAATCCAACTTTTATTTATATGAAAATATCAATTTTGAAAATACTTTCATTATCTTAATTATACTCAAGCATTCAAGATTTTTTATGCAATAACCCTTTATCGCCAGATTGAACAATACATTAAATATGCGATCTTTCCAACATATGCAACAGCTCAAACTTCAAAATTCCATTTTCGTTTTAAAAAAATATATTAGATTGAAATTTTTTACACTAAAGATGTGCTTCTATTTAAAAAAGGGTCACTGCAAATCGGACAAATACCTCATTTTAATACTTTTTGCGTGATACCGCAAGGCATTAGGTTAATATGTTTATAAGGTTAGAACGAAAATTTGCAATTTTACGTAAAAAGTATTAAAATTAGACATTTTTTTTTTTAATTGAGGTAATATACATTAGGAAAATAATCATAAATACATACTTCATTTTTAATTAGAACATACAATATGTACTGGATCACATTTTTTATGAGAACTAAAACAATATGGAAACTGGAGCACTACGTATTTTGCACTATGGGGGCGCCACATGTTTCGTTCAAAACATCGACACTTCCGTTGGACATTTTGTCACATTTTAATTAATTATTACAAATTCTTCTATAAACAAAATTAAGTTTAAATTTGATATTTAGATTCTTTGGAAGTCAAAGATTATGAAAAACTTAAATTTAGGCAATAAAAATGATGTGGATAATCCTATAGTCAACAGCGAGAGACTAATTAATGATAATAAAATTATTTCATAAAATAATAATAATTTTATTATAAAATGCTTTCTTTACTGAAAAACTCATTAAAAGCGGTATTTTTTTTTAACTAAGAAGCGGAGGCCGGCAATTGTCAATTTTAGTTTCGGTTCATAATTTTTTGAATGAAAGCTCATTAACTGAGCTCTTTTTCAAGAAATTCTACTTTGAAATATCCGCAACACGCCATATAAAGTTTGGCGAAACATACTTTAAACGTTGTGGCTATTTAGTCCACTAGCGTGGGAAATGGTTTGGGTATCTTATTTAGCCCGCTAGTGGTTGAAACAGTGAGGGTATCTAAGTATGTTATTCAGACCACTAGCGGGATTGTTTCCTAGACCCGAGTCATGCATAGAATTTTTCATCGTATCGATAATCGAAATTCGACTTGAGATGTCTGTGGAGCGGGTCGAAAATCGAGTTTTCACAATACGAACATCGAAAATGGCGGCTTTCGTAGCCTGCGAAAATTGCGTTATGCAGGTGAGCGGGCACGAAACTACTTTACAAACCCTAAGTTTCCAAGCCACTTGTTACAAACCCTAGTGTTTATACTTTCGCGAGTTACGACCTAACCCTGCCGTACAAACTTCTCAAGTGTTGCCACTACAGCACAAACAAACTTCGCGTGCGCTGTAGTGGCAACGCTTGAGCATCGAAAGTCGAATTTTCGATTGAGGTATGATAAAAAGTATTTAATCCACTAATTCTATTCAGACCGTGTCCATTAGAAAATCGAAATGATGGTGTTATTGAATGATATTGAATTGGCTGTCACTGATTGCTATATAACCTCAATTTCTAAGTTGTCAGTGAATGGTGGCGTCAGGTGGCAAGCGGCGTAATTTATGTTTCGGCCGGAAATTTAATACAATTTATGAGTGAAAATCAAAGAAATCAACACAATTGAACATTCTGTGAAATTCGAAGTCCCCACTTAAGGATAAGACAAAAAACCACTTCCGAGATGAATCAAGTGCTCATGACTTATCTTGCTGATTCCAACCCGTACACATCTGATTAGAAACATTTATCCAGTTCCGAGGTTCGGCTGCGGATTGCAATAACAATGATAAAATCGCCAGTTGCAGCAGAAATTAAAATTTAATCTCGAAATATTGAGATTCTGAATGCGGCTTGCGACGGTGATGCACTATGACAAGACGATTTTTTACTGAAAAGCCTAAAAAAAAGAGATTTTTTTTAAATAAGCAATAATAATTTCAAGAAATATTGGTGCCGAGGGAATTTCCCAGAGTTGGGCATGTCTACAATATACCCATTTGCAGAAAAATGTTGGTTATCTATCTATATTTGTTTGAATTAACAAAGCATCTATTTGTTCAACTATAGAATATGGTTATTATTTATAGGTATATGAGCATGCACGTCATGTTGTCTTTTTAATACGTGGTCAACGTCAAATTAATTTTTTAAATAAATTGCCTAACTTTTCGATGTATTCCTGAATTTTGGCGTAATTTTCCATACAATATTTTAGGAAAAATTCTCTACCTTTAAGGGGAATTTCCGAACTTTTGTGAAATTTCCTCTTCAGTGCAGTACGAAAAATTCCCTAACTTTTAGATAAATTCTCCAACTTTTAATGAATTTTACGCACAGTTTGTTAGGAAAAATCCTTAACTTTATTTAAATTGCAGGAAGAGACGTTTTCATTCTATGGGAAGACTTCCTTTTTTTTAATATCTAGCTTTCAAATAGACAATGTACACGTTTCAAACTCATTACTGATATTTTTTTCATAGAATGCTAACTTTTTTTTAAATATTTCGACGTCTCAAGTAAAAAAAACGGTATATATATATACACATATATATATATATATATATATATATATATATATGTCGTAAGCATTCAGAGGATTCAGGCATTCAACCGACTGCCTAGGCGTTCACAAAAATTTGGGACGAAATCTATACCTGGCGTCCAACTGCCTAGTTTACTTAGAAATTCAGAAGAATACTCAGCTATAGCTGAGTAGAATAGAATAGATTAAATATATAGATTATAAAGAATAGATTCTTCGGAAAGCCTAACACGTTTTAGGCAATTGCAGGAAACCAACCATAGAGTATTTAAACACATAAAATGGCAATTTAATATTTTATTTTTACTTTCACGTTTATTCAATTATTGAAATATACTTCTATAAAATAATAAGAATAATGATTTAATGTCATATATTTAAAAAGTCTTTTAATTTAAGTTCATGTTTTCACAGGTTTCGAAGGTAAACATATTTATTTATTGTTTTATTTGCAGTATAATAATTATATTAATAATATTCTTAATGACCGATAATAAAGAAAAAGGTTAATCATTAAACTATCATTAAATTAAAAAATCTTTGTATTAATTCAATAATTAAATAATGAACTTATAATTAATGCTAATAGTAATTATGAGTGTAATAATTATTGTTGCATAATTATATCCACTCATA
>CAKNXH010000132.1:337722-411149 GCA_932178445.1 Andricus quercusramuli
GAGTGTAATAATTATTGTTGCATAATTATATCCACTCATATTTGTTTTAGTTATCATTATTTACTACATCTTCAATACTTCATGTATTATTATTGTTTACAATTACATATTTTGATGTAACAGTAAAATTTATCGTAATTCAATGTAATGTAGATGTTATTGATAATAATCAAATTTTGAACTTAGTAACGATTTATAAATAACAGCAGTATATCAGCGAGCGAAAACTTAAAAATCATTATGGGCAGTGTACACTGAAAAAAAATTAGCATTGAATCAAGAAAGTATGGGTCTAAATACGGACAATCCAATATTTTTTTGATCCAAAAATACTTTTCTTATTTCAAGAAAATGAACTTGAATTAAGAAAGTTGATTTTCCTCATTCAAGTGCAGTTTCTTAAAACAAGAAAAATATTTTTGGGTCAAGAAAATATTGGATTGTCCGTATTTATACTCATATTTTCTTGATTCAATGCTAATCTTTTTTCAGTGTATTGTGAACAGGACAGAGTTTGATGAAAAAATTTAAAAAATACTATAATGCACGGAAAATAACAAACCGGAATATGTGAAGCCATGATTAATTCAATAAACTCAAAAGCAGTATGCTATTCTACATTGTAATATTCATTAGATTCTACAAAAAATGCGTTCACAGTTAAAATGATTATTGTTAAATTGATTATTGATATATATAATTTAGCCATTTTTTCCCAACACCGTATTTAAAAATAAAAATACAATGTTCTGTTCTTTTTATACATATTTCTTTCTTCTTGATTTTATGTTGTATAAGAATAACAAGAGATTACCTGCAAAAATTAAAGGACCGAATTGCAAGATAAAAATGAAATGTTTATCTTCGAAAGCTGTGAAAACATGAACTAAAATTAAAAGACTTTTGAAATATATGACATTAAATCATTATTTTTTCAAGGTATATTTAATTAATTAGATGCACATGAAAATAAAATGTTGAATAGGCATTTAACGTGTTTAAATACTCTATGGTTGGTTTACTGTAATTGCCTAAAAAGTGTCAGGCTTTCAGAAGAACAGCTGAGTATTCTTTTGAATGCCGAAGTAAATCAGGCACTTGGTCGCCAGGTATAGATTTCGTCGGAATTCTTCTGAACGCCTAGGCAGTCAGCTGAATGCCTAATCTTCTAATAAATGCCTATACATAAAAGTGAATGTGTGCCTGTTCATCGCTTATGCAAGTCCAGAATTTTTTACCAATCCGTACCAAATTTGCACACATATTCTTTGGGCTTCCAGACAGGTCGTAAGAGTATGGGAGGGGGGCATATGGGGGGATCAAATGCAAACGCGAGCATGAATTATCACCGAACTTCGCATTCAGTCGTGTTCTAACCTGCCACCACCCGAATATGTGATGGCAATGGGGTCGCGACGCGGCCGTCCGCGAGTAACAGCTAGTTGTAAATAATTTCAAAACAAACTCGTTCAATCTCACATTATTTCATAGTATACGACATCAACTATCAAGTAACATTGGTAACATCAAAACATTTGCCGGATTTCCCAGCGCGTTATTTCAACTCAAAGTAAAATTCTATATTTGATAGAATTACAGTTAATCTATGTACATGCTTTTAATTAGTAATTATGCATCGTAGCTTGTAAGTTCATTTGAAACGTGTTTGTTTAACGGTAATGAATATCAAATTTACAGTTATTTTGTGGATTGCGACAGATCCGAGCTATCTTTGACCAAACTGAAGCCTCTCAGAAGAAAATCGAAACACATATGCAGCGGCACTGAAGCGTGATGCAGTCATAGAAAAATCGCCTGGTGGAAAGAAGTAAAGAACCTGTGCCAGAGCAACATTAAAGCGGTAAAAGTTTACGCTTCGAACATTTCTATCGCGTTGCAACAACCGCTTATATTTGAATCAAATGCGGCATTCGTCAACAGGATACGTACACACATCCCTGTTTACTTCCTAATATCTGGAATACCGTCTTATCTGCCTTTCCTGAGATAATTGAGTCTACACTTGGCACTTTATTACCATTTTTTTCAACAGTACAGAGTTTCCAACCCCCAATGAAAATAATTCTTTTGGTTATTAACGTAATTGTTGTTCTGAATTAATTGAATCACTTCCAATTCGGAAGCCAGATTAAATCGAGTTTCCACCCACGTCAGGAATAGTCATTTGTGATACAAGTTAATGACCGAGCGAAGAGAGTGCTGAAAAAGCCAAATTTGTGTATAATTTTATTCGGAGAATTTTAAAATTATTTTGATTCTCCCGGTACGCAAATTTACTTATCTCAAAAGTGCGCATGCGCTAATGTTACTCTCCCACAGTCTGCTCGGATTTAAACACTTTGCACATCATATAGCAACATGGAAATCCTTACTTGCGGGGTGGGTGTTGCAAAAAAAGAAGAAGCGTTGTTCCAAATTCAAGGAAATTGAAAGTAATTAGTCTGCCCATCATTGTATGAAATAAAGTTTGCACTAAAAACTAAGCATCGCGATTTTCTGAATCTTAAGTAAGTGTATCAGTCTAAAGAATGTAAAAAAAAATTGTTCATAGTCATAATGAAAGTAATTAGAGACAAAGCGCGGCAGACGATCGCAGGAAAAGATTAAAGCGAGAGAATTAAGGGGAGAATGTACAGTTCAGAACAAAAGTGGTGAGATGATATCGTCCTTCCGGTGAGGAACTTCGAAAGAATTTCAATTTCTGATTCATCGATTCGTGACACCTCTAAATAATTTCACGAGCATGTTACAGTAACTTAATCATCTACATTTCAGGATAAATTCTCGTATGTCCAAAATATCCAAAATTTATTTCAATTAAAATTTAGAATCATTTAATGATCATAAATGCGAGGAAGTAGACGATGATTTCTGCGTACGATTGCATAAAATTGACCGTATATTTAATTCCATCCACGTGCGAGTTTGTTGACCGAACGCCGGGTACCTTGTAAGGTTGTAAGTACTACAAGTGGTCGGCGTATTTTTCTAGCAGAGTGTAAATCTCCCTGAGCTCTTGAACTTTGAACCAAGAGAAACTTTGAAGTGTCCGCGGTAATGACTCTCCGGACCTTCCTTAACAGTTTATCTCTACTTACTCTCTAATGGCACATTTCACGAAAATTTGCTCGACAAATCAAAACATTTGAAATGTTATCTTTGCGGATATTGGTGTTTTACAACAGCCTAATACCTGTGTACTGACAATAGGATGAAGTAATTCATGCTACCAATTTTGCATAGACTTACACCTCAAGTACATATATAACACTTGTTCGGCACGCAAACTCTTATTTACATGAAAGATAGATTAAAGTTGAAGAACATTCAGGAGATAAATAAAGTGTGATGTAGCTGAAGTACTGAGATCTTCAAAATGTCTAGTTATGAACGTATGTTCGAGGCCAGCGAAAATGAAAGGAAAGGATGCAGATACAGACGCCAACGATGGTTATTCTTCGGGCGATAAATCAATCTTGAGACTTGTATTGTCAAGGTGCAGACACCTATCCTCTCGACAATACACTCAAATAATAGAATCGTCCTCGGCGCTAAGTTAAGTATTTTATAGATTTATACCATCTGTAAACGTGCAACCCAACGCAGAATGATTGGTACGTCAAGTTTCTAATCATACGAGAGTTGAGAAATTTCAGAGGGATCTCTCTATTGTGAAGGATTTCCTCACCTGTATTCTGTAATCAATAAACCATCTGGCAATCAGAATGGAACTCAAGATATGGGTCCTATGATGAAAACAATGACGAGGAAATATGATAATTTTGAGGGAACTCAAGTAGGTAAAAATTCAATTTCACAACTTCAGTCAATCAGCAATATTCCTTTTCTAGCATGAACGATATGATACTTCCTGTGTTTTGAAGAAGGGAACTAGGTAAAATTAAATAACTTAAAACAAGTGACTCGGGGCAATTTCCCAGTTTAAAAAATGCTTATGTTTGATACCAAAAAAGATCACTGGCCATGATTTCCACACTCAATTAGCATTATCACACACGAGGAAGCTTGGATTTAATCAGAATTTACGGAAATGAGTAATCGAGAATCGAGATAAGCCATAACGAAGCGCGAGGTATGATTTGAGAGATCACCGGCCGGAGTAATTAATTTGCTGGAACATTAATTTGTGGGAGTAATATAAGAATGGGAGAATATACAATCCAGCCGAATAAGCCTCGGTGACATTGACGTGAGTTGCATAAGTAATTGTCATTTTAAATGGAGCTGCCACACAATAGTTTCTTGTTCGCCGGTTACATAATTCGTGCTGTACCGAATCAAAAATGATCACTGTCAGTGTTTATGGAATAAAACATAATAAATCGAAAAGAAAAGCTTATGCAAGAAAAAAAGAGTTACTCTCGATGAAATGTCAAGTTAGATTTTTTGACACACTTAAAAGCCCTTGAAATATACCGCGAGACTTAGACATTAATTTTGTGAATGAAAATTTGTGATGACGATAGACGTCACGGCTGGAATTTTGTTGTGAATAAGCGACGTGCGAAGAATACGACTCTTTGATTAGTTCCACCGAAGTCAAGACTCGAGACGTAATTTCTATTTCTTGAGATTTTTAAATTTAAAGATTGATTTTTATAACCTATAAAATGACAACTGGAAATAAGAGATGCAATCACAATTGATGCGGAATTCAAAGAGCATGACATATCATGTGCGAGTTGAAGATGTTTCGGGGATTTAAACCGTTGACTTCCTTGGAATGTGCAAGACACTTACCTTCTCTTTCGCTCTACCTGCGTGTTTTTGCACTGTCTTCGCGATCAACGCGCCCTTACTCTCAGCCATTTTTATCTCACGTCCAATTGTGGATGTAAAAAGTACTCCTCTCTGTCGCTCTTCGCGCTTTGACACAAAACTCAACTCGTTGAACCGGCAGCTTTCTTATCACGATTTCACAGAACGCGAACCAAGTGCACTGATTGAAGTGTGAAGGGATACTGGAAGTTCAGCGGTACACGCGGTGGCCATTTTGAAATTTTAATTAGTAAATTTGCCGAAGGGGGAAGCACTGGACGAGCTCTGTTGGTAATGCTGTAAATCCGCAAAATCTGCGAAAATTCAAATTTAATAAATGAAAAATTACTTTTTTGCACAAATTATTAATGCAAGTTTAATAATTAATTCGTAAAATTGAGTCGAAGTGTCACTCATTCAGTTAGAAAGAAAAAATTTCAAACTTGTCTTCTTTCTTTTGGTTCAATTCAACTGTTTTTGATTAAAATTTGATCAGTTGAAGTTTCTTCTCTTTTGTTGAAAATTTAACTATTTTGTTAAAAAATTGTGTTTCATTTGCTTTGTTTTTTGTTGAAAACTGATCTTTTTATTTGAAAAATTACATATTTCGTTGAAAATTCATCCTTTCTGGTTGAATTCAAAGACTTTTAATTTAAAATATTTTTTGGTAGAAATATCAACTATTACATTTTACCTTGCTTGTTGGAGATTCATCTCTTTCGTTTGAAATAAAATATTTTGGTGGAAATCAGGTGTTTTCGTTACAAATTGATTAACTGAAAATTTAACTTGCCATTTTTAGTTAGAAATTCGCCTCTTTTAGTTCAAAAATCGACAATTCGGATGTAAATTAGTGTATTTTAGTAAAAATTCGTTTCTTTTTGTTGAAAATTGATCTGTATACTCAAAAATTAATCTTTTTGTTTGAAAAATCATTTTTCGGGTGAAAATTCAACTAATTTATCAAAATTCGTTTTTCTTTTCTTGAAAATTGATTTTTTTAGTTGAAAATTCAACTATGTGTTTGAAAATTGACTTTTTCTAGAAAATTATACTTCTTTCTTAAAAAATTATTTATTTTGGTTAATAATTCATTTCTTCGGTTAAAAACTTAACTACTTTGTTAAAAATATTTTTTGTTCTTAAAAATTAATATTTCAGTTGAAAATTCATCAGTTTAGGTTGAAAATTTAAGTATTCTGTTCAGATCTCCTATTTCTGGTTTTGGCTTTGAAAAGAAAAATTGTATCAATCGTCTTCTTTCTTTTGGTTGAATTCAACTGTTTGGATGCAATTTCATGAATGTTACAGAAAATTGGTCTCTTTTGGTTAAAAATTAATCTTGATGCTTAACAATTGAACTTTTCGGTTGAAAATTTCACCAATTCATAAAAATTCGTTTTTCTTTTCTTGAAAATTGATCTTTTTAGTTAAAACTTCAACTGTGTTTGAAAATTGATCTTTTTTGTTTAGAAAATCATTCTTCTTGTTTGTAAATTAATTTATTTTGGTTAAAAATTAATTTCTTTGGTTTAAATTCAACTACTTCGTTAAAACTCTTTTTCTTTTCAAAAATTAATCTTTTAGTTGAAATTTCGGCTTTCTGGTAGAAAATTAATCTTTTTATAATGAATTAAAACTTTAAATTTTTAAGATTTTTCGGGATTCAATCGTGTGCGAAACTATGAATGTTGCCGACGTTTCGTGAACACACACACGATTGAAAACCGAAAAATCTTTAAAATTTACAATTTAAATTCATCATAATGAATCATCGTAAAAGTATTAAATCTATTATTAATCTTCTTATTTGAAAATTCATCTTTTTGTTTGAAAATTTATTATTTTTGGTTGAAAATTTAATTATTTTGTTAAAACCTCCTTTTTTTGGTTCGCAATTATTCTTTTAACTGAAACTTGAACTATTGCTTGTTTTGGTACACATTTTCTTGAGCTGAAAATTCATCTTTTTAAATAGAAATTTAACTATTTTATTTAAAAAATGTTTGTTGTTAAAAATTAATTTGTGAAATTAAAATTTCAGCATTTCCCTTAAAGTTTGTCATTTTTGTTCATATTCAACTCTTTTTTATTCAGTATCAAAATATTTAAAATCTTTTTTGGTTGTAATATAAAATATTCAATTTTTTGTTGAAAATTCATATTTTTTTGTTCAAAGTTATACTGCTTTGTTAAAAAGTAAGTTTTTTTGGTTGAAGATTCATTACTTTGGTTGAAAATTCATCTCTATGGCTGAAAATTCAACTATTCTATTGAATATTTTGCTTTGTTTGATAGAAAATTAATTTTTTTGATAGAAAATTAAACTATTCCATTTTTAGATTTAAATATTTTCTTTTTTAGTTGAAAATTCATTTTTTTTGCGAATTGAATCATATTGTAGGAAATTCAATTTTTCTATTTGAAAATTTTAACATTCCATTTTTGGTTGAAAATTTAACAATTTTGTTAAAATTCTCTTTTAGTATCAAATTTGCCTTTTTTAGTTATAACTTCAAACAAGTAGTTGAAATTTATGTATTTTGCTTAAAATTTGTCTTTCTAGTAGAAACTTAATCCTTCTTGTTTGAGAACGTATCTTTTTGTTGAAAATTGAACTATTTCATGTTTTCGTACAATTTTTTTTTAGTTGCAATTTCATTTCTTTCTATGAAAATTTAACTATTTTATTGGGAAACAATTTTCTTGTGAAAAATTAATTTTTGAACTTGAAAATCAAGTATTTCATTTAAATTTCGTCTTTTTTGTTCAAATTTTAAATTAAATTTTTTTTCTTCTAACTGAATGACTTAATCTTTTCACAGTTTAATCAAATTTCTTTTTGAGTTTGTTACAATAATTTGAAAATTACTTGCGAAATCTAAAAAATGCTTGCTCTTTTTAATTTAAATTTGTTCAGTTTAAAAAATAACAAAATGTCCGCCGTTTTACTACAAACCGAATCCATTTCAAATCAGGCAGGTTCTACACTTGAAGTTGCAGAATCTCTCGGGGACAAAATATGTTGTTTTTAGAGGAAATTAGGCGATACGTATTTTTGCGATTTGCGAAAAAAAATTTTTTTTACAGAGTTATGCATATTTGAATTTTTGGCTTTGTTTTTCAAAAGAACCCCAATTTTTTCTTTAAACTCGTATAACTTTTGAGCTAATTGAGATATTTACGATTTCTTTTCAGATTCTGGTAGAGTTTACCGTTTTATTTCGAAATCCGCGAGGAAATTGAAAAAAACCTTCAAAATTAACCAAATGGCGGCAGTTTATCTTAAAATGTTAAAAGTCGATTTTCTCAAAAAACCCACACTTATATTTTTTGCCAATTTTTTGTTGAATTTGTACTATCATAAGGAAAATACCCTGTGAGTTTAATGCGGGCTAAATAACTTTTGTGGGCAGGAGAATTTTTTTTCATAAAATCGAATTTTCGCATTTTTCTTGAAAAAAAACAATAGATAAAAAAAATTTTGAGAATATAGTTTGCACATTTAAAAAAGTTCTACAAAAAGTTCTCTTACGCATTTATGATATCTTGTACCATTTCCGAGAGAAATGAAAAAATTCAATTTTCATGAAAAAAAATTGTCTTCATTCCTGGCTTATGGAAATACCCACCATTTTTGTTGAATATTAATCCAGGTATTATTTATTTTTGAAAGTGAGATTCAGATAAAGTTTTTATATATTGTTGAAAAATACCTTAATAAATGTGATATATATTTAAATATATTGAAGATAAAAACTTTTCAGTCAACAAATTTCTTGTATTGGCATTCGTTTTGTAACTTAAATTGTTTCAGCGAAAAATTTCAAAATTCGAATTGATGAAAAATAATTTTCTGATGATAAAAACTGTTCAGACCACATAAAACTAACATGGAGTTTTCCTCATATGAACGTATATATTTTTTTAATATTTAACAAAAATGGTGGGTATTTCCATAAGCCAGGAATGAAGACAATTTTTTTCATGAAAATTGAATTTTTTCATTTTTTCTCGTAAATGGTACAAGATATCATAAATGCATGAGAGAACTTTTTGCAGAACTTTTTTGAATGTGCAAACTATATTCTCAAAATTTTTTTGTATCTATTGTTGTTTTCAAGAAAAATGCGAAAATTCGATTTTATGAAAAAAAATTCTCCTGCCCACAAAAGTTATTTAGCCTGCATTAAAATCACAGGGTATTTTCCTTATGATAGTAGAAATTCAACAAAAAATTGGCAAAAAATATAAGTGTGGGTTTTTTGAGAAAATCGACTTTTAACATTTTCAGAAAAACTGCCGCCGTTTAATTAATTTTGAAGATTTTTTTAATTTCCTCGCGGATTTCGAAATAAAACGGTAAACTCTACCAGAATCTGAAAAGAAATCGTAAATATCTCAATTAGCTCAAAAGTTATACGAGTTTATAGAAAAAATTGGGGTTCTTTTGAAAAACAAATCCAAAAATTCAAATATGCATAACTCTGTTAAAAATTTTTTTTTTCGCAAATCGCAAAAATACGTATCGCCTAATTTCCTCTAAAAAACAACATATTTTGTCCCCGAGAGATTCTGCAACTTCAAGTGTAGAACCTGCCTGATTTGAAATGGATTCGGTCTACAACTCTTGAAAGTAGATTTTCTCAAAACCCCCACTTTTTAAAAATGTTTTTTTTACATAGCTGATAATATGTACTACATATCTCGTGAGTTTCGTTCTTGGTAAACCATTGTTTCACATTTAAAGAAATATATACCATACAAAGTATATATTACTAGTTATTTAAAAAAAATGTTAAAAAAGGGAGTTTTTAAGACAATCTACTTTCAAGAATTTTAGAAAAACAGCGGACATTTGGTCATTTTTCAAAATTTTTTGGAACAATTAAAAGAGCAAGAATTACCACATCGAATAAAAAAAGAAAATCTCGAATATCAATACTCGTGAAAAAACTTTCTATCAATTTTTGAGAAGTCACAGGCAATATTCGAATGATTGTATCAAATAAAAAAAAATTAATTTCCTGTTTAATGCGGTTTCTTTTATTTTCACCATGCAATGATACATTCAAATACTTTTTGCCCACATGTTTTAAAAAGGATTACTATTTTGAACAAATATAAGGTATATCCATGAAATAGATAGTTAATAAATAAATAAAACATTAAATTTAAAATCGTAGTGAATTGGTCGCTATCGGAAATTGCCAATTAAGATTGCGGATTTACAAAGGTTTCTTGCCGATTAAAATTTCCTAATCGGTACTTTTACTTTGTTTCTGGGGTTTTAAGAATTTTGAATTGTTTCAAAGCGAACAATTTTTTCTGAAGATTCCTGCGAAAATTTAACGCGATTTTTTATTTTGGAAAATTAGGGAAAAATTAAAAAGATTTCTACAAGTTTCAAACAAAATCTTTAATTTTGAAGAGAACTTTTTTCATTTTTAAAGATTTTCTAAAATTTTAGAAAAGCTGAAGCCAGTTTAAAAGATATTTGACGTTTTAGAAGTTTTGAAGGGATTAAAAATATTTTGAAAGTTGAAAAAAATTCTGGGTTATCAATTTTTTTAATTTCTTCCAAACTTCTAAAATTCCTAAATATCTTCTATACTGACACTAATTTTTCATAATAATTTGTAAAATCCTGCATGATCAAACTTTTACTAAAATTTTCCAAAATCGAATTTAATATATTTTGTATTAAAAATATTTTTTCACCTCAAAGCCAAAAACTAATTTTTGCAGCAAACCATTTAAATTTCCATTAAAATTTTGTAAACGATCGATTAGAAATGTCTCGCTAAATTTAATATTGCCAAGTTGGAACCTTGTTTAATTTTGCAAGTTTCAATAGAAAAATATTAATTTTTAAACGGTTTGAAATAAAATCGTTCCAAAATTAAGGCTCTTATTTGGAAACTGTACAATTTAAATCTGAAGTACATTTTATTTTATTCGAGAATTATTCAACCTGGAACTGTTTTAATTTTGAATTAAAAACTATTCAATCTTGAAATTGCTAAAATGAAATTTAATTTGAATTTAAAATTACTTGCGGTGGCCATTTTTCGGTAAGACCGTAAATAAAAATAACATATAGGCACAAATTATGGAATAAAAAAGTTACTTGAAACCGATATCTTTAGGGTTTTAATAAAAAATAATTTAATTTATTGGTTCTTTCATTCTAAAATTATTCAAACTGAACTTTTTTTATTTTTTAAATATTAACTAATCTTGAAATCAATGAACTCTCTTTCAACTTGAAATTCATAATAATTAAGTAACTTTCTGAGTTTTTTTTCAAATCGGGAATGTTGTTTCATTACTCATGTACGTAATTTTTGCAAATTCGCAAAAACTTTCTCATGAAGATTATCTTTTTAGTTATAAATTTTATTATTTGGTTGAAAATTTAACAATTTTCTGAAAGACTTTTTTGTTTGCAAATTTAACTGTTTTCGTATAATATTAAGCTTTTGTTTAAAATTCATATGTTGTTGCTGACAAGCCAACTGAAATCTTTATTGGATGAAAAATATTTTTTCTGAAAAGTGGTGTTTTTAATTAAAAAGTTTATCTTTTTTTAGTAGAAATATTGCATCTTTCTTGTTCAAAAATTGAACTGTTTTGTTGAAAATTCAACTATTTCCTAGAAAATTTACTTTTTGTTCAAAATTACTATTTTTCTGTTGAAAAGTCTATTGAAATCCTTTTGAATGAAAATTCAACTCTTTTTTAGAAAATTTGTTTTGATTTAATAATTCACCTGTTTTAGTAGAATTTTGATTTTTCTTGGAGAAAAATGTAACTATTTGGTTAAAAAATTAACAATCTATTTAGCAGAAAATTAACTTTTAGTTTACGATTCTTATTTTAGTGTTGGAAAGTGAACTGGAATCTTCTTTGGATGAAAATTTAACTATTTTTTAAAGCTTTTTTTTAATTCATTTGTTTTAGAAGAAATATTCCATCTTTCTTAGATAAAAATGCAACTGTTTGGTTAAAAATAAAATTATATTGTTAAAGTCATACTTCTGGTTGAAAATTCTACTATTTTGTTGAAAATTTAACTATTTCGTAGAAAATGTACTTTTTGTTTAAAATTTATATTTTTGAGTTAAAAAATGAACTGAAAGCTTTTCTGGATGAAAGTTCAACTTGAATAAAAAAATTTGTCATTTTTTTACATTCTCATTCTAATGAGAAGGTATTGGTTTTATGTAAAATTTGACTTGGTCGGTTTTCATCAAATCTCCACGTTTTGAGACCCCCTGAGCCAGAAAAAAAGGTTTTTACCAAGGTGTCTGTCTGTCTGTAGGCACGATAACTTTCGAAAAAATAATCAGATTGGGTTGTGCTTTGGCACACTTTTTTAGGGCCTAAAAAGAAAGAACAATTTCGTTAACCAGCTATTTCGGATGAAAATTCAAAAAGTGAGCACATTTTGAAAATTTTTGAGAACACTTTTTTTGAAGATTTGGAAATTGTATGGACGGTTGTTAGTAGTAAGCAAAAAGAGCAAAAAATATCCTAATGACTTTTTCAGATAAAAAAAAAATTACCAGAGTTATAGCATTTTCAAAATTCCAAAAAACAAACGAAAATGAACATTTTAAGCCGAAAAACGCACGTTATGAAAAAAAGTCAAGAGAAGAAAAACGTTGATTTTTGAACACCTTACAATATTTTCATAATAACTTTTTGAATTTTTCAAAAAAATAAAAAATTTAAATTCTGATCGCACAACAAAATAATGAGAAATCAAAAATTCCATTTTGCTGTGAAACTATGCAAGATACGACAAAAGATGACTGGACCAAAATTATGCATCTAAAAAAGATCTACAAATTTGTTATTATTCACTTTTTGATATGACGCGTAGTTTTTGTTTTATTCATAAAAAACAGCATTGAAAATAGAAAAAATAAATTTTTAGACGAATAACACAAGCTACGAAAAACATGACGAAGACAACATTTGTTCATTCAAAGAAGAGGTACAAATTTGTTATCCATCATGTTTCGATAGGATGCGTAGTTTTTATTTTATTCGTGAAAATAACATTGACAGTAAAAGAAATCAAATTTTTGGGAAACTTTGGAAAAATCAATTTTCGTTGTAAGAATATATTCAAAATGAAAAAAATAACTTTTTTGAAAAACGGAAAATGTAAAATAACATTTTAACTAATTTTGAAATCAAATACAAATCGCGAAGCGCGACGCCCAAATCGCGCGCCGTAAGTGCGCTCAAACTTTTTTGTTTCTATTATACGGTGCACAGAACCGAGCGTGTTACGCAAGGTTCAAATGAATTTGAAATCAAATATCGAGCGCGAGTATCTGGATGAGAATGTGTTCCTTAAGGTCGATAGAACCTTGAGTAAATAAATTTCCTTTTCAGTCTAAAATAAAAACAAATTTAACAATCACTTCATATGTAGAGGTTTTGATAATTTTCTAATATTTAGAAATAAACTTTTTCTTTCATCGAAGTCGAACACGAAGTTCAAAGATCTAGAGGAATCGAGCGTAAAGCGCGAGGTGAATAGATAATCGAGCGCGAAGCGCGAGATAAATATATGATCGAGCGCGAAGCGCGAGATCCAACAGTCGCGCGCCCCAGGCGCGCTCAAACTTGCGAGCGAAGCGAGCCGCGCGCGATTATTAAAAATTCAACTATCTGGTAGAGAATTCAACTATTTCGTTGAAAATTCATCCATTTTGGTTGAAAAAATAATTTTCGGTCGCAGAGACTTATTTTTTGTTAAAAAAATTCGTATTTTCATCTTGAAAAGTTAACTGGAATCTTTTCTGAATGGAAATTCAAAAAAAAAATTCAAGTTGTTTAAATTTTTAAATATAAACTCATCTGTTTTAAGAGGAATTTAATCTTTTTTTGGATAAAAATACAACTATTGTGCAGAGAATTCAACAATTTTGTTAAAAAGTCATCCTTTTTGTGTAAAAATTCGTCTTTTCGGATTGAAAATTCAATTCCTTTTATGGCATAAACTTATTTCTTGGTTGAAAATTCATATTTTTATAGTGAAAAGTCGACTCTTCTTTGCTTGAGTATTCAACTATTTTGTTTGAAAGATTTGGTTTAATCAGTTTGTTAAGAAATCACCTTTTTTTCGAAGAGCTATACTTTTTTTTTTAGTTGAAAATTCATCTTTTCGGTTGAAAGTTGAACAGTTTTGTTGAAAATTAACCTTTTTAAATTGAAAATTCAACTACTTGGGTAAAAGTTAAACTAAATTTTTAAAAATTTAACTGTGTACTTTTTTGGTGAAAAAAAAAATTATTTTCTTGGTTTGAAATTTCATTTTTGTTCGGTAAAAATGCATCAGTTTCATGGGAACATAATTTTTTGCTGAAGTCATATTTTTTGTTTGTAAATTAAATTTTTGTAGAGAAAATTCGTCTTTTAAATTAAAGGTTCAACAATTTAGGTAAAATTTTCTTTCTTCAGTGAAAAATCTTTATTTGTTGAAAATTCGTCTTTTTGGTTTTAAAAAACTTCTTTTTGTATATATTTCTTTCATCTTTCTTTATTGATTTGTAAACTGACACTTTTTGTTGGGAATTTATCTTTTTAGGTTGAAAATTCAAGCATTTTGTTAAAAAGCCAACTTTTACACTAGAAAAGACATTCTTTTTTTCAAAATAAATTAAAAAATATGAAGATTTTAAATTTGCATCTGAAATAAAATTAAAATGCTGGTATTTGAATATTAATGATCAAGGAAAATTTTAAAATGAAGTTCTCGGACACCCTGCCTAATTCTATTTCAAATTGAGAAAGCATAAGACCAAACACAAGTTTGTTAAATTTTCACAATTTTTTGTTATTTCGTTTATGAAGGAGCCCTGAAAGGATGAAAAAACCAGAGGTCTGATGGATTACGATTTCACATCTTACAATTGTCCAATCATTCAGGCTTTCAGTACCTATATTTAAAATCGCACAATTGTTCAAAATAATCAACTCTGGCTCAAAAATTTGAAATGAATTTTACTTGCAGCAAATAAAAAAAAAAAGTAAATAGAAAGTAACATAAGTGAAAAAAAAACTTCACAACAATGGTAAATTAAGGTGCCATGCCAGGTGCAAAAAGGAGAATATAGAATTATTCCTCTGAGAAATAAATAAAAACTTTCGGTTTGTTTGTATTCGAAATTCGAAAAAGTGTAATTCTGAATAAAGAAAATAAGTTTGAAATTTGTAATAATTTATTAGGAACTGAACTATAATAAATGAACAATAAAGTCAAGCTTCATACAAAATGATGAGAACTGCTACAGGAAATAATACATCATTTTCTATAGTTATTCATATAAGATAGCTGTAAATATCCAGATATAATTTTTCACTAAACGGTGAGGTATAACAACCACAATTAAGTACAGACAACAGTTTCTTGATTTGTAAATGGTTTTATTAATAAATTATTTTTTCTTATTCTGTGATGAAGATTACTCAAAATAAACAAACGTTATGATAAAAATTCACTTTAACAACAGAACAGACAGACAATATACGGTCGTAAAAGTATCTGACGAAGGTGGCGGACAAAAAATTTCTTAATTAAATGGTCTATCCAAACTCACAATTGACAAAAGTTTTTGTGTCACGAAGCGCGCGGAGTAATAATCAATAATAATTAAAGTATTATTTATAATTAATTTCTCAATACGTCCCATCCGCGCGAACCGCAATGGAATTTACAGATACATTTACTCACTGTACCTAATATAAATTTGCTTTTATTCCTGGAAAAATTGGATAAGGCCATAACCAATCTGGCGGCAAGGTCGCGCCAGGTCCTTGATCTTCTACCGCAATTGTTTTTGTTTTCTTTTTTTCTTCTTTTTGTTACAAAACCAACCTTCTTAAACTTGCATTCTTCTCTCATCCACTCATACGGTCAAAGTTATCTGTAATCGGTTTAGTCTGTATAGTCAAACAGTCCCAGTCATACAATTAGCTATGTTTTACATTTTACTGATCTGCCTCTTCTGTTTTATTATTCATTTGCGCCTGGGTCTCTTCCCGAATACTTAGTCGGTTGCCCTAGTATAAATTCTTCTCACTCTTCAATTACCATTCCGTAATCGTTGTGAAAGCACATGATGTGTAAACATTTGTTTCTTTAAAATCATAAGAATCATAATTTAATAATAATTATAATGATGATCATCATCGTCAATATCCATTACCTTCGCATTATTCAATACGATATATGGTAGCGCTTCAGTGATTTTCAAGACAGAAAATAAAGATCATTGTGGCATAATATTCTTCTTTTTATTTTATTTGATTTTTTTTTTAATTTTTGGAGTTATTATAAAAAATTTAAAACATTTTTCTTCTCAAAATTTACAGTTCATACATCCAAAATCAAGCAAGTGTGTGAATAACTAAATGTAAAACATTTAAAAAAAAATTACAATTGCACTTTTTTCGACTTCTTTTTCTTCTAGTGGTTTATACCAATGTTTTCTGATTGTCGTAAACAACGACATCAGCATAATACATACCGAATAGAAAACACAAAATCTCAAGTACGATTGAAACCCTTATTTAAAAATACTTTTAAACAAAGTACTTTTTGTTATTTTCTATTTATTAGCCTTGGACCCAAAGATTAATTTCTTGTTGGCCCCCTTAATTTCTGTCCTAAAATTCACAGCGACATTTCGTAAACCTGTACAAAAGTTGTTCCTCGTTTAATGGTACAATAATAATGTATTTAAAATGTAACTTATGTAACCTTATTTAACGACGGCTGCATTCCAGCATGACCAGCCTTTGGCCGACCGGAGCTAACAGACAAATGCGCTCCATTCGAGTGAAGATCTCTGCTGTTAACCGAGTCCTTCATTATTCCAAACTCCCGTCCACACTATGCAACACCTCTAATTTTCTAACTATATACTCTATATAAAATATCGTTAGTATAACTAAAACGTGTTGGGTCTAGCTGGAATGCGGCCCGTATTTATGCCTTTTTCCGTTCTTTCATCTCTCGTGATCTTCACTTGTTCTTAATCAATTCTTGTCTCACAAACAGTTTCTCAGACAATGATTCTATTTCTTTCTTTCTTTTTCCTTTTACTGATAAAATCACACCACTAACTGTACTGTCATTGGTCGGTCAATAAGTTTGATTCCCAGCTGTTCACTCGGCGGCGCAATCATTGTTATTATTTATACGAATTTTACACACTCATTCGACAGTAGCGAAAATTTTATCAGGGTTTTAATTCCCCGGTTCCCCGCCTTCCTCGTGTTTTCTCTTTTTACCTCGGGCTGGAGATGATGATTCTACGAAATACCAAGTTAATTTTCAGTTAAGGACAATATCTTTTTTAAATTAAAATAATAGAAGGGTTCTTGTGCGATTTGACTTAGGAGAAATCCACTTATTGAGGAACGTGC
Source organism: Andricus quercusramuli (assembly GCA_932178445.1). NCBI lineage: Eukaryota > Metazoa > Arthropoda > Insecta > Hymenoptera > Cynipidae > Andricus > Andricus quercusramuli. Next base: position 354,973 of record CAKNXH010000132.1, read on the forward strand.
AATGAGTAAAATCCAAGGTTTTGTAAAGGTTTGCAAAATATAAGAATTTTTTACTATTTTGTGGAGAAAATATAAGCTTTTATATAAACACATTGTGCCCTATAGACCAAACCTATCATAATCAAAAAACGATTTTTATTGTAAAATTTAAGACATTTATCAGAAAACTTATGGAAGTGTAGAAGGATTTTTCATAAAGTTAAGCAAATTAATAAACTGAAAACCCACCGACGATTAATACAGAATTAATTTGAATGTGGTGTAAATTGAGTATGTCTACCAGACGGATTTCTCCTAAGTTACTTCTTTTTGAAATTTCCCTGACCCAACTAAGAATTTGTATTCTTTTGGAAAATTCTGTCCCAACTCAAAATTATTATCGAAAATTCACTGTTCCAAATCTGAATTACAGTTCACTATACTTCTTTCTTAAATCCAGGTATAACTAAGAATTATAATTCTTTTGGGTAAGTCCCTGAAGCAACTAAAAATTATCATTCTTTCAAAAAATTCCCTGTTCAAAGTTAGAACTATAATCATTCTTTTAGAAAATTCCGTTTTTAAATTCAGCATTGCAGACATCTCTTTCAAAATTCCATATTCCAAATCATAATTAAAGTGATATATATATAACTTCAGATTAAATAAATACAAATCTACTAGTTTGAGTGCAGATCGGATTTTAAGATTTGGAAGACAGTAAAGATTTCAAAATATAAAAAAATTTCTCAAAAAGTATCACATATTATCGCCAATAACATATTTTTAATTGTTCTTTTCATGACTGAATCCCGATCGTGTAGACACCCCGATATCAATATTCGGGAAATTAAAAAAATATTTTAAAACCAAATATAAGGAGAAAAACTCACCTTCTTCCTCCTCTGGCTCATCTTCATCGATATCATCATCGTCATCGTCTTCGTCCTCCTCTCCCATATAATCTTCCTCATCACTGTCATCCTAAAAGAACAAAAGAGTTATTAAAATTATATTCAAATAATCTAAAAAATAATAATGAGTCGAAAATGATACAAGTAAACGGATACAATTAACAACTGTAAAAAACTATAAAAAAATAATTTCTAGTAATAAGACCAAATTCAACTTTCACTTACGTCATGATCTTTATATACGGCTTCCAACCCTACGCCACCTTCATCCAAATCATCGTCATCTTCCTCGTCAGAGACTGCAAGATAAAATCACAAAAATCAATTAGAAAAAGGGTTTACACGGAAAAGAATACACAAGTATTTAATCCGATCACATTACAAAACTAACCTTCTTCGCTATCATCCTCGATACCGTCTCCATCTCCATCATTACCGTTAACTTCATCATCCTCGCCTTCGCTATCATCAACTTCGCAATCGTCGATGTCAAATCTATAAAACAAACCCAAACTACAAATATCTGCAGAGGAAAACATTGAATTTCTAGTTTTAACAATTAAAAACTGTATTGTACACATACCCATCCAAATAGCGTAGACTGGGAATAAGACTGAACACTTTCTCTCTGTAGTTATCCATATTTGTCGCTTCATTGTTGAACAGATCCAAGCTTTTCAAGTTTTTGAATTCTTTCTGCAGAAGAGAATAAAAGAGAAATCATTTTAGAGAATTCTTTCGGTATTTGTGATTGTAACAAATAAGAGAGGACAAGATATACTCACTAGAGGCTCGAGTGTGTCCAGGTCTTTAATCTTGTTCCCACTGAGGTTAAGATGAGTCAATTTTGGGCTTGTGTTAAGAAGATTCAGACCACCAGAGATCCTGTTGTCGCTCAATTCCAGCTATTATTGAAATTCATTTAGATTAAACCAATTGAATACTTTAATTGAATACAAATTAATGAAATCACAGGTTCAAATTTAGAGAATAATAACGTAAAACAAACCTTCTTGAGATTTGGTAGCTTGGGGAAGCCCTTGAGACTCGTAAGACCCACATTTATCAGACTCAACTTTTCCAAAGCTACATATTCATCTGTCAAGCCAACGATATTCGTACTCCGACAATTGTCGAGTACGAAGTCTGTGATCTAAAAAAAAAAGAAAAAAATGAGTAAATTACAAATATTGTTGACTATGTGACTTGTAATGAGTAAAAATCAATAAGGCTGAAATATCGTGAAAATCACATCACTGCTCCAAAATTCTCAAGGTATCTCGTCAACAACTAGATAGTTAAAATCGTCATGGAAACAATAGTTTAAAGGTCGCGTGCAATCTGACGAATCGGATTTACAAGGTCGCCGCTGCGAGATTATCGATATTCATGCTCTGCAATCAGTGCACGCAGCTACATTCAAACAACTTTTACGAGCTACTCCTTGCACCACTTCTAAATCATATCTTACAATCTTAGGTCAACAGACAGAAGACACTGACAGTCAACACGTGTCAAGAGACCATTAAGCAAAACTAACGACCCCAATAATTCTCATAACTCAAGTCAAGACTACAACCTGCAGCTTTCAGCAATTGAGCATTTCGGCGACGATTTTCTCTGGCGATTTCCAGGCGATACTGTATTGAAGATGTACCCTTTGTGTCGAAAGTATGCATAATAGATATTTCGCGATAGGAAAGAGCCAAAGGGACAGACACGTTCATATAGCTGAGTGACGTTAAAATTCAAACAAGTGGGAGAGCCTTCGCAGGAGATGGGCTATCCGCTATTTTATTGATCGGAGGAAGAGAAAGGGTCGGGGTGGACGAAGAGGAAGAAGGGGTTCTGTTCTGATGTGTAGCAGGGGCGGGGAAATGGATAAAGCAGGAGAATAGTTTTGTGACGATACGGGGAACATTGAAGAAGCCGGCGAGCGACAAGTAGTGACTGCGGCACGCGACAGGTCCGAACTTGAACAGCTCGAAACCCGATGTTATCCGACAAACCGCTTTCACATCGACGCGGTGTATCCGCGCACTCTAATCTTAGACTGCCTGCCCGACATTCTGGCCATAGGATTGGTCACGTCGCGCAGCACAATCATCAACACACCAGGATCGTACCCATAACCTCAAACCTATCTATCCAAAAAAAAATATTATCACCCGTATCACACATGGCTGTTACTGTCAAGCATTTCTACAGAAGATTCAATTTCGGTTAGGCGTAATTTATTTGGGTCAAGAATATATTTGTACTTTTTACTTAAAAATTTTCAAAAATGACGCAATTTAATGAATAAGGGCTTACTTGAATTTCACCGAAACGATAAATCAATTTTATTTTTAAAAAAACTGATACGATTTAGTCAGATACCTTTTTAATATACAAAATATTAAAAATCAAAATATTTTTCGTGAACTACAAGTGAAAAAAGAGAAACCATTTTTTCTTCATTTCCTGAATTTTTTGGCCTGCCCACGATATGGTAATAGTATTTCAATTTGATTAAGAGGTCAAATAACAGACCACAAAAGTTTATGAACAGATGAAGGGCGGAGAAAATGCATAAGGGGTCGTGCATAAATTACGTAACACTTTGGGGGGGGGGGGGGTCTAGCTTAGTGTTACATAATGGTGAAAAATTACAGGGAAAAAAATTTTCTTACAAAACGATCTCTAGTTTAGTGAAAATTAAACAGGCGACGTTGAGAGGTTAGATGCGTTTTTCCGTATCGACTTTAAACATTATATGTGATAGAAATTTTTCATTTTAAAAAAAACTTGAAATTTTTGTGTATCTATTGAATCGACTTGGGAATTGTGTAACACTGTCATTTAAACTTTTAAATAATTATGACCTCATTATAATTTGGCTTTTTGTAAAGTAATGAGAGATAGGTCTGTACATTATTTTTGAAATAGTACACTAAAAAAAAATGTCTTTTAACTTTACCACTGCGATTTGGTAATTATACTCTCTAAATTTTCTCGAGTGAAAATATCACTCGATCTTTCGAGCGGAGGCTAGTTTCACTCCGTTCGAGTGAATTATTTTCACAATTTCACTCGGTTTGAGTCAATGTGTTCGCTCGAGAACAACGAGTGGAAGGTTTCGCTCGAAATCGTCGAGTGAGTCACTATACCTGGTGTTTTTCGCTCGAAGAACGAGCGAAGTCATCGGTGCGCCTGAGCAAAGGAATCAGTCGCATGCGCAGTCGTGAGCATGGGGCTGAAGCTAGGATAGGAACTTCTGGTAACAAATCTGACTTCCGGCAAGATTCGACCTTGCAAAAATGTAGTGAACTTTGAAATCGTTAGTTTGGCAGCACTCACAGTATGTGCTGAAAGGACTGGCAAATCCAATAGCCATGTCAGCCACGTTTCAACGAATTCTAATTGAAAAATAGAATAATAAGAAGATAATAAGGTAAGTGCAAATTGTTATTTATATGGATAAATGAATTTGAAAATTCTGTTCTGAATGCATTAAAAATAGGGCAATTATTTTAGTAGTGAATGTTTGGGAAAAGTTGCTTACGATGAACCGCGAGTGAAACCTAATCTCAAAGTGTTTATTGCATTGGGGACCTAGTTTTTGTAAATTAGAAGTTATGTCACAAATTATTTAATTTGTGCAATATATTTTCACAAACATTTGCTGAAAAAATGATTGTCGTACTTTCAATGTATTTAGACACAGAATTTTCAAATTCATTTATCCATATAAATAACAATTTGCACTTACCTTATCATATTATTATTCTATTTTTAATTAGAAGTTAGGGTGACAAAGCCTTTTGAAATTTGTACCGTGCGACAAGAGAGAAGATAATTGGTTAATAATAGTTGTATTACAATAGCAATAATTTATAATGCCATTTGTTGATGTTATTGCGTACTTTAATTGTTGTACGTAATAATATCAATTAACGGTATTACAAATTATTTACAACATTAATAAGTACAATATTTCAAATTTAAATATCCCGCCCGCACGGCTTTAGTTCCCCCAGTTCTCACCCCGTGTCGCTCCATAAGCGGCCATATTGGTCGTGAGTAAGTAGCTTGCACCCGACGCTACGCTGTAAAAGTGACATTTAAAGTGAATATTCACTTATACATATTAAAAATTATTAGTGAATGCTTTTAGTTGAAAAGTGATTACCTTATTAGTGATTTATTAGTGATTTCCAGTGATAATTAGTGACTTGGAAGAGTCAGTAAAAGGATTCCTCAAGGAATATGGCTTCTTTCTCGACTTTTTTACCAAGGGTAAGTTTATTAAACTTCATCATAAAGCCTTTTTAAATTCTTAATATAGTTATTTTATATTAAATATTTTTTATTGTACGTAGGAAATGCTGGACAGTTTCGAAACATGATTAAAGCACTTTGTGGAGGCATATGGAGTTCCTGAAGATGCTGCAAACATCTTGAAAGGTGAGAATTTATCATTATCATGATTGAGTACGATATTTTGCAACATCATATTGTTTTAAAACTTATACAAATCTGCAATATATGTCCCCCATTTAAATAATTTTCGATCATTCTGTAGGGGAATATCTATAAAAACAGAGTTTTTGGCGAACCTTTTAGATCATCAATTTCTCCAAAATTATTCAACATTTTTTACGTTTTTGAGGCACACAGGGTTACAGGTAACTAAAACCAAAACAGTTAAATACGTCATTGTTTATTTAAAATGAGTTGATGGGATTTTTTTTGCTTTAGATAAAAATTGTAATTTCGATTTAATATTTATTATTGTTTCCTAAAGCGAAAGAAAAAACACAAAAGTCCAAATAACTCATTTTAAATGAAAAATTACACAGGCCGACAAAAATGACATCTTTTTTGTACCCAAAGACCAGACTATGTGACCCCGAAGTATATTGGTATCCTGAAACCGAATCCGTTATTCATTTTTTTTCTGTACTTCAGGTTTTTGAGATATCCTAACCTTAGAGTGCAAAAATGGCTATTTTGAACCATATTTATACGACACATTAACCATTTTAGTTTCTCTTCGCCTTCTTTGCTAGTTTTCCATTGTGGAACTGAAATGGTTAATGTGCAATATTTTGGGGGAAAAATCGGTTCGGGATGATCGAAATTGAAAGTGAAAGATAAAAAGGAGTACCAAGCGATGGCGTTAGCAGTGTTTAGAAAAAAATTGCTGATCATGTTATTTTGCCTCGAATGTGGATGAAAATAGCTATTTTTGCATTTTTAGGTTAGGATATCTCGAAAACTTGACGTATAGGAAAAATTTAGACATAGTCCGGACCTTGGTTCAAATTTTGTCGGCCTGTGTTATACATTCAAATTATTATATATTTATAGAGATATATGTTATATGAGCTTAAAAAAGAACAATATTTCTTACAATTTATAAATAAATTTTTTGTTAAGAAAAGATGCAGTAAATACAGTTCACTTTGAATTGAAGTTTATTTCTAAAACATTCTAATTATATTATGAGAAAGAATGTAATCATATTATTGTACAGTAATACATTTAGTAAACAAAACTATAAAAGTTTACTTTGCCTAAATTCATTACAGCAAATAACAATTTCAGCGAATTAACATTTTCTCTAAGTTTTATTTTTCCGAATAGCCATTTTTTCATGATTTTGATGATTATGACCAGCCACATGATCTAAAATTTATTTACATGATCATAATTCATGAGATATTGATACCTATCTTTTTTCAGAAACCGCCAACAACAGCTAGAAGAGGACACAAATGTGATACACTCCACTCTGAATTGAAGTCACCTGGATTAAAGCGGAGTCGAGCAGCTCCGTAGCTACAAAGCGGGCAGTCGAACACTCGCGTGCGTTTTTCGCATTTATTTTTAAGTACATATGAAAAATTCTCTGTTAATTAATTATTCTATATCATTAGATTAGATATATATTTTAAGCAATATTTGTACATAATATTTTGTACATAATAAATTTAACAAAGTTTTGTAATCCTGAATTTGTATTTTATTTCAAATATTACAGTATTAAAATCTTTTTTTCACTCGAAGCGAGTGACATCTTCCTCTTTTTCGAGTTGTATTTACCGCTCGGATGGCTCGAGTGAAAAAATTCACCCGAACATCAATTGAGTTCATTCACTCGCTTCGAGTGATATCTCGCTCTTCTTCGAGTTGGATTTGCCGCTCGAATGACTCGAGTGAAGGAATTCACCCGAACATCGATAGAATTGTTTGACTCACTTCGAGTGGCATCTCGCTCTTTTTCGAGTCAAAATTCACTCGAAGGAGTTGAGTGGGAAATTCACTCGAGATAAAAGTGGAGTTTCACTCGAATAAGACAAGCGGGGTTTTCACTTGTTCTTCGAGTGATCTTTCACTCGAATTGAGTGACATTTCACTCGAGAAAATTTAGAGAGTACCAAAACATGTAAAATTACTTATTTCACAGTAGTGAACTTGCAAATTTAAAAAGGAAAAACATTACTCAATGTAGTAGTTTCACAACATTTTATGAATTTACCTCTTTAAAATCTAGTGAAACTACTACATTGAAAGTGAGGGTTTTTCTTTTTAAATTAGTAAGTTTACTACTACGAAGGAAGGAATTTTAAAAGTTTTGGTACACTTACATGAAACAGTCGAATTTTCAACCAAGAAAGAAGAATTTTAAAAAATTAATTTTCAGCCAAACCGTTGAATTTAAAACAAAATAATTAAATTTTCAACCCAATTGTCGAATTTTTAAGCCAAAAAGACGAATTTTTTCGAAGGCGGTCGAATTTTAAAGAAAAAAGTAAAATTTTCAACAAAATAGTAGAATCTTAAATCAAATAGTAAAATTTTTAACCAAAAAATATGAATTCTTAAACAAATATATGATAAGACTTTTCAACAAAAAAAAAGACAACTAAGAGTACAATTGATTGACAGGTGATTTTTCAACAAAAAAGTTTATTCTCAACCAAGAATGATGAATTCTCAATAAAAAGCATGGCATTTTTACCACAAAACACAAATTTTTAATCTAAATTGACGAAGCACAACAAACAGTTGAATTTTAGACAAAAAAAAAAAAAGTATTTTTAACCAAAAATTTGAATTTTCAACAAAATAGTAAAAATTTTAACCAGAAGACATCAATTTTGAACCAAAAATATAATAGTAGAATTTTCAACCAAAAAAAATTAAGTTTCAACCAAAAGTAGCTGTACTTTCTTACTGGGTTCTAGCAATTCAGTTCATGAAAGTTTCTTGAAAACAGGGTAAAAAAAAAGAAATACTTTTTTTGAAAAAAGGTGAAAAGGGGGAAATTTCAGAAAGAGCTTTTAAGCTAAAAAATCGAATGTTTTGAAAAACAGTGGACTTTTAATGGAAAAAGATGAATTTTTAACAAAAAAACACAATTTTCAATCAAGAAGGATGAATTTTTAACAAGATAGTTGAATTCTCAACCAAAAAGTTGAATTTTCTACCAAATAATTGATCTTTTAACTTATAAAATATACAGGATAAAGTTTCAACGAAAAATAGAATAGTTAATTCTTCAGATAAAAACTCTAATAAAAATAATAACTTCAAATTGAAAAAAAAAACGAATTTTCAAAAAAAAATGTAATATCTTCAACCGAAAAAATGAATTTTTGACTAAGAAGATTAATTTTTTATCAAAAAAGACGAATTTCCAACTTATCCAATTTCAAATTAGAAAAATAAGTTAAAAAAAAATGAATTTTGATAAAAAATGTTACATTTTCAACAACAAAAAAATTAATTGTTGACAAAGAAGATTAATTTCCCACCAACAAAAGACGAATTTTGAACAAAATACATGAACTTTCTACAAAACAGTAGAATCTTTACCATAAAAGTTCATGTGAAACCAATAGGTGAATTTTCAACTATAATTATTAATCCTTAATCAAATAAATTAATTTTTTTACAAAGTAGTTCAAATTTCAGTCAAATGATCGAATTTTCAACAAAAAAAAATGATGAATTTTCAACGAAGCGTGTAATAGTTGATATTTCAACCAAACAATTGAATTTTGAACAAAAAAGAATAAATTTTCAACCAAAAAGTTGATCTTTTAACTAAAAAATATACATTTTCAACCAAATAGCTAAATTTTCAACTGAAAAAGATGAATTTTTAACCATTAATGGAATAGAAAAACTTTGGAAAAAAATAATTACTGAAATTACTGTGAAATTAGAAATAATGAATATTGTCCTGTTACATTGTATTCGATTATTATTATTATTTTAAGAAATTGATTAATTCAGAACAATAAAGGAAAGATATTTTCGCTTGAAAAATGCAGCCCCAAAAAATCTTTTGGCAGGAATGTTTATTCAAATTATTCTGATTTTTCTTAGCAAATAACGCTACTTGCGTAAGTTTTTTATTGCAAAACAGAGATCTTGAAACCATCTATAAAAGCCTTAACTATAAAATACGCCAAATAAGATCCTTCCTAAAACGACTCGAGTAAATTACGCTAAACATATAAACAAGCGTATGCCATATGCTTAAACTTCATACTTATCTTTTTAATAATAGGGTGATTGCTGTGGCCAGGACATTTATTCATAATTTTTAATGTACAGTTAATTTCCGTGAATAATTTAACCGATTCCCTTGCGACTGACAAAGAGTAGAAGGAGAGAGAAATAGAAAAACCCTTGAAAAATAATATAATAAATTAAAAAAGAAAAGAAAAATAATATGGATTGTGAGCTAAAATTCTATTAACAATCTCACAAATCATACATTTTTCTTCTAGAGGCAATACAAACACCCACTGATTATTAACAACTGATTATTGTTTTAGACTTGATTGAATTTTTTGTTTATTATCCTAAAACAAATCACTTTTTTATTTCTTCAATAACATATTTCAAAAAATTATAAATCGATCCTAAGTGCAGGCTAATTCACAAATTTATAACATTTTTCTCGTTGTGAAGAAAAACTACCTAAAACACGTATACGCCTCTTGGAGATCTATGAGTTTTACTTGAAACATTTTTTATTGGACTAATATACAGAAAAGAAGTTCCAAGTGGAAGTCATTGATCTCTAAAGCGTGCACTTTCTGGATGTATATATTTTAATTCTCCTGGGAAAAACTTCGTCATGAAATAAAAAAATTTACTCTTCTTTTAAGATTTTTTTTGGACTTTAGAACAATTATTGCACAATAAGAATAAGTCATTATCAAAAATAAACAAGAATTCAAAGTAAATTTTTGTTAATTTATATGTTTGAAATATTTACTATCTAAAAAATATAATCTAAAAGGTAAGAATTCGTATTTCAATTCCACTTGTCCATTATTTATATTTTTTGCATAATCTAGATCAAATTTTTCGCTATATACATTAACTAAAGTCCATTTAAGTTTATAATGGATTGCAGCCTGCATGACAAAGTAAAATAATTCTTTTCTATTTTGGCTGAGATAAACATTTTTGACAAGAAATTTGCTTTCACGCTACATAAGATCTATAAGATAGAAACTCCATTTGCAACACTTTGTTTTTAATAAAGACTTATTCTTACATTTCAATAAATGTTTTTTTGTACTTCTAGTTCAGAGATATTTAAACATTTAAAAAATAACGTATTAGCTTCAAATATTGTTTTATACGTCTCCAAAAATATGTTTTGTGTTTTTTGAATATTGAAAAAATGGTAACCGTTTCTCCAAAAGTGTAGAAATTGCGAACACTAGCAGTTTAAAAATAACTCTAAAAAACAGTTACAAATATGTATTTCAAAAAATTGAAAGTTGATCTTTCACAGGAATTTAAAAAAAAATCGTAAGTGTTGGAATTTATAATTTGGAAAACATCAAACTACTCTGTAGGGGTAATTGGATAATAATTTGTCCTAAATTAAAAAAAAACCTGTCCGATATTTTTTGTGAGTCCGGTATGACATCCCCCATACATAATTCAATTAATTGTGTAAGAATATGTATTTTAAGAAATTGAAAGTTGGTCTTTCACGGGAATTTTTAACAAATAAAAAACTTGTAAGTGTTGCAATTTATAAACTAGAAAACATCAAACCACTCTTTGTATGGATAATAAGTTGTCTCAATTGAAAAAAAAAACAAACAAAAAACAGCTAGACATTTTTTGTGAGTCAGGTATGGCAACCCCCATACATAATTCAATTAATTGTTTACAAATATTTACTTTCAGAAATTAAAAGTTGATCTTTCACGAGAATTCAAAAAAAAGACTTACGTGTTGGAATTTTCAATTAAAAACTACTCTTTGTGTGGATAATTGGATAATAATTTGTATCAACTAAAAAAAGAAACCGGTTAGACATCCCAAATACATAATTTAATAAATTGTAATTTACCTTTAACTTCGTGTAAACTGATATAGAAAAACCTAAAGGTTTTGAAAATGGCCTTTTATTTAAGGATCAACATTCAGAGAAAAAAAAGCCTTGGAGGAAATCTAATAATTCTTAATGCGACTTAGCACGGCCCTGTAGGTGTAGTGCTATGGGACATGTTTCGTGGCATGTAGAGGTGGATCAATGACAGACCCAGGTCAACGAGGAACTCTCCTTGTGCACTCCTCCCACAATTTAACCCTTCTCCACAATCCCGTAAAAATACATATCGTGTAACATGACAATCACTCCTCAGCACATTAAATTTCCAAGTACCCTCTATAAATCAAAATACATTTCAGAAATTATTTCAAATCCGTTTCATTTTCGCGCTAGATTCTATAGAAGAAAATAAAAAAAATTGCAGATTTAGTTCAAAAATATATATACACAGGGTTGTCCACCTCCTAATTACGCCCCTGTCAAACTTAGAACGACCTAACTTTTGATAACACCCGCGCACGCAATTCAAATATCAATCATTCCTGATCCTCCAAACACGAAAACTTACCCTAATCTAAAGCAAAGCGAAATTCTTCAGTAAAATCTATAAATTTCATGAAAACATTGTCCAATTTTCTCACAAACTAAGCCTTTGGAGTTAAATGCGTTCTAGTTGACGTTAAAGAGCAATACCAAAGTGGACTCGTCCAAAGATGGCTGCCAGTTGCAACGACAGCCCGCGAAACTAAGAGATTGTGTACCTTCGAAATGCAACGACCCTTTTTATGATCAGACGATGACGATGATTGTCCCAGGTCAAGGTTTTCATTTCTGAGAAAAAAAAACTCACCGAGGGATACAGGAATCCGCGAACGCCTTGCAAACATGTCTACCGCGCACGCAAGGTTGGTGTGGTCCACTCGCTCGCGCAACTCCCACGGTGGCACCGTCAGTTCCGCACACGCACTATTCTCTTGCCTTGCACAGACTCCGTTGCTTCCAAATTAATTTACATAATGCACGCGGATAAACTCTCCACAGGAGGAATCCCACCTTGTCATCTTGACTCCCCTTCATAGGCGTCTTGTCAACAATGGCGGTTTCCCCAAACCGAAAAAACAACGGCGCAATAATGCCGGCAGGCGACTTTTTGAAGCAAGTAAACAAAGTTCAGACTTTAATCACTAAAAAAATTTTACCATGAGCTTTAATCACTGAAATTCTCAATTATTCTCTAAATTCAAAAATAGTTCCATTGCATTATACTGAATCTGATTAAATTACAAACTGAGCAAAATGAAGCAATCCAATTTGAAAAATTCGATTATTTATAATTGGGATCGGGGGAACGACCCTCAGGTTTGAAGATCATGCGTGGCCTTGACCTAATAAAGGTTACCGGGCGAAAAAAATTAATTCATTTCAGTTAAGAGAGCATTTGGAGTAGGGTATTTGAGCCTAGGTGCGATTAAGTAATCGACGGTAACGATCGAGGCAGGTGCGGGATGGTTGCGACGAGTGCATATGTTTTCTCGGCTCGCTAAAAAGAAGCGAAGGAGCGCGCTCCCAAACAAGAATGCACTCACGCGTCATTGTGCTCTCTATGCAGCAAAATAATCGTATCGTTTCCGGGTTAAAATTGAATTAAAAAAAAAAAAAAAAATTGATTCAATGTTCGATTATGGACGATGTAAGTGGCTGCATCTCAGGCCACGCCGCCCTACAATTTTTGTTTACAAGTTTTATTCTCGCACCGCAGGTTGAGCACCTGCAGAGTGCCGATTACCAATTCCAAACAACTCGTTTTCACGTAATTTTACGGGGAAAATTGATCTTTTTCAAAGGTCGAACTTTCTACCTATATTGACAAATTATTATTTGTTTATATTTTAATTATTAAAAAATTTATAAAATGTCAAAAGTGCAATATTGGTGGGAGGCATGGAGAAAATACGTATTGGATTCTTCATCATGCAAGTGAATTTTGAAAATTGTGATGCGTTACCATCTAACATACGATGGCGTTCCTAGGTGTAACAATGCACTTTGATTTGGACAGTCTCAAGTCGAGAATAAAAAATATAATAAAGACCAAAGGGACTAGAAATGTTAGAAAAATCTTGACTCGAATCTTCTGTAATGAATTTCTAAGCAACCGGTAATATCAGAACCGAGTGTGTGATGTCGGCTGTTGCGACGTTGCATGCGTGAAGCCGTCGAAAATTTTCGGTTCCCCGTAGCCTCGCGTCGTGGTAAAAAAAACATGCTTTCAATAAAAAAAAATCACTTCTATTAAAAAAATATCGCGAGGTGTCACTTTTGAGAAAAATAGCACGAATCGTTGTTCCCAACTGGGAAAGCACGCCATGCTTTTTTGAGAGCTTCTCGTGAGGAAGGCGGCTTTTCGAAGGAATTCATCCCGGTCACGCGGCGAAAAGGGAAGTTTTGTCTTTTTTCGGAGAAAAATTGGAGCAGTAATTAATATTGAATTCATAATCCGCACGCGGCACGCGAAAACTGGGGATATTAAGCGTGAGGACTATTAATTCGCGGAACACTCAAGATGAATCGTGGAGAAAAGCGAAGTTGTAAAATAAGTGAGGTTTGACTTACTTCGTTGGGTTTCCTTCCCCGTTTCTCGAGTTCTATCCGCTTCTCCATCTTCTCTTGAAAACAGATCGCTGCACTGGCACCTTCCTGCGTCGCAACAACTACTCCAAAACCACGATCAGTCACCAGTCGAACAGAACGACGGTTCGATTCTGCGATTCTGCTTAGGCCCTACACTCTACGCTGTCTCAATGGCGCTGCCCCCCAAATAACAGGCGGGAAATGGCAACGCTATCTCGCGTGAAAAGCCTGAATTGTGGCGCGAAAACGACACTTTGTAAACCTTTTGTCCTTATTTGATTCAAATTCAATGAAAATTACAGTTTTTTTCTAGCCAAATTAAAATACCCTGCAATTTCTATGAAAAGTGTATAGTTTGTAGATTAATTTGAATCATTACAGGGGAAGAAACATATATTTTAAAGTGGAGAAGTTTCTTTTTATCTTTTCTGAATATAGTTAGAACGTGTGTGGAAACTAGGGATCTTTGAATTTAAAAAAATAAAAGAAGAGCTAAGATTTCGTACAAATTTTGAGATTAAAATTTACGGATTGATATTTTTTCATATTTATTTGATATTTTCAGATCTTTCAAGTTTTAACTGAAATAAACCAAAAATAAATATAATATTTAAATTTAAATTTAAATATAGGTATGGTTTTTAAAGCCTGTTTTGAAATATTTTTTAAATGTACAAAAAATGTTATTTACAAAAATTTAGACATTTTAAAATCAAAGCCTGCTTTACAACAGTGAATTGTGTCGTTTTGAAAATTATATTTTACATAGATCTCAAGTGATAACTGAAAATTAAATTTTTTTTTTAAATGTTACAAATGTTAAAAATAATTACGTCTTTCTGTATATTGTTCAGAAATCATTAATGAGTAAGAATAAATCATCAATTTGGAGGCTGAATAACTCAAAGAAAACCCCATAAGTGACAAATTTGATTTGAAGTAGTACTGCCCCTTTCGAAATAAATAACCATTAACTGGTCAAATAAGATTCCCCAGTCATTCTTAACTAAGTTTCAGTTGTTTAAATAATAATTTAAATTTTTTTTGAATTCTGTTAAGTCACTAAATGAACGTATTTTCCAGACGTTATGAGTACTTTAATCAATAATAACAATGAAATAATTTTACAATTATTTAAATAATATTTGTTAGTTCAAGTATATATTTCACCTGAAAAAGGCAGGATAAACATTTTAACTCACTAAATTTTCGTCAGAGTTTAATATTTTTGCGATTTACTTGAAAAACAAATTTTTAAAGAAATAAAAATTGTTTAAACAATTGAAAATTACTTAAAAGATGACTGAGTAGTATTAATCACCGATTCATGATTATCTCTAAAAAACATTCAAAAAGCTTTAATAAACTGCAATAATAGGTAAAATTCAAATTTGTCACTTATGGGGTTTTCCTTGGGACACATAAGAGTGGCTTAGAGTCATTCACCCTCAAAATTTATGATTGATTCTTATTCTCTGACGAATTCCGAACAATACACTAAAATACGGTATAATTTGTAACATTACATCTAGTTTAAATATTTGATTTACAAAAAGCTGACTTTTTTCCATGTTAAATCAATGGGAAGCCTCATGGACTTTGCGCGGCCCCTAAATATTAACTGATTTCGCTTAAATTTGTAGATTTTTTTTGGTATTCAAATAAAACTGGTAGATGAGAGCAAAGAAATATTTTAATAATTTATTATATTATATATTAATAATATATGTAATAAATATTTAATGTTGTTCCTCTAATCTAAATCTAATTTTCAACCTTCTTCCTAATTTTTGAAAAAAAAAACCGATAATTACGGCTTTTGAAATCAAAATAAAAACTACAGGATTAAATGTGTATGTAATTATATGAGTAATGAGTATACATGACATCTACAAATAGATCGAATTAATCGAATTCAGAAAAAAATCAGTCATTCATTTTTTTTAATAGAATAGAATATTTTAATGTTTATTATTCAAAGTTTATTCATTAGTTTGTACAATGCCCAGTAAAATACAGTAAACATAAATTAACAAAAAATATCAGGTTATACGATTTTTAAAGAAATTAGCTATTATTTACAATTATTTAAATATTTGTTTTCCAATAAAAAATAAGTGCATACAGGGTCAAAAATAAATTTGCACTTGCATAAAATAAATACTTGATTAAAAAAAAATGCCACAAAGTGGAATCTTATTTTACTTGTATATATATTTCGATCAAATAGTCGTTTTTCCAGGTCCTGCTATTCGAACTGAAAAAATATGGCTATTCGTACTGAAATTTCTGCACATACAGCTACGGCCGCTATAAGTATTCCTTATATAATTGAAAAATTATTTAAAAAATGATTACAATAGTTGAATGCGGAAGCAAAAAAAAAAAAAATAAAACATATACACATATTCTTAAGTGTGGAATTTTCATGTTGTGTGGAAAAGAAAAAAACCTAAATCATGACGCGAAATCGAAACTTAAAAAATCAAATGTTCAATATAGGCATTACAAAAATATGAATGATTTTGTTTAAATATTGCCTCATGAAAATATTTAATCGTTCTATCAAATATTAATAAATTATATTTTATTTCAAGTGATTCTACTTATTGCGCACACAATCAGATGTTCAGGCCCGCAACATAAGCGTTTTAATCCAATATTCTAATATTCAAAAAAAAAAAAAATGATTTTCAAAATGGAAGCTAAAATATTGAAATAAATGTTTTCTTCATTTACTGAAAAAATAATTTGTCTGACTTTTTGTATTTTACACAATTAGGTTTCAAATTAAACTGAATTATTTTAATAATAAGTTATAAAACTGTTCTTGTAGAAAGTGGATCTAATTAATTAAACCTGATACTGATAGGATTATATAGGATATTACTTATAGGATTATATTATTATCCTGCCTGACGTTAATTTAGTTCTGCCCCAATAATAATTGAATGATCTCGAAAATATCGATCCCAGAACAGCCCTGCTGGAAGCAGTAGAATGATTGAAAAAGATTGAAATTGGGGGATAGGAAAAAACAGAACTATTCTATCCCTCTCAATGGGATCTATTACGAATTTCAATCTGTTTCAATCTGTTTCTCCATCTTTCGTAACCGAGACCCCTTATCTGTTTCTTTACTTCATTCTATCTCTTTAATATAAATTTAAATTTTGGTCTAAAATTTATTCCCATACCTTAAGATAAACGTAAATTCAGATTTATACAGAGATAGAAAAAGATAGAAGTTTATAAATGTAGGTTATGATAAGATACAGAAGAGAAGATTGAAAAAGATAGACGGGAATTTAAATTAACAAAGATAGAAGAAGATTCACATGAATAAATAAAGGATACAAAGAGATAGAGAAGAGGAGATTGAAATAGATAGACTTAAATTTAGATTGACAAAGAGACAGAAAAAGATAGACGTTGATAGATGTAAGATATGATGAAGAAGAGAACAGGAGATTAAAAAGTATGGACGGGAATTTAGATTGACAAAGAGCTAGAAAAATATTTACGTGGATAAATAAAGGATAGGATGAGATAGAAAAAAGGTTATTGAAAAAGATAGAAGTGAATTTGGATTGAAGAATAGATAGAAAAAGATATATTTGGATAAATATATGATAAGATGAGATAGGAAAGAGGATACTGAAAAAGACACACATCAATTTACACTGAGAAAGTGATAGAAAAGGATTAACGTAGACGTAGATAGACAAAGGATAGGGTGAAACAGAGAAAAGGGTATTGAAAAAGATAAACGTGAGTTAAGGTTGACAAAGAGATAGAAAAAGATAGACGTTGATGCAGGATGCGATAAAATAGGGAAGAGAAGATTGAAAAAGATAGATGGAAATTTAGATTGACAGAGAGATAAAAAATATTGATTTGGATAGATAAAGGATAGGATAAGATAGAGAAGAGGGGATTGAAAAAGATATACGGAAATTTAGATTGACACAGAGATAGTAAAAGATTGGCGTAGATGAATGAAGCATAGGATGAGATAGAGATAAATATAGAGATAAATATAGACAAACGTGAATTTAGATAAAAAAAGAGATAGAAAAAGATAGACGTTTATAGACGTAGGATATGATGTTATAAAGGAGAGGAAAAAAAGATATACGGGAATTTAGATTGTCAGAGAGAGAGAAAAAGATTGACGTGGATAGATAAAGGATAGGATGAAATAGAAAAGACGGTATTGAAAAAGATAGACGTGAATTCAGATTGACAAAGAGATAGAGTGGGATACATTTTTATCTATCTCTTTCTATCATAAAGATTCAAAATTATTCAAAAAGATATGAGCTCTATCTTTTTATTTCCAGCAGGGAAATATCAGTTCCCTGCAAAAAACGTCGTATTGAAAAGTATTAAAATGTATTGGCATTTTGAATGCGATTCAATTCTGTTTTCTGTTCCGAAAAAAAGATTTTAAAAGTATTAGTTCGTACAGGTTCGCATTACACTTCATCACGCTGAATGCGTAACGGCAGTGTCGATGATTCGCATTACAAAGTATTGGTTCGCATTAAACTTCAAGACGCCGAATGCGCGGAGATCTAAATATTAAGAAATTATTAAAAAATCAAGCGGTTCCTGTTTATTGTAAAACTTTTTCAAAATAATGTAAAATAAATGTATAAATATTAATAAATACATTACCACTTTATAAAATATTGAATAAAATTTTAATCCGCGGTTACGCATTCAAAAGTATTCCAATATCTTTTGGAATTCGCAAAATTTAAACCAATGCGACATTTCGCATTTTCATATAAACAGAATAAATCAGTTTTTTAAAACTTCATAAATCGGTATTGTTGGGTCATATATGGTTCAACAATACGTTCAATATACGAATTCATAATTTGGGATAGTGTACGATGACGTATACGATTTGTAAAAATTTGTTGAATAACGAAATTTAGATAATGTAAATGATAATAACAGTAGGTAGTAAATAATATAAATTATAACATATGTGTATCAGAGAAGCACATTTATTTCTACAAATCGTAAACGAAATCCCAAATTACGATTTCGTATACGATGTTATATACGGCGCCGTAAACGATTTCGTGTATGATGTCGCATACGACATCGTGTACATCGTCGTATACAACATCGTATCCGACGACGTATTTTTCAATAGCAAAAATATATTGAAATTTATAATATATATAAATATATATGAAATATATTGAAAAATACGTCGTCATAATTTGGGATAGTATACGATGACGTAAACAATGCCGTTTACGACGACGTGTACGATGTCGTTTATTACGATTTATGGAAATAAATGTTCTCAGATACATATCTGTTATACATGATATTATTTGCTGCCTATTAATATCATTTATATTATTTAAATTTTGTTAATTAACAAATTTCTGCAAATCGTGAATTACATCGTAAACAACATCGTATACGACAACGTATAAATGAAACCGTATATGTCATCGTATACTATCCCAAATTACGACTTCGTATACGAGGTCGTATACGAATTCTTAATTATCAATAGGAGATGTATCTCGAAAACACGATCAAATAAACTAGATATCTTATTATTGTATTTTGAATATCAAACAACTTTTTTCATATAAACAAGGTAAATTATTATTATTTTTTTGTGAAATCTCTAAACTGAAAAAAAACCACATCTAAATCGTTGATCTAGCTCAAAATCCTGTCAGACCTGGTTATCAATCAGAGCTGCAATTCGTCCAAATTTCAAGATTATAGTCCATTTACTTTTCGAGATACGGTGAACAGATTACGAGTTACACACACGGACATTTAAAAAAATATAGTATTTTCGAGCCTTCCTCTATGACGAAGCAATTGTATTTATTATCGTCAATTTGATAAGACATTTACAGGGATCCCAGCGCAAAAGTAGCTCAAAAAAGGGGAAATAGGGTGGTTTTCTCACGAAAAATGGGAAAATAGGGGAAAGATTAAACATTTATTTTCATATGTCGAAAAGAACAAACAATCTTTTTGTAAGACATGTTACATTTTAAAATAATTTTCAATGATTTTTCAATGATTTCTGTCATAAAGATTTATTTTAAAAAATTTGATGTACTTATATCGTTGGAAGTCCATCCAGAGTGATATAAAAAAAGTCAGAGAAAAAATAAAATTAGTTAGATACAAATTTTTGATATGTTTAACATCGTTCTCATAAATATTTATTTCCAAGATGTAATTTCATCCTTACTATAATTAATACTTTCAATATAAATTTAAAACTAAGCTCTTCAGTAGAGCGAAGTAAAAATGCTAAAAATTAATCGAATCGATTGAGCTGAGGGATAACAATTTGTGGGTCGACATACAAAACAAGTAAAGAAAAAAATGTTGAATTCGGTTAATATCTTCTATTCTCTTCCACAAATTTACAATTAAAAATTTGTTTGAATTAAAAAAAAGGTTGCCTTATTTACAATTTTTTGAAAATATACAAAAACATGTTTTTTGGATTGATTCAAACCTGAAGTTGTGTCAGCTTGAACCAAAGAAACATGCTATTATTTTTTATTCCTGGAAATTTTTTTTTCGTGGTGTTTATAACGTTTCAAAATCGCAAAAAAGAAATGAAATCCCAAAAATCCCTAACTCACGACAAAATTTTTTTCCCGAAAAAGCAAAATAAGAAAATGTTTCTTTGGTTCAAGCTGAATCAATTTCAGGTTCGACATATTTAACTTTTTTTTTAAATGTGTGCACATGTCTCGATAAAAAAAAACATGTTTTTGCACATTTAAAAAAAAATGTAACTAAGCACAACATTTATTTTTAAATTTTCAACAAATAAGATAATTTTCTAACAAAATAGTTGAATTGTTGTATTAAGAATATCAGTTTTTAACAAAAAATCGAATAGTTATATTATCGTCTCAAAAAATTAATTTTCAATTGAACAAACTGAATTTTCCCCCTAATTGTTGAATTTTGAAGCCTGAAAGAAGTATTTTCTACAATGCAGTCGATTTTTCAACACGAAAATATGAATTTTTAATTGAAAAGTTATTTTTCAACCAAACATTGAAATTTTCAGTTAAAAACTTAGTTTTTAACAAACAAACACAAACTTCAACTAAAACGATGCATTTTTAACAAAGTAGTTCAAAATTCGATAAATAGTTCAATTCTCTACCAAACTGTCCCATTTTCGAGAAAAAATTCAAATTTTCTACATAACAGTTGAACCTTTAATCCGAAAACACGAATTTTCAACAATAGTTGAGTCTTCAAACAAAAAAAGATTTTTTAGTCAATAAAGAAAAAAAAATGCATTCCAAATGTCGAATTTGAAAGCAAGAAGATTAATTTTCTACAAGAAGGGACGATTTTTCAACAAATGACATAAATTTTTAACCAAATAGTTGAATTTTCAAAATAAAAAAGATTAACTTTGAAACGAAATTGGAATTGCTACATTTTCATTTTAAGAAACTAATTTTCAAATGAAAAAAAAAAAACAATTTTCTACAATATTATTGAATTTGTGATCCAAAAAGGAACTTTTTGCAATAGAGTTGAATTTTGAATTTAATAATATAAGCTTTCAGTACAAAAAATAATTTTCAATGAAAAATTGCAATTTTCAGTTTAAAAAAATAGTTAAAGTTTCAACCAATTTTCTGCCAAAAAATATAACTTTTGAACAAAATTCATGAACTTGCAACCAAATTTTTGAATTTCTGACTAAAAAAGATCAATTTACAGACACAAATGAAATAGTTCAATTGTGAGTTTTAAAAAATTCATTTTCAACGAAAAAAAAGTTTCAACAATAGATCAATTTTCAATCAAATATTTAAAAAAATTAAAAATGGCTTAAGTCAGAACATTTAAAATTGCAGTTGATGAATTTGGAATATTCCATTTTTAAATTAGGTACATATTTAACCTTGTACATTTCAACTAAAATGTGTTAATCTTCTAATACTTATTTAAAAAGTACTATATATTTTGCAACTGTTCCAATTTTATATTGGATAATAACTTCTGCCTCCAGTTTTCACATTTTCAACTTTCTTTAAAATTTTTCATTTTCAAAATTTTATAAAGTATTTATTTTTAATTGTCAGCACTTGGAACTTTATTTATTTATAAAAAATTTATTTAACTGCTATAATTGCTTTAATCATTATTCAATAATGTTTCAAATTTCAAATATCGTATATTTAAAGAGAGAAGGGGAAAAAGGGGAAGGTTTTTTAGAATAGGGGAAAAAGGAGAATTTCAAGAAAAAAGGAGAAAGTAAGAAAAAAAGGGGAAGACTGTGCACCCTGCATTTAATATATTACTTACGCACTTTTGCATACATAAAATATGTATTCAAAATTAATTTTGGTTGCAATTCACGAATAATAATTCATAGTTTCATTAAAACATGATATTTCAATCCGTCATAAGAAGACTCAGGTATTCCGCGTAGTAATTCTCAAACTCATCGTGTAATTTCTATGTACTCCACGTTCTCCAATATTCAAATAGAGACTAATCACAGAGCATGGGCACAGATAAAAATTTAAACTGCTGTAGCTTCTATCTGCCCACGGAATTTCCTTCTGCTTGCGAGTATAAACGACAGTGTTTCTGTGACCTTGACCGTAATGACCTTATATACTTGCCAATTTGGAATTGTTTCGGTACCAGAAATATACAAGCAGGTAGAAATTAATTAAATTAAAAGCAAACTCTGAGAGATTATTTATACGTCCCAAACGTACTAAAATCGATGGGATGAAGATTAAAGCAATGCCCTGGCGAAAGTATCGGATTCCGAGTTAATTCGAACCAATCCGAATTTTTTTTACATTTCGTTCGATCCAAATCGGTCAAAAATTAATCCGACCCAGTAAGGTTCAATCCGAACTTTCAATCTGAATGAATCCGAACCAAATTTCCAATCCGAATGAATCCGAACTGGGATTGACCTAAAACGATTTTCAATCCGAATGAATCCGATTCAATCCGAACTAGGATTCATTCGGATTGAAAATTCAGTGTATACCAATCCGACTTCCGATTCATTCGGATTAAAACTTTGGTTCGGATTGATTCTTTTTGATGTTCGGATTGAACCGGATTGAGTCGGATTAATTTCTAAACGACTTGGGTCAAACGAAATGTAGAACTTTTTTCGGATTGGTTCGGATACAGATTCCGGAATGATTCGGATTGGTTCGGAAGGAATTCCTATCCGATACTTTCGCCAGGGTGGTCTTCAATTCGAGTATCGCTTTAATTCGATATAAGTGCCGGCGTCGCACGTATACGCCTGCTAAAAATATAAACTTGAAAATTGAATATAATTTAAACAACTTGATCAGTATATTCCTTTTATTTTATAATATTAGAAAATTTGAAATTCCTTACAAAGTATTGTTTCACCTTTCAGACATTTTCTGCTAAAACAAAGAAACCGGCGGCAAAATAATGTTTAGTCCTTTCTAAAACCAAACATTTAGTAAAGAAGATATTTTGGACACTTTTATAAATTGTTTGAAATAATTGTTTCCATTTTGAAGCTTGCTAGTTATAAGTTTGTTGAATAATTATATGTGATTATTTCTCCATATAAAGGTCACTTCTGCTTCCCTGATTATTTTTTATAACATTGACCAAAAGCATCAGAGAGATACAAGTTGCTAGGTTTGTGACTTTGTGTGTTACTTTTTAAAAGTATGGCTCAAAAACTATTATTCTTCCATGTACATTTTTATTTGATCGCACTTAGTCACATTGAGAGAAAGTTAAGTTAAAAAGTTTCCCCTTATTTTTGTTTCTTGAACGTGCGATGACAATTTGATCAGTTTTTGGCGATTTTTGTTCTTTTAACAATATCAATGTTTTTATATTATTAATAATTTTGATGTTGATTGTTTTTTTTGTCTACTGGTCTAAATGAATATTTTTCAATATTTATTTATTTTCTAAATTGTGAAAAAATTCCTCTCTAGCTCAGCTGGGAACCGAACCCAGGTCTTCCAGATTGCCGGTCTGGTGCTCTACCCACTAACCCACTTCCCACTCTACCCACTATATTATGTTTTAATAAATATTATTTAATATTTTTATTAATAATTTTTTAATAATTTTTTTAAATTCATTTATTTTTATTAATTTAATATTTTTTATTAATATTATTTAATAAATAAATCTTGTGAACAAGCAGAGTTAGTGTTTTTTGTTGTTGTTTGTCATCCGACATCATACAATCGCACATCACAGAATCAATATGTAAAAAATTATAAGAATTTCCAAAAAATAAATCAACGCTCTTATTTTTACTGTTTACGATCAAAAATTTTTCAATTACTAATCTATAAAAGTGAAAAAATGTCTATGTTAAATTTTATATATTAAAAAATGAACTTTAAAAAAAACGTTAAAAATTACATAACTTTAAAATATACATTATTAAAAATAAAGAATTTTTAATTTGCAAACTTTTCAAGTAAAATTTATGCAATTTTTTAGTCTTCAAATTACAAATTTTGTAATTTTGATGACTTGCATTATAAATTTCTTCAATTTTGTAGATTTAGAATTGAAAAAAAACTCTTGACTCTTGAAAAACTTTCCAAGTTTGATTTATTTATTATTTCTATAATCAATTTCAATTTTAAATCTTCATTACAGAATCTTTTTCAATTTTAAATCTTCAAAATTCAACTATTCCAAAAAATAATCGTTCAAAATTACATACCATTAAAATATAAATCTTAAAAATTGAATAATTTGCATTTCTGTATAGATTTTCGAAATTCAAGAATTGTCAATTGTAATTCTTCCAAAGTGTAGAACAGTGAATTGTAAAACTTTGAAATTGAAGTTTTTAATTTTGAAAATTTACGATTAAAAATTATGCAGTTTCAAGTTTTACAATTACAAATTCCGTAATTTTGATGACTTGAATTTGAAATTTTTTTGATTTGAAATATTGAGAATTGAAAATTTTTGAAATGTTAGAATTTTAGTTCATACATCCTTAAAATTGAATACATTTAAATTTGAAATCTTTACACAATAGAAAATGTTTCCATTTTAAATCTTCAAAACTGAACCATTCCAAAAAAGCATTCCCAATTGCTTCAGTTTCTATTATACACATTGCATATGGAAAAGTCTTCAATTACAAATATTTAAAAATTACATCGTTTTAAAATATAAACATTCCTAATGAATGAATCTAATTATAAATCTTACTAATAATTGATGAATTTTAAATTGCATATCTTTAGAATATAAATTTTTAAAAATTCAATAATTGTCAATTCTATATTTTCAAAATTCAAGAATTTTTTATTGTATCTCTTTAAAATTGTAGAGCTTTCAATTTTAAATCTTTAAAATTAATTTATTTTATAATTTTGATGATTTACATGTAAAATTTCTACAATTTGGAATATTTAGAATTGAAAACTCTTGACTCTTGACAAAATTTAGTAATTTTTATTTATACATCTTTAAAATTGAATAAATTTCAACTTCAAATATTCAAAATACATATTTTTAGATTCCTAATTCACGTATTGAATCAGCCATTTTTAATTTAGAAATTCTGTATCTATATTTTAATTGAGCGACCCTAAAAACCATAGGATAGTCATTTTCATAAAATTAAGATCATTTTCGCATTTGAATTCAGGGACCAAAAAAACTGTAGAATAATAATTTTTATGAAAATGGGATGACTAATGCAGATTCTGAAAAATGACCGATGTATTTTTCAAACAATTGTTTTAAAAAACATGAAAGAAATATTTATAAGGTCAAATTCTTTCAAAATTGCTTATTCTAGCACCAATAAATAGTTTGGATGAAAAACACACATTTCAAAATACTTTTGCAAAAAAAAGGTTCCTATCAAAAGTGACCTTCATATAGAGAATCACCCATATACTGTTGAGGCGTTAACAATTTGCCGTCCCTAAATGTCTTTTTCTTTTCATTTTGCGCAGAAGATTGAGTAACATGTACGCGCAAACGCACTACTATCCATTGTACGTTTGAATAATCCGCCCCTGGAGGTGTAGAATTCGTGAGATCAATATACGCTCATTGATTGCTGTGCTGCGTCGGACCGCGGCTTGCCATCGGTGTTGAACAGCAATATATGCATACACATTATACACTCCTTCTACCGGCACAAATTATATCATCTGCCTTTCACTGACTTTCTGTAACCGACACCCTATTTAATTTTAGTCGCCGTTTATTTCTAATATTAAATTACCTATGCTGAAATATTTACAAGGTTCTTTCCTGCTAGAAGTAAGATTCACAAATAAATAATTTATCGATATAAACCTTTATTTAAAAAAATATTGACGTATATACAGCTACCATTTTCTGAGCCAAGAGTATCGTGCGGTTGTTTGTAAAATGGCATCCCAACCGTTCATAATTTGTAGCATCCCTTATCAACAGACGAGAAATTTAGTACGCTTAATTGTAAATTCTTAGAGAGAAGTTAACTTTGCTAAGTATGTTCACACATTATTTCCAAGCCTATTTTAAACTTCGAAGCTAACTCAGGAACGACATTGTTCGTGAAAATTGGTGTTTAATGTGCAACAATCGGTTGCCTTATGTAACGTATTAGCTTTAATAAAAATCTATGTAACAATAACATTCGTAAGGACCTGCTAAAGTACAAATTTATCCCTAAAGCTTTAAATCATGCCAATGTTTGGAGATGCAAAGTTCAGACTTTTAGATTATTACCACTATTACTTGATTGTGTGGAATATCCATTTATTTATCATTTTGTTTGATCGGTAAAGTACGAAATTCTCAATCAAGTTTTGAGTCAATGATCGACTAACACTGTACGTTGCATTACAGTTTTGCGAAACAACTGTTCTAATTACATTTTGTGGAATTACGTAATTAATTACACACAACGTATTTAAAAAATATAAAAAGTTATTGCATGTGAAGATCACATTACTTACGACACAGAGCTTAACGTTTTTCATTGGATATAAATATTTCCCTACAGTACAGAATATGATCGAAGGATTATCTTTCCCTTGTCTCAATATTAATACGACTATTTTATATGCAATATGCATAACTTATGTATTTGAGCTAACCGGGAATCTCGACCTTTGCAAATAAGAGTACAAATTAAATTAGGAATTAAATTACGAATTAGAAAAAAAAAACGAAAAATGCATTTTGGAAATAATGCAACCATAACGAAATCAACAAAGTGCCTTAATTCCTTTAATTTTTAAAATAAAAAATAAAACTGCATTGATTGATTTGGGTTTCTGACGATATTGGAAACTCAGGACCCAACCACTAGGCCCACCTACTCTAGCAGACAACACTATTTTGCAAAAAATTGAAATCACAGATTTTCACATCAAAATTTTCCTAAGAATTCAAGATAGGTAGAGAACTTCTTGAAATTTTGAGTGACACATTCGTTCATTTTCGAATTATTCAAATCCAGCAATGGGGAATAACTCGTTACAAGTGATGAAGTTACTGAAAATGTTACTACTGAATTGACTTTTGTAGTAACCCTTTGTCATTATTAACCCAGACTTTCAAACTAAATTATGCATCACTAGCTCTCTCGCCTCAATATTCAATAATCTTTCAAATAGTTGATAAAATCGACATAGTGGAACTTAGGTCTCAGCCCACCTTAAAATTTGTTGCCCATTTTCAATTTTTAGTCCGCATTTTTTTCGATTTGCAGAGTTCACAATAAAAGAAATAGATGATGCAAGTGAAAACAGAAGTTTTCTATAATATTAAAAAGAATGCTAAGCAGTCGAGGCATTTACAAATTTACCACCCCAGGCCTCGTGAAGGAGTTACGTATTTTTGAACGACCCCGTATTTCAGATATTATATATTTTTCTTTCGATTTAATATAAAAAAACGTAATTTTAATTAAATATTCATAGCTGATAAGATTACTGGGTTCTTTGATATATTATAGTTCTATTTGGATGGTTCTTATTAAAACACATTTAAATTTGAAAACAGTGGCTAATTAATTAACTATAGCTTATAGTTAATAGAGTTTATCCCAATAGAATTTCAGATAATATTCTAAAGAACAAAATAAGTCATAACACTTCAAAATTGTGTAAAAATTATGATCTATTTTCTCAAGTGAAAAAAAATCTCAGATAACTAATGTTGCATTTTTTAAAAATATTTCATGTTTCTATTTTCCTCGATTTTATAAACTATTTTAAAAGTTTGAGATGAAAGAGATAGTGAAAAATCTTAATATTAACCCAAAGACTTTCTAAGTAACTTATTTTCTCATTTTTTTAACTCTAGCTAGACCCCTTTTGAGTAAATTCCCAAGTACTGTTCAAATTTCACTTAAAACGTTAAAACATCCAAACCTACTTTTTTCGTACATAAAAAATTTGATTCTTGGAATATTATGTAAATTTTAAAGAATTTCACCTAGTCTGAAAAAACGTGAGCATTCCTAAAAAATATACAATTACTATCCGCAATAAAATTACATATTTACACAGTATTATGTATAGATAAAATAAAATTTCGTGTCATTATTGCAACAAGAGAGCAGTTTCAAGAAATATGAAAGTTTCAAGATTGAAAAAAACAAGTCAGAATGCGTCCTGCACTTGAATATTCGAAATATTGAAAATGAAGGATATTATTATACGAAATCAACATGCTATTGCCTATCTGTCACGGCAGGTGATTGCACAGTAGAACTATCCGATAATGACCTCTTTCTGCTTCGAGCGCACTGCGCGGCAGTTCTAATTTCAATGTGACAAACAGTCTTGGCATTTTCCTTAACTATACTCTCGCTGTTGATGTGTTTTTTCGCGCCATTAGTTATTTCTAAATGGTTGTTCTTTCGCTTTGAATTAGTAACATCCTGCTTAATAGGGGCAACTGATGATCTTGTTTTCCTCGGCTGGTAATCGGGCATCGCCTGCATTTTTTCAAGCGCCGCTCTCAAAGGCAGTAAACCAACTGCGAATGGAATTTCCATGCTTGGAGAACATTCGTCAAGATCCTGGCTATTACTTTCCTCGGAAACATCCGTCATGTCTCCCCACAATGCTCTATTCACAGTCGCTATTGTATTCAACTTTACTGCTTTCGGTCTGTGATTTTCTACTTCATCCCTCGCCGATTTCTCCTCTTTCGATTTCACCAAATTTTTCAACTTCTCCTTTTCAATTTTGGGCGATAATCGTGTTTTGGATCTGTACTTGGCAAGCTTGGATGTTCGGCGCAGAGGTCGAGTGTGTTTTCTGTTTTGTGTGGGAGTCGTTCTAATATCTTGAACTCGACGCTCCGAGTGTCGCTTGCGTTTTCTCTTGGCAAATATGTTCACGTTGTTTACCGAACGATCTCTGTCGATAAGTCGAATTTTGTGTGTCTTCGTTTTTGCCAGGGCGAAAAGATTATCCTCGGTTGATTCCTCGGACTCTTGCTGACTTAAGCGCACACTTCTTCGAAGAATTGGCGGCTTAGCCAAACGATCGTTGTCGAATCCTGCAAAGAAGTCTTCTACTTTTCTAATTTCTTTGTGACTATCTACAACGTAACTTTTATCGTTACTGGGAAAGAATCCGGTACATACGTTCATTTCACCATCGCTATCTACCATATTGAATTCGTTCAGAGTACAGCCCACGATGGATTGAATATTCTCGCTAGTTAGATTCGAAACGTACTCGGAATTCTCCAAATTGAGCGAAGTTTCGTCACTTGAAGAACCGTTAAGTAGATCTATGCTTTTCGTAGTTGGCAATTCCGGCAGAAGTTCGTTGATCTGCAGCAAATGATTCCTTATTTTGTTTATGCTCTTGCGCTTTTTGTGGGTGTAAACTTTCAAGCATTGACCCACTTTGCTTTCCACGTCGCTACTATCGGACGAGTATCTTTCGTCAGTCTCTTCTGGTTGACGAGGGCATGGTGTCGACGGTGACTTTCTGCCCTCGTCGTTTAAGAAATCACAGCACTGTTCGTAAAGCATAGTTTTGCTTTCAGGGGCATTGCAATCTTTGTTGTCCATCACAGATTCGTTTGCGTTTAAATGCAAAGATTGTTCTCTTTGCATGAGTTTAGAGATACACTCAATTTCTTCCTCTTCCGCGGCTCCATTCATTCTGCAGGAATTAGTGGGAGAAAGTCGGAGAGGTTCGGGTAGATTTTGGGTTTCATTCGTAATACTTGGATCTTCGTAGAGTGTGTGTTCAATTTCTTGCTCCGAATCATTGCTTACACTACAGCATTCTACTGAAGGGCCCTTTTCGGACTCGGTATCACTAATGTCTTTTTCATCGAAGAGATGAAGTTGATTGTTGTTCTGTGTGTCGGGAATTATTTCTTCGCAGTCGCTGTCGACTTCTACTAACTTATTGTTATATTCTGAACATTCACTGTCCTCCTCGAATCCCTTATCACTGTTAGAACCATCCTCAGTGACTTCTTGAGATTCGGAGATCTGCTTGGCTATAAATTCTAGTTCATTTACCTGAAAAATAAGTTTTTGTTTAGCTTTGTAATATTGAACTACGAAATTCTTGAGAATTTAAAAACAATCAAGAATCTAACGATCAAATTTCGACAAGACACTCCTACAGTCCCCATTCAAAATTAAAAAAAACAACATCTCATGGGGAGAAGATTCTGGTTTTCTCATGGGTTTTGAGGTGTTGACAAATTTGTTTGTATTGCCTTAAAAAGCGTGTTGGAAAAATAAGCCAAGAAAGAAAGGGGATTTGGAGGTTGCCTTCTTTTTTTTTGCTCTCCTTTTCTTTTATTTTTACATTCTCATTCTAAAAGAGTAATTGTTTATTTATACACGTCATCAATCGAGTCCATAAAAAAATGGTGAAATACAAAGACTTTATGTAATATGTTTAGCTGAATCGAATAAAGGTATTAGTTTTTCCATGTTTCGCATTTTTAAACAAATTGTTTATAAAAAAATGGTTACACAATTTAAAAATAACTTATTTTTGAAATTTTATTTATTATTTTTTGGACATCTAGTTTTCCAATTATTTTATGAAAAGCAAATATTTTGAATGTTTTTAAACACAGAATTTTGAGCAATTTATTTTTCTCGTAACATGTTTCTGGTATTTCACTCATATTCTGCCTATGAACTATTAATTCTTTTTTTTTTTTTTCATAAGACGCATACTTGTTTTAATCCTAAAAATTTGTATTAAAAATTAAATCAACAAACCAAGATTTAACCAAATATTTCGCTGGGCCAACCGAATTAAGTTTAGTAAATCTCAGCGCATGCAGAAAATCGAGGGCGAGTTTCATGATGAGAATGCGTTCCTTAAGGGCCAGAGACTTAGTAAAATAATTTCCTTTTTATTTGAAATCGAAAACAAATTAAACGGTGACTTTAGAAGTAGGAGCGCGAAACGCAAGGTTCATTTTTGAGTTATACATTCCGCACTCAATCTTGCGAGCAGCGCGCGATGAGCATGTGGCAGACAGAAATTTAAAATTTGAATGGAGATATGTAAAAGTGTGTTGTCGAAATTTGATCGTACAATCTTGTTTTTTTTTGTTTTTTTAATTTCCAAGTATTTCGTGGTTAAACTTTAATGTTGGACGTTCAAGAGGAATATAAATTTGAACTAATTCTGAATTATATTCTTCAATTTTAATTGTAATATTGACTGAGAAAATGAAATTGATAAAGTGGATAATTTAAGAAAGAAATGTCTTACTTTGAAGAGTCTTGCCGCTATGAGTAGAGAGGGTAAATATTTTTGAGAGATGGTTGTTTCACCGCAGTACATAAACTCGACCATCGCTTTTAATACCTCAAAGTTCAAGTCTTTGAGAACTATGATTGGCTCTTGTCCAAGATCTTGCTCCAACATTTCCTAATAGAAAGAATCAAAATTTAATTTAATATGACCTGAAAATGTTATTAAAAAGTTCAGAAATATTTATATATTTCAGTTTAAAAATACAGTTTTCCAAAATTAGAAATAATTCATAATCGAGAAAATTCGTATTTTGAACCTACATATGTCACTCTTTTGAATCTAAGAATCAACTCATTCAGTTAATTGAAGGAAGTCGTAAGCCAGAAAACAATTTTTAATGCACAGATAAAAATGAAATTAATGGTTAATTATTAGAAACTAGGAAGTTTTACTTAAAAATGTATATTTACAATTGAACTCGTGTGTCAATAAGGGGCCTAAGTAGTGTTTTGTTTAAAATCAAACTAAATACGCAAAAAGGGCCTCTTACGTGTCTTTTACTAAATTCTGTAATAAAAAGTATACCAATGATATCTATTTAACCTCAACATTTATTACAAAACATGATGATTATCGAAAAGGGATCTAAATAATTTTTTTAATCTCCGCTGACACCACAGGTTAAAAATCTAACTTACAATAAAAACTGCGTAAATCTAAGCCAACAACCGAAAATACATTCAACTACAAGAAAGGACGTAAAAATATAGTAAATCAGAAAATCTTTCAGCACCTCTCAGTACACAGAAATAAAAGTTAAATGATGAATTGTTATCTCATTGTCAAAAACGGATCTATGCATCGTAGAAACAGACACACAATTTCCATAAATGTTACTAATGAAAGAGATTGAAAATTTCCGTATTATTTAAATTTTCCTGTAAATTTTCGAACAATAAAGTCAAAAATTTCAAGTAAAACAAGGATTCAGGAAAATTAAAACAATATGCTCCCTTTTCTTCTGTAAAGAAGGTTTTTGTCAATTTTGATTGAAAATCAACTTGTAAACATAGGAAAAACTGAATATATAACAGTTTATTAGTTTCATTTAAAAGTATTCATATAATTATTAATTCATATTTCTGTTAAATTCCCTTTTTATATAGTTTTTTTCAAAATTGAGACTTTAGTGGTTAGGCCTCTTTGAAGATGAATTTGCAACTGAATAATTCGGAACAACTTAAATTCAAATTGTGCAATTCTTAAACCTAAATTTAAATGATTCAATCTTTAACGGTTTTAGTGTCAAAGAGCTTAATCAAATATTGCAACTTTCAATTTAAACTCAATTTCTGTATGTTGAAGGACTTCAATTTGAAGTTGTTTTACCAGAACAGAATTTAGAACTAGAATAGAATTTACTAAGACAATACATAAGGAACATTGATAGATTACTTATTAAGACAGTTACGCATTTATCCTCTTGAAATACAGAAAACGATTACAATAATCAAGTTGTTTTACCATTCAGGGCTGAAAATTTAAATGATATATTCTTTAGCCTTTTACTTTTAAGTCGTGTAATTTCTAAAGTGACAATTTTTAATACTCTCTAAACATTTTTAACTCGATCTGATTTAATTATACATTTTCTATGTAAAATTATTAATTTTATGACATAAAATTTAAAATTCAAAGATATGCAATTATATGAACTGGGTATAAATGGGATAAAAAAGTAAAACAAGTGAAGAAAATATAGTAAGAAGATCTAAAAGAGTCACCTTGATGATTAAAGAACTATAAATATGAAAAAAATCACAACTTGTCTCTTAATGATTTGGAGCAGCAAATGTTCCATCCTCTTTTAGTTCACGAAATATCAAATTGGCTTTATTCAGGGTGTACTTTTTACAGTAAAAAAATAATACTCTCCACGAAACATAGTAGTAGAAATTGTAGGTCTAGTGGAATTGAAAAAGTGTCATATGCGAAATTTCTCTTACGCCCCTAAAATTTGATTTTCTAGAATAAAAAGTTTTTTTTTGACATTGTTCATTCTATCACGGTGAAACACTACGGCGCTACGATAGAAAATATTCAAAGTTTCTCTTTTTTCAGCTTTAAAACAAATTTCATGAAACTTTTGAAATTCAATATTTGTTTGCTGTTTATAATTTAGCTAATTTAGGTTTATTTGCAATGAAGTAATGAAACTGTCAACAAATAAGTTGATTTTTTAAACAATTGTTGAGCTTTAACCTACAAAGATGAATTTTCCACTAAATAATCGAATTTTAAACAGAAAAGGTTAAACTTCAACTGAAAACAGTTACATTACCAACGAAATAATGGAATTTTTTGGAAGACAGTTTAATTTTAAATCCTAAAGGACGAATTTTCTGTCGAAATAGGCGAATGTTCAACAAAACAGTTGAATTTGCAACCAAAAATAGTTGAATTTTCAGCACGAAAATTGGAATGTTCGACAAAAAGACGAATTCTCAACGAAAAAATAAATAGTTGGTATTTCAACAACAAAAAAACGAAATTTCAATAAAATACTTAAATTTTCAACCTAACAGTTGAATTTAAAAAAAAATCAACAAACTAGTTACATTCTTAACCAAATAGTTCAACTTTTAATCTACAAAGATGAATTCTTAACCAAAACGACAAATTTTCAACGAAATAAACCAATTTGCAAACAAATAATAACATCGATTTTCAACCGAATAGTTGAATTTTTTACTAAAGACGATAAATTTCCATCCATAAATGGACTAGTTAAATTTTCAAATAAAAAAAATTAATTTTCGTAGAAAAAAAAGCATTTTCAACAAAATAGTTCAGTCTTCAACCAATATAATAGATTTGAAGAAAAGTAGTTTAATTTTCAATCAAGTAGATGAATTTTCAATTAAGAAGATTTTTAATTTCTACCAAAAAAGATAAATTTACTGAAAAAATATGAATTTTCAATCAAAACTGGAATAGTTAAATTTTCAACAAATAAAATGAGTTTTTAACAAAGCATTGCTACATTCAACCAAAAGGTTGATTTTTAAACCACAAAAGGTTAATTTTTAATGAAAAATTTAATAGTTGAATTTTCGTTTTTTCAACAAAATAGTTCACTTTTCAGTCAATAAGATGATTTTTTATTAAAGTTTTTTTGGATTCCAACCAAGTAATTGAATTTCTAATGAAGAGAATAATTTTTCTAATAAAAAAGAGATGAATTTACAACAACAAAAAAAACAAATTTTCAATAAAATAGTTAACTTTTTAACCTTTAACCAAATAGTTTAACTTTTAACCTACAAAGATGAATTCTTAACAAAAACGATGAATTTTCAACAAAATATACCAATTTACAGCCAAATAATTTAATTTTTAACTAAAAATGATTAATTTTCAGTAAAATAAATTTGAACTAAATAGCTGAATTTTGAACCAAAGTGAGGAATTTTCAACTATAATGATGAATCTGCCATTCTGCAACCAAAGAATGAATGTTTAATAAAGTAGGTCAACTTTTAACAAATAAACAAAAATAAATTTTCTACAAAACAGATGAATTTTCAATCCGAAATTATTAATTTTCTAATCGAAAAGATGAATTTTTTAAAATAAAGATTTTTCAGCCAAGACAGGAAACAATATCAAAGAAATTGTTCAACATTTAAGCCAAAAGACAGCATTTTCAACAAAAAAGTTCATTTTTAAAAACAAAATTGCAGTTTTAATCAAAAGAGAGAAAAATTCCACCGACAGGATTAGTTTTCTACCAATAAAGACCAATTTTTGACTTAAAAAAAGATTAAATTTCACAACAAAAATGGAAAAGTTACATGTATAGGTTATAAAATTATTTTTTAATGAAAAAAATAATTTTCAGCAGAATATTTAAATTTTCAATCAAAGAGATCAACCCTCAAACAAATAAATTTTTAACAAATTGGTTCAAGTTTTACCCAAGTATTTGAATCTTCAATTTAAAAAATATCAATTTTCAGCCAAAAATAGTTACGTTTTTAGTTTAAAAATTATTTTTCAACCAAAAAATGGAATTTTCAACCAAAAAGATGAATTTTCTACCAAAAAATATGAATTCTCAACGAAAAATGTAATAGTAGATATTTCAAATGAAAATTATGACTTTTTAATAAAAATTGTTGAATTTGCAAGCAGATAATAACATTCTTCACTACGATTACAGTCGTCAGGATAAAGCAACTGTAAGAAAAAAATTAAAAATACAAGGCAAATAAATTATTAACTAAAATAATTACTAGTCCCAAACTTCATTTTTAAAATTCTCGAACTTTGCCCCGACCAACTTTTTACTTGCTCTAACCATTAATATTCAAATACCATTTCGATTGTAGTTTCGTGATTTTCAACATGATAAAATAAACAGTCTCTTGTTAAAAAGGTCATCATTTTTCGTTCAACAGAGAAAAAGTTAAAAAAACTATTTTTTCTTTGGACGAACAAAAACTCCAGAACCATGAGCAAAATTCAAGGACTTTTCCAGGTTGCTTCCAGGTAAAAACGAATTCCAGGACTTTTCCAGGTTTTCAAGGATTTCCAGGACACTAGACACCCTGCATTATTGCTGTCCTCACAATGAAGTTTACACTCGCTCTTTTTTAGCTTGTGTTGAAATCACACAAAAACTCTCGTTTTACTTTTAAAAAACTGGATGAAACTCTTGTCTCTAATTTCGCTTCGCTAGCAATAATGAACGAAAATTTGCCCACCTTGGATTTGGTGTAAGAAGCAAAATTTCTTAACATTAAGGGCATTGGAACACGGTCCTAACCTCCAAATTGAATTGCCTAATTTTACTCCATAAATACTGGAATTACATGTTTGTTAGATACTTTCTTCCTACTCCTGTTTCGAATGAAGTATGTATTCGGAGTGAAAAATTGGCTAATTCCAATACTTTTTGTGAAAAAGTTTTTTTTTTATTCTAACCCGAGCCAGACAGAGCATTCTAAAAATCGTTTTACACAAAAAGTATTGAAATTAGCCAATTTTTTACTCCGAACACAAACTTTATTCAAAGCAAGAGTAGGTCCTACGTATCTAACAAAGATGCAATTCTAATATTTATGGAGTAAAACGAGGCAGTTCACTTTTAAGTTTAGGGCCTGGTTCTAACGCCCTTAAAGAAAACTAAAGCACGAACTGAATTTCAGTTGTAGAAACTAAATTACTGAATCTGGATTGTAAATAGCGTTGGAAGAGATCTTTGTCTCGTTTTTGTATTTCAAAACGAAACTGAAAATTTTTTATTTTCTTAGACTGAAACAAAATGGAAGGTGACTTGTTTCGTTAAGTTTAGAAAGTCCATGAAATGACAGGAAATTTTCTAGAATCATCTGAAGATCGAATACTCCATTTTTTCACATTAGCTGTAAGACATATTTCAAGAAGTCACAAGAATTTTTTTTAACTAGATAAGGTCGAGTTCTGGATTAGATAAGGTCGAGTTGTGGATTAGGAAAAACTGATTTTTGATTGCATAGTAACTATTTTGCTTGTCCCTGCATCTATTTTTGGAGTCTCGCCCTAAATCAATGTAAGTATAATTCTAAAAGTTGCGGCGATGAACTAGAGATACTAAAATAGGGATGAAGTATATAGAGAACTTTGGTATGGTAAATATTCCTTTGATTTTACGTTCGGGAAACAACAATGGTATTGAAAAAGGAAAAACCTTTTTAGGGGTCACAGCGCAAAAGAGCTTAAGAAAGTGAAAATAGGGTAATTTTTCACGAAAAAGGGGAAAAACAAGGGAAAGATTTAACATTTATTTTTACACGTAGAAAAGAAACAATATTTTCATGAGAAATATTACAATTTTGAATAATGTTAAATTATATTTCTATTATTTCTGCCATTATATAATTTTTTTTTAATCGAATATACTTGGTCGATGGAAATCCATGCACGGCGATATAAAAAAGTTTGACATCAAAATCAAATGTTAAATAAATAATTAAGATATGTTTAAAATCGTGCTCATAATCAAAAATATTTTCTCTTGAAAACATTACCATCATTAATAATTAAAGCATGATACTTATATGTATAATTAAATATTTCTTTCCATGATTCGTCATTTTGTCCTTTATTATAATTAATATTTGAATGTGAATTTGAAACTACACTCTTCAATGCTTTTAAGGATGATTGGCGAAAAGTAACCATTTTAGACTTTTTGATTTTCAAAAATAGACAAATTTCCAAACTACATAATATATGTATATATTTTTGTTATTAAGGATAACCCAACAGAGTATGGAATTATAAACCAAAGAGATCAAGGAATACCTTTGTGATGGATATGAATTTTACACATTGCTAAAGATGGCGTGATAGGATGTGCGACTAGAATAAAACAAACAAAATGTACTAAATCTTTTACAATTAAATGCAAAACAAATGAAAGTATGTCAAAATACAGGAAAAATGAGTAATTTCACGATTTGCTTGATTTTAACTTTGGCGTTTTGAAATATCCTCTCATTTTATAGTATGATAAATAATTATGGAGCCTTACCGGACATTTTACAAAAAATATTACGAAAAAATAGTGATAATTATTAATTTTAATATTTCTTTTCAACTTTTATTCTAAAATAGCAATACAGCGTAATCAGAAAAAAACTTGTGAGAAAGATCTTGATTTTTTAAATTCTTAACTCTAAAATATTGAATTCTACTCTTGATTTTTATCTTTCTTTTAACTCAATATAAGTGACATCTGTGAAACTCAAATATTTAGAAAAATAGCATTAATATTATTTAGCAAGGTTTCATTTTAAATTTATAGCTTGGAACAGGTGTATGACAAGACATATTGTGTACTTCTAATGTATAATTTCTAATGAAATCGTCTAAAATGTTGAAACTTTTCTAAATTGTACTATTTATTATTCAAGGCAAAAGTGAAAAATGAGTGAGACTTAAAGTGTTTAACTTTTTGGCAATCATACTTAAATTAAATTTTAAAAAGTTTAACTTTGGACTCCTAAAATAACTTACATTAAAAAAACTGTATTTTATATGAGTTCAGCGAAAAAATATTTCAGCCTTAAAGTTCGATTTAAAGCCTAAATACTTTATGTAGTTTAAAATCGGTCAAATAAACATTGTAAATTTTGTATGGCAAGGTATAAAAATAAAACTTGAGGCTGCTCAACACTCCGATAAATATGTAAAATTCAAGTGATTATTTAAATTTATACATTTCAATTAAACAGTGTTCACCTTCTCAAGCTTTTAAAAATTACTATATATTTTTAAACTGTTTCAATTTTTTATCGGATAACAACTTCTATCTCCGGTTTTTACGTTTTCAACATGTTTTAAATTGTTTCAACTTCTAGTTTTTTTAGTTTTTATGAATATTCTACTTCTGAATAGAATCATTTTGCATACGTAAAACGAACAAGGGTTCTTATAGTTCTTAAATATATTTACTAATTTCGGAGAATTTCCCGCGAAACCCAGATATAGGTATAATTAAAGAGAAAACGGGAAAAAGGGAAAGTTTTTCGAGAACGGGGAAAAAGGGGGATTTTAGAAAAAAGGGGAGACGCAGGGGAATGGGGGAAAAACTGTGATCTCTGCCTTTTGTTACTTTATCCAGGCGGTTTACAAAAGAAAAAAAAGGGACAAGGTACCTAACCCAAGTAATAAAGTATGTATAACTTTGTTTGCAAATACAGCCCTAACAACAACCTCAACCTATCTCAGTTACCTTTCAGCTTGGTATTAGTAAATTAGTAATCGAAAAAGTGATTGAAAGCCTGGAAAGTCTTTTCATCAGTAACAAACGTTTGGGAAACGCAGGGACTCGAGGGCCGATGCTTAATATAAAACGACTTAATCTATATAGTTCCCTCGAGTCTAAAGTTTTTAATAGATTACGATGAAACAAACAATAACGACCAGAAAATTGTGAAACCTAATCTTTTCAGAACGGATAATATTGAAAAAGTACCATACCTCGAAATACAAACTGCACGATGCTAAAACCAGCTTATGGACTCGTAATTTTTGCTCCTCGCAAATAAGTGTCACATCGACTAGAGATTGTCGTGCCAGCAATCCGCTAAATCGTTCTGTAACATATCCTGCATGTCCATCCCATTGCAGGACAAATTCTTTCTCGTTCTCTCCCATGGCTGCTTCTGGAAAAAAAATTTCAGCTGAATTTGCGGTTCTCTCAGATTCTCTCCATTATGTAAACGCAGAGAAAGCGATTTAAAGGTTCTCATATCTTTCCCTGGAGAGGGACGAATGCATCCTTCAATTCTACCTCACGCTTCGGAATGTTATTAAAAATTAATATTAAATTACTTACCAGAATCCTTCAATTGTCAAGATTCGTCAAAGACTGAGAACAAAATTCGTGGAAACGCCAAAAAATTTTACTACACTGGCAAGCCGTATGCGACCGCTTTTCTCGATTAAATACACGTCTCTACTATCTGTCTTCTCGGTAAAAAAGTTCATCAAACGCCTCTGGAACGCAGACGCCTCTAAAAAAATACCGTTTTTACGAAGCATCGGTCTGTCAAAACTTAAATTCACGAAGCCAAACTTAAAACTCAGCCATCTCCTAATTCGCACTTCACAATTTTATTAAAAAAAAATGCGATTGCTCCAGAACATCGGATTTCAGCGCCATCTCGTGATATGTTTCGAAACCTTTTCAAGTATGCAACACATGTAAGAAAACGAACTGGATGCTAGCGATATCTGTAAACTGGAATGCTTACTACACGTATATTATAATACAGCTTTTTAAACATTTTATCGATTATGTTTGGTTGATAAGATTGCCTGCGATTTTCGAACAGTAAAAATTGATAGCAACCCATCACCCTCTTTTCCCGGTTTATTTGGTTTTACAGCTGATTTAATTGTCTATTCCTTAATGTGTTCTTCTCTTTTACACACAAGGGTTGGCTGTCAGTCGAAATATTAGATAAACTCAGTGCTTACCTCATTTCAAATGCAATATTTTTAATTCTGTTTGTTCAGTAAAATTCGGAGAAGATTTTGGAGTAAAAAATATGGCAAGGTCGGCAAGGTCAACGTCAAATCTGACAGATCAATGGGGTGAATTCGGCATATCCACAGGGAAACATAACCTCAAAATACTCGGTATATGCTCTATTCTATATAATATATATTCTTCATATTTTATTGATTTCCTTCCTTTTTTTTTGTGCTATTTGGTTGCACATTTTGACTTTTTTAAGTTTATGTTTTTTTAATGTACTTTCATCTATTTTGAATTTTCAGCACTGATATAAACGAAATTTAGTAATTTAAGGTATTCCCTATTTTTAATCCCTACATTGGTCTCAATTTTTCTTTTCCCGTAATACTTTTTCGTAAGTGATATCAAATTATTCCTGAAATACCTATTCAGGGTGTCTAGCGACCTTGAAAACCTTGAAAACCTGGAATTCTCCTTGAATTTTTGTTGAACCTGGAAAAGCTGGAAATCTCCTTGAATTTTTCATGAGAACCTTGAATTAATTTTTGTTTTTAACAGATTTTTTTAATGAAATGCGAAAAGTAATTTAAATCTTTTAGTCTATTATAAAAGAAACATCTCGTTCAGAAGAAACCTTGCTACTGAAAAGTTTTTTATTTATCTTTTACTTATTACACAATAAATAAAGAGATTTCTATGCATTTTTTCTACAATTCACCAATTATTTTGTAGAATACAATGCACAGACTTTAATATTTAGGGTGGCGACTTGACCGGAAAAGACCAGTTGACCGGGAATTTAATTTTAAAAACCGGGAATTTACATCTGAGCGTAGCAAAATTCAAATGTTCATTATTTTAATAATTTTGTTCAATTTAGAAAAGTTGAAGATTGATCATTTTAATTTAAAATTCTTCTCTGGTTGAATATGTAACTTCTTTCTTAAAAATCAATTTATCTTTTTTTTTTGTGAAAATTCAACTATTACGTTCAAAATTCATGTATTTTGTTAGAAAAATTATATTTTTTTGTAAAAAGTTATCTTTTTATTTAAAAGTTAATCTTCTTGCTTAAAAATTCTTCTATTCGGTTAAAAATTCAAGTTTTCCAGTTGAATATTTATCATTTCTATTACCTATTCATCTTTTGACTTGGAAATAAAATTATTTGGCTGGAAGTTAAATTCTTTTGTTAAATTTTTTTTAAAGATTCATCGTTTGATTGAAAAATTGTTTTTCCTTTGAATGTTTTTCATTTGTTTGTCTTCTTCAATTAAAGAGTAAATTAATTCGTTAAAAAATGATGTATTTTGTTAAAAAATTGCA
Organism: Andricus quercusramuli; assembly: GCA_932178445.1. Lineage (NCBI taxonomy): Eukaryota > Metazoa > Arthropoda > Insecta > Hymenoptera > Cynipidae > Andricus > Andricus quercusramuli. Next base: position 396,967 of record CAKNXH010000132.1, read on the forward strand.
TTTTTTGGTGGAAAATTAATCTTTTTATTTAAAAACCAATCTTCTTGTTTAAAAATGCATCATTTTTTAGTGAAAAATTCATCTTTCTGGTTTTAAAATCAACTATTTCAGTTGAAGATTCATTGTTTTAGTTGCAAACTCTTATGTTTGGGTTAAAATTAATTTTTTAAACTAAAAATGTTACTATTCCATTTTCGGTTGGAAAATATTATTTTTTAGTTCAAAATTAACCTATTTGGTTAAAATTGCATGTATTTTGTTGGAAAATTGTATTTTTTGGTCGAAAATTAATCTTTTTATTTGAAAATTAATCTCGTTTAAAAATTCATCTGTTTGGTTGAAAATTTAAGTGTTACAATTAAGTATTCATCGTTTTAGTAGACAATTCATCTTTTTGGTTTAAAATTTATCTATTCTAGTTGAAGATTCATAATTTCATTTGAAAATTCATCACTCCGGTTGAAAGTTTAACTATTTTGTTGAAACCCCGTTTTTTTGTTGTTGAAAATTAAAACTTGACCAGGGAAAAAAATTTAAAGGATTTCAAAGATTTGAAAACATTTACAGAACACCAGATTTCTAATATTTGAAAATATTTCGAAGATTTAAAATGATTTCAAAAGGTTTAAGAACATTTTAGAAGATTTGGAAAGATTTCACTATTAATTCACTGATTTCAACGAATAAAAAAGATTTCACAAACAAAGATGTGAGAAAAATTTCACAAATATTTAAAAAGATTTGATAAAGATTTTAAAAATTTCACAACAAATTCCCAAAGATTTCGAACATTTCATAAAGATTGCAAGGGTTTCAAAGATTTAAAAACGGCATATACACCAGATTTCAAAGATTTCACAAAGATTTCGAACATTCCCAAAGATTTGAAAACTTTCAACAGATTTCAAAGGTTTTAAAGGTTATAGTAAACTAGATTTTTCAGATTTCAAGAGATTTCACACAGATTGAAAATATTGTTATGATTTTTAATGAATACAAAAGATTTCATAGAAATTTCATAGAAATTTCATAAATATATCAAAATAATACAAGAATTGTAAAGGTTTCAAAACATTTCAAATATTTTAAACTTTTTCAAAGATTGAAGAAAGCTCTCAGAAATATTTCAAAAATTTCATAAAAATTGCAAAAGATGTCAATAAATTTCAATGGTTTCAAGGATTCTAAAGTTTTCACAGTTTTCAAATATTTTACAAAAATTTGAAAAGATTCAAAATGATTTAACAGAGATTTCAAGATTTCACAACGATTTTGAGTACTTCAAGAGATTTCAACGAATTCACAAAGATTTGAAAGATTTCAAGGTTTTCAAAGACGACTTATGTTCGCAAAACATTAAGAATTTGTTTATTTTGGTTCTGCCTTTCTTAGAAATTATTGACCAATAAAAAATGAAATAGCTCATTTTTTACATGGATAACAAATGATTATTTCATTATTTGATGTAAAAAAAGGAGACCTGGAAAAACTTGACTTCTTGACCTGGAAAACCTGAAAAATACCTTGAATTTCGTTCCTAAGAATCGCTGGACACCCTGCTATTGATACATATTAAAATTATTAGCAAGGCAAATTCGAAAAGAAGCAAATTTGATCTAAAACTAGAAAACAGACACGTGCGCTATTGTTATTTGTTTCGTCTCGCGTAATTTTTAAATTAAAATATGAATGTGTTATTATTACACATTTTTTGTATTTGATAGTGTCTCATTATATAAAATAATAGAAATTAAAAGAAAGGAAAATATTTGTTACACTTGATGAAAATTGATATTTCAACTTCAAATTAAAGTTGTTTAAGATTATAAATTTTACTTTTTGAAGTCATTTATTCAAAATGGTATGTCTTCCTTAAAAATGGTAAATATTCTTCGAAATCTATACCGATTCCCGGGGAAAAACGCAAAACTACCCTAAAATTCTTCAAAAATTTGTTATATTCCTTGAAATTCAATTATCTTTATAACAAATATCGATTTCAGGTATAAAACGCCAATATAGCATGAAATTCTAGACAAGTTGTGAATTTCCACTGAAATCAAATTATTGCAAAAAATTTAAATACCAATTCTCGACGAAAAACACTAAAATAACATGACAAAAAATTATTCAGAATTGTAAATCTTTTTTGAAATTTAATTGTTTTTACTTTAAGTAACCTATTTCCGGTAAAACACCTTAACATACTCTAAAATTGTTAATAATTGTGAATATTCGCTCCAAATATTCCAAAGATTTGAATTTTGGATATTTGAAAAGATTCGAAGGACTTTTCATTGAGTTTTAATAATTTGAAGCGATTTCAAAGATTTTAAGGATTTTTTTTAAGCTTCCTAGGTATTGTTAAGAGATTTAAGAGATTAAAAAGGAGATTAAAAAGATTAAAATTTTAGATATTTTAAAGGATTATAACTATTTTAGGGTAGGGTCGATAGGGAAATTGTGATACGAAATTACAAAGTTATAATTCCATTAGTGATTTACTTATCTTTGGACTTTCTACTTTCAATATATCCCTTCTTTAATCAAGACAAACTTGCCTGAAGGAATATTTTTTAACTTCTTTGGTAATGTGCGTCGATTTCAGATTTTCTGTCATTACGGGTAAGTGCGATACGTGTTTAAAAAAAAACAATAAAATCTCAATTTTACAAGATTGCACTTTCGTAACTATAAATTAAACATCCCCTGATTTTCAGAATGTATGTTTGCTTCCAATTTTATTGTGAAAATGAGGTTCATCAACCTCTCCAACTAACCTCGAACTGTAGATAGATTTTCGTATCACAATGAAAAATAAAAACAAAAAATAGATTTCATACTTATGTTTAAATATGCTAGTAATCGTGACGGTCCCAGTAGTCGTGAAACTTGGTTATAGTATAAATATATTGTTGAAAAAAATATGTTAAAAATCACATTTAATGATAAAACCCACTTATTTTTAGCATTTTACAATAGCAAATAGAAATTAAATTGATTCAAATTAAATAAAAAGCAAGAAAATTGGCATCACGATATCTGGAACTAAGGTCACGTCATTAAAAATAATTAAAATTAAAATTTTTTGAAAACAAACAACGGATATTCAAGAAAAATATAATGTCTTCCTTTATCCCTAAAAATAAATTCACCGAAAGGTGATTTATGTAGGAAAAATTCAAAGCAAAAGACCAGTTGACACAATTACGAATTTGAGTTTTCTAGAAGCATCTCAATTTCTTTGAAAATAATTGATTAAAGTAATAAATAATGGTAGCTACCATTTCCCTTTAAATAATAACAGATATAATAATTATGTTTTAATAAAAAAAGTTAATGACTAATTTGTTTTTCGTTTCAAATTTTGTCTTTATCACACTAACCCCATTATCACACTTATCACTATCGAGCCTATTTTAAAAGATTCCAAGGAATTTTCAAGCGATTACAAAAATTTCAAAATATTTCAAAGTATTTGGAATATTTTAAGAGTATTTTAAAAGATTGTAAGGAATTGTCATTAGATTTCCATAATTCCAAGGAATTTTAAAATATTTTGAATAATTTCTTATGTTTTTGAAGATGTCAAGGAATTTTCCGTAGATTTCAATAATTTAAAAGGATTTAAAATATTTTAGGGCATTTTTAAAGATACCGAGAAATTTTCAGAATTTCTGAAAAATGTCAAGGGATTTCAAAAGGGTTCAAAGGATTTGACATATTTTAGGGTATGTTAGAAGATTTTATTGAAAATAAAAATAATTATGTTTGTTTAAAAATACCAATTTATGATGTAAAACGGCAATGTAATCTAAAGTTGTTCAAAAATTGTGAATCTTTTTTTAAATCAAATAATTTTTTAATAAAAATGTCAATTTGTGATAAAAAACATGATCACACTTGGCATTTCTAATTTTAATATTTTATCAATTGTGATCAGAAATTGGTATTCCTACCTCAATATAACAGAAAATGTATATTTCTGTTCCAAAATGCTCAAATAACCGAAAATCCCTCAAATTTTTTAAAATTATAAATTTTATTTGAGATTTAATGATTTTTGTTTTAAAAAAACAATCGCTGGTGTAAAACGCTGAATAACATAACATAAAATTGTTTAAAATAGGGAATCTCGTTGATAATTTTTGTTTAATGAATTGTATTGGAAAATTTAAATTTCCGGTGGCAAATGCTAACACAACCTAAAAAATTGTTGGAAATAATAAGTTTTCTTCTAAACTTCGTGATTCTACATTAAAGTACTTCTTCAGAAATACTCATTTTCAGTGAAAAGAACTAACATAGAATATACATAATATTTTCAATAATTTATTGAATAATTTGACATTTTCAATTTAACCGCCTAACAGTATAAAAAGCAGGATATTATATGATTTTTCTTATTAAAAATTATTACTTCTATATTTATTTTAAAAATTTCAAATTGATATAAAATAACTTCAAGCAATGCAAAGCCAATCAGACTTCTAACAACATTGATTGCGAGATTTTCGAGACATACCGTTACACTACTTTTTTAGATAGGATTTTAAAACTAACTAGAACCAGTACAAATAGTCGATAATTTGGTTAATAATCCTTTTTTAATCTTTGCTATGATACTTTAAAAATTGAAAGCAATTATTAATTATTCAAATCATTTTCATAAACAACAAAAGTATATCAAGCAGTCACCGGAAAAACATTCTTAGTTGATGCCCGTTAAAAAAATTAGGCCTATTCTTTGAAAAATAGCCAAACTCTGAATTTCTTTATGAAAATTGTTTATATAATTAATAATTCTTGGGAACTTGCAAAGTATCATGAAAAAAACTCATCTAAAAGAGATTCTTACTTGATTCCGTAAACAAATTAAACCTATTCGTTGAAAAATAGCAAACTCTGAATCTGTTTATGAAAATTGTTTAAATAATTAATAATTCTTGGGAATTTGCAAAGCACCATAGAAAAGAGTCATCGTAAAGATTTTCTTAGTTAATTTTTTGAAACAATTGAGCCTATTTGTTGAAAAAATAGACAAACTCTGAATTTGTTCATAAAAATTGTTAAAATAATTAATAATTATTTGGAATTTGCAAAGCACCATAGAAAAGAGTAATCGCAAAGATATTCTTAGTTATTATTTTTAAATTGAGCCTATTCGTTGAAAAATAGACAAATATATAAATAAATAAATAAATAAATAAATTTGTTTATAAAAATTGCATAAATGATTAATAATTCTTGTAAATTTCCTAAGTATCATGTCAAACAGTCAACGGAAAAGCATTCTTGGTGGACTCCGTTAAAAAAATTGAGCCTATCCATTGAAAAACAATATTTATTATAAAAAAAATTGTAGTTGGTTCCCTGAAAAAATTGAGCGTACTGAACATTATTTATATATAGTTTTAGCACTATTATAAAACTTTCTTTGCTAAATCTAAAAATATTTAAAAAAATGGTACTTCTGAAAAGTTAAACAAAAATGTAAAGTTTTTTTTAAATACAAAATTAACAAAATTCACTATAAAAAAGTTTCAGTTAAAAAAAATAGAATGGCAGATTAGAATATAATCTATCGTACTATTTTATCGTTATATTATAATATAAATATACGATACAATACTCATTTTTACTCTGACGACTTTTTTATTCCGCTTTTGCTACCAGCGCCCCAAATATACTTTCATAACGTATTGTTGTCATAAAGTGGGTTCAAAATTATCTTAAAATTAAGTTATTAATACTGTGTAAGTGACCCTTTAGAAAATTTTTTCGTGTGTCAAAAAAGCGGCCTGGCGCCGCCAGGCCTTCAAAAAAAGTACCCTAGCGGCGCCAGGGTTCGCCAAGCCCCGACTACACCACTGACTCCAAGAACTTTAATAAAAGAGAATTCACATTCACTAAATTACAGAGGTCAGTGGCAATATCTTTAATTTTAAAATGTACAAACGTGGAAATGTTTAAAAAACGAGCGCATAGCGCTTCGAAATTTCACTTCTCAGTTGAAGGAAACATTCCAAAAAATTCGGGTTTATTATTATATCTATTTGCGGTAAAAACAATAGTGATCCGCATTTGGACCTCCTATGCACATTACGTTTTCTTGCCCTATACACTGGGACCGCGATTTACCGGGGGCTTTGGGTTTCCGGGGCTTTCAATGGCCTTCACGCTGATCTTGCAAGCGTCTCTTTCTTTCGCCCCCTTGGACCACCTCATCCGGTATATCGGGGTTCGGTGAACCGTGGCCCCAGTTTAGTTTATAAACAAATCACAGTTTTTAAATATCCAAAATTTAAAAAGTCCAATTTGAAAAAAGATAAAAGCATATGATACTTTATTTAAAGAATCCATTTATTATTTTAGATGCATCAAATTAGGCAGAAAATATGTCACAACTTTTGAGCTTCCCAGTTGACAAAAATAAACAGTTTAAAAGCAAGTAAATAGGACACTTTAAATTTCTTCGGGCTTTCAAATTTTAAAACTTTCATCCAATTTCTTTATTGTATATAATTTTAATTTAATAGATACAAAACATAGTCTTTTTTAATTACAATGTTACTCAGCTTATTCAAGTTGAATCAGGAATCAGGAATTCAAAATACATATGAAACTTATTCTAACAATTGGTAATCAAAGGTGTAGTTGTACATTGAAATGAGCAGTTATAGAAATAAATAAATATGAATGTTTTTGATGATGAACTAAGTAAATGCTTTTACCACGTGAAATGAAATACGTAAATGTGTACATTTTCCTTAGAATTTCTCTGTTTTTTTTTCTATTTACAGCTAAAATATCCCAAGATATTGTGAAGAATTTTTATCAGTAACATTATCATTATGATAGGAAATTTAATTTTGGGCTGTCGAAATATCAAGATTAAAAAATAGCCTTGTGCCTGGAATATGTTTGAATTTCTTGAATCAATTATTTGTAAAATTATAGTAGAAACTTATAGAAATATTAAAAAATATTTTCAATATTAGATACAGGATAAACTTTTGGAAAATTTACGCAGACATGTCGTGATAAAACGATTATTATCAAGAGATTGCGTAATATTTATATTTATATATTTTGCTTATCTCCTTAATTATCGTTTATCATATCATGTGATATGAGAAACATAAATTGCAGGATTTTCAATTGGCAAACATTTTCGTACTATCATCCAGACGATGATACCAAAAATTGTAACAATTTATGTACATTATGGACAGATACACTCACACAGTTGCAAGTATCAACGATATCGCAAAGGTTAATGCAACGATCCTATATCGGTATTACAGTGGAGCGTTGCTAACAGGACAATTTGCTTTTATCAGCCGATTGATGCTATTAAGTAGCGATGGATGTGCGCCTTGTTCAATATGAATTTGATGAATATATGACGAAAAAGTATGATATAATATTCACGAAATAAAACGATTAAGTGTAAATATAAAGGACACAATCATCTTCCGAGGTTGCCATAGGAATTAATATCTTTCGCTACGTGACAACGATCCAGAATTGAAGATGACACAAAATTAGCCTGACCTTTGAGTGTTTTAAATTATCTTTGTAATAAAAACTAACTATATAGAGCTACTAGAATTATTCACATTCGGAGCCTCAGCACAGACCGAGAAAGATATACAAACATGTATATTTATTCTTTCCGGATTTTAGAATCGAAAAATCAATTAAAACGAAGTAACAATAACGTGTTCAAAAGTATCAGATTACAAAAAAATATTTACAGATTGTGTTAATTTTTTTCCATCATATAGCTGTACAATTGATTTTCTATCAGCGCTTTATATTTAAAGTAGGCTGACCTGAAAATTTCAGTTTTCGTTTGGCGCATTATTATTAAAAAGAACATTCGCAGTCGATGAGTAAACTTCTTTATTTTAAGTTTACATATTAGCTCTGAGAGGTGGCTATTAGAGTTTACAATTTATTCAATTACGAAAACTTCCAATTTGACATTGTATAGTTGAACGTTTGAATTTCAACTGGTTAACAAATTCACTTAAGGAGAACTTAACCCTTGGTATACACACTATAGTTTTATTACGAGGTATACATACTGGGTTAGGTGCACCCGGCAAACTTTGACAGCTCACATCTTCGTTCCTAATTGAACAATTTTGCCTTTCTTTTTTTAGTTTTTATAGAGAAAATCCTCAAGAATTGAACCGTATGGATTTGAATGTGGTAAATGTGGAAAAACATATACATATTTTCAAGTAAACAAACACATCTTAACAATTTTTGTGAAAAAATTACGTTTTTTCTAAAAGGCTGTTGTTTACATAAAAATCAAGACAAATAGACATAAATGCTGATGGTTAGAAAGTTCAAGATTTGTACTTTGAAACTGTGTTTTCGGATTATTCATATGTTCTGAAAAACATATTTGATAGTGATTCGAAGGAAGGCAAATTTCCGGTTCCGCGCGGATAAGGCATGCTCCCAGAATACTCCATTTCTCGGCAAAAATTAATGATTTGAACTACATACATACCTTAACGTTCACGCTTATATTATGAAATACTGAATATATTGTTATAAAATTCTTAAAGTTATTTAAAAAACGCAAAAGTTTAAACGAATACTCAATTTTCCGGTTTTGGGGATGAAATAATACATAAAATATTAGAATTTGTCAGCGTAATTTTTTATTCAGAATCAAAATATGAGTGAAAAACCTAAAAATAATTTTTTCACACAAAAAAATACCCAGTGTGTATACCAAGGGTTAAGTCAGTGTAATAACTAGCTAATAATAATTTCCAGTAGGTTAGAGTCAGATAAAATTGGTTATAATGTTTTAAACAAATTAATGAACAACGTGATTCGCAATGATTAGTTGTTTGAAATTCATAGTTTTTACATAAAATATGAGAGAAATTAATGCCTTATTGCAATTAGTTAATAATAGCTGCTATTTGACAATTATTAAAAAAATTATAAGCAAATGTACAGTTTTCGTATGTCACAATGAATAGGCTCAAATTTTTTTGCAGAATCAACCAAAAATGTCTTGCCAATTACTTCTTGCTATTATTTTATTCAAATTAACAACAGATTCTAATTATTTAAACAATATTTATAACGAAATATCTCGTCTCAAAATTCGGGATGACCAGTCCAATATTTTTCATAAGCTTGGCTAGTCGTCCTGAAAATTCGGAACGACTAGTCCATCCCCTTTTCCAACTCCCCTAATTTTTCAAGACTACGAGACACAGCCTATTTATAAACAAATTCACATTTTCAACGCTATTCCACGAATAGGTCCATTATTTTGCGCAACTAACTAAAAATGTATTGCCAGTGACTCCTAACTGTAATTTTGTTTAAATTGATGAAAATTAATGATTATTCAAACAATTTTCATAAACAAATGCACATTTTGACTATTTTTGCAAGAATAGGCTTCATTTTCTTGGCAAAAGCAACTACAAATTTATTGCCAATGACTATTAGCTATGATATTTTGCCAGCAGACAAGAACAGTGAATTATTTAAACAATTTTTATAAACAAATTTAAATTTTTGCTACTTTTGCATGAATAGGCTTTTTGTGGGATAAAGTAGAAATGTTTTACCACTGACTCCTTTTTGTCATAATTATCCAATTAACAAGAACGGTTAATTATTTAAACAATACCCGGATATCACAAAAGTTTCCGTGAACATTCCTGGAATATTCCAATGGAAGGTTCGGAGAATTCTGAAGAATGTTTCAGGAAGATTTCCGGAAGTATAGGTAAATAATATAATGCAAAGCATTTTTACGAGTATTTCCCGCACTTTCCTTGGGAACCTTTCTTAATACGCGAACTTACTTTAAATTTACTTTAGATTTACTTACTTCTGGGAACCTTCCTGGAACATTTTTCAGAATTCTCCGAACCTTCCATTGGAATATTCCAGACATGTTCATGGAAACTTTTGTGTTATGCGGGTATTTATGAACAAATTAAGTTTGACCATTTTTCCATGATAAATATTAATTTTTTTGCGGTTTCATTAAGAAATGTCTCGCTAATTATTCTTTCTTGTCATATTTTCCCAATTAAGAAAAATGGTTGATTATTTAAACAGTATTTATAAACAAATTCACAGTTTGACCATTTTTCCAGTATGAATATTCATTTTTTTGGCGGAATCAAAAAGAAATGTCTTGCCAATGATTCCTTCGTGTCATATTCTTCTAATTAAGAAGAATTGTAGATTATTTAAACAATATTTATAAACTAGTGTCAATTTTTTTCATAAATATTGTTTAAGTAATCAACAGTTCTTGTTAATTGGACAAATATGACAACAAGAAGTTATTGGTAAGATATTTCTAGTTTATTCTAGGAAAAATATAAGCCTATTCGCGAACAAATTGGGCCTATTTGTGGAATAGTGTTGAAAATTCAAATTTGTTTATAAATATTGTATAAATAATTTACAGTTGTTGTTAATTTCAAAATGACTGCAAGAAGTCATTGGCAAGATATTTTTAACTAATTCTGCAAAAAAATTGAGTCAATTCATTGTCACATACGAAAACTTTATATTTGTTTATAAAAATTGTTTAAATAATTGTCAAACAGCAGCTATTCTGAACTATTCGTAATTAGGTATTAATTTCTCTTATATTTTATATAAAAACTGTAACTTTCGAACGACTACTCATTTCGAATCACAAGAAAATAGTTTTTGTTCATTAATTTGTATAAAACATTATAAACTATTTTTTTCTCATTTTTACCTACTGAAAATTATTGCTAGATAGTTATTACACTAACTAAAGTTCTTCAGTCAATTTGAAGATCCTAAAAAAAGGTACATCTGAAATGCTAGGAAAGAATATTGTTTATTTTGTTGTTAAATACGACAATTTTTGTTTTGTCAAAGTGATTTTCTGTACCGAGTCGTTATACCCGGAAGCCTCACGGTCATTTAAAAAAAAAGCATCAAAATTCATTAAAATTTAGCCACACTATGCACCGAAGCGATGCACAGTGGGGCAAAAAAAACGTCCGTGGTAAATTGATTTTCAGAAGACAATTATTATCCGATTTTAACTTTTTTTAAAAATAAAAGCTAATAAAATTTCGCGTCGAACTGTCATGGCCGATTGTTCAATTTTTGTTCATTTTTTTGTTTATTTAATAACAAAAATGAACAAATGTCGACTTTTGAAGTATACCGGTTTTTGAAAGATGCTTTGATTCAATCAAAAATACCTAGAAAACTGAAAGCAACTATCCAAAAAATATGTCCAATAGCAATGCAAATGTTGAAAATTATTTTGAATTTGTTATAAATAAATAAGTGAATGAAAATGGTTTCGTGGGGATTGGCGGCGATTCGAGTTAATTTGGTGACAATATATGATACTTTCAGTTTTCTAGGTATTTTTGACTGAATCAAAGCATTTTTCAAAAACCGGTATACTTCAAAAGTCAAAATTGTTTCATTTTTGTTATTAAATAAACAAAAATTGTAAAATCCGCAACGACAGTTCGATGCGAACTAATTTAATAGAATAAAAAAAATTAAAAACACTTAAAATCTTGGAAATCCTATCAAAATCCCTTAAATTTGGTGAAATTTTTTTATATCCTTTTGCAGGCTTCGAAGTTTCATAATTTTTTGATACTTTTTATGCAAGGCTGCCTTTTTGCTACTTTTTTCAATGTAAAGCTACTTTTTTAGTACTTTCCTCAGTAAAATGATTCAAAAAATGTATCTTATTCACATTTTTCAGTTAAAAAAAAATAAAATATTAAAGAAAGTTATTTTTAAGAAAACTACTGAAACTACGAAAAAAAGAAACAAATCAATCAATACAGAACAGTCGATTGAATGTTACTGTATACATTTGAGGCAGATCGGAGTTTATTTAGTGCTCCCCAAATGCTGTTAAAGTTTTAATAGAGAATATCTTTCAAATTAATATAGGGGTAATTGTCAAATTGTAGGCAAATTTCAGCACCTACAGTGGCAATCATATTATTATTAGGAATTAAATATTTCATAACGGAAATTGATCTTATCACATGTAACTATTTTAAATCCAAAAGGGGCAGTTATGAAAATAAGAAATAATAATGAATCCATGGGCACGCGCATATAATCAGTCGTACGCTGTTCTATTGTACCGTACGGTAATGATGCGAGAAAAATGTTAAAGTTTAACCTTTTTTATTGTTTATAAAAAAATAACAAATTTTAATTATCAAAAGTCACCTACTTATGAAAGAAAACACCACCAAGCAAGTAACGGAATTGTTTTCATAAATTTTTTTCACTCCGAAAATGGTTTTTAACGCACGTACGGTAATGACGTTTTTGTTGTCAAGATGCACTTTTCAGTTTTAATATCGGATTCACAGAAAAGAGAGTTAATATTTTAAGCTCAATTTTATAAAAACTTGTAATAAACAATACGCCTAATATTTTTGTATTTATTACTCAACTGTAACTACAATATTTTACTAGAAAAACAGACGTACGGTAATGACTTCTGAAATGGAAAAAATTGAGGGACAGACATCAAGGCTTTTAAAATATTATTTATTTGAATTAGAAAAATGTGCACACATTAAATTTATGTTCATGTGAAGTTTACAAACTTGATACGTTAAGCGTTTTTCAGGTTACTGTCTAAAAAACGGAGAAAATCAGTTTATCCTTGTGCAAAGTGAGGTTGGGACGCCGTACGGTAATGACGTTTCGGGTGTTCTTATATTAAATTAAATTAAATAGGAACAGAAATGAAAAAAAGGAACTGCCCATTCTGTAGAGGATGATAATAAGTGTTTATTAAAATTTTAAAAAAATCGGCACGAGCTTCTAAGTTAATGTTATATTATTGGGACTTCAAGTTTGCCTTCAATTTGACAATTACCCATAGATAAGATCTTTTAAAATATAGGTATTTGAATTCGTCTTGGTATAAATTATAATTTGAGATGATTTATAAAAAACAATAATCTTCACATATTAACAATAATACATATAGAAAATATATAAAGTAAAGTATTTTTCATCAAATCTATAAAATCTAATATTCCTTTTGTTTATCTGAAAAATTTTCATCTGTTACAATTTTCTCTAAAATTAAACAGATAATATATATTGAATACCAGGTAAATAAATAAAAATAAGAACTTCCAAAATTTTTGTTTCCAAGAAAATTGCATTTCATAAAAATTACGCAGATTTACAAGAGCATACGAGTGTTATGGTAAATTTGATGAAAAAAATGTTATTTTGTGTATTTTCCACATTTTTGGTCATAAGTTGAGATTATTGAGGTTTTTAAATCATCCAAAATTATAAAGAAAACTTGAATATTCAAATGTCATTAAAATCATTGGGTATTTCTAGAATTTTCTGGAATCTCTTGAAAAGTTCTTGACATGTTTTCAAATACCCAAAGTCATTTAAAATCCTTCGAAATCTTTTGAAATCCCTTGAAATCTGTTAAGTTGATATTCATTTGGAATGTTCTAAAATATAATTATACTTCATTATACTTCATTATACTTCTTTTTGAAATACAGGTATATGTAACTGATGAAAATAATGCACACATTTTTAGTTGAAAATAGTACAATAAAGACATAAGTTGTTTTTAACTTGGTTGGCTTTCTCGTGGATTATGAGTATTTGCATGGTTTGAACGTAGGTGACGAAGTAATAATGAATCACCAAGAATGATGAAATTTATAATAATTATTACTAGTATAAGTTACTACGCATTATTCACTGGGGCAGAGTTACCAAATTATTTATCCCCTCTCCCTCAGATTATGTACAGAAGTGGACCTTGGAGTACCTAAGACTCAGATTTATTTGTCATATTATTTATTCTCCTTCACGCACCTTGGAAAAGAATGAAGACAAACAATTTCATGTTCGACCCACTATATTAATATTGTTAGTTGGCAAAATGAAAATTTGCCATACCATGTCGCTCGTACTTTATACATTATACATTAAAAAAAAAAAAAAAAAAAATATATATATATATATATATACACAATATGCATTAAAAAAAACTTGTATACATTGATGAGGCTTTTGATATTTATGAACTATATTCAACGATGTGACTAATCACCCCCCCCCACCCCCACGAGACGTTTGAAAGGGTAGGGGTTTAAGCT
>CAKNXH010000133.1:0-25970 GCA_932178445.1 Andricus quercusramuli
AATATTTAGGTTAGAACTTGTATCCAGTACAATACAATTAAATATGCCATAAAATTTAATAATACCATAAAAAAATGTAATACCATAAAAGACTTACCTTCGTTGCTTTCGTTTTCATCGCGTAAATACGGAATTTTGCTGATGGCACGATGTTTGCGAACTCGCGGTGTGCTCCTTAATTTTGGCATTTATTATTAATGTGCTAAGAATATATTATACGGACGATCACTCCTAGCATATTTGCAACACAACACCACGAAAGAGAACAAAAATTAAGGTTATGTTCATGGTTGTATTACATCTAACCCATATGGGTTAAGATGGCGTTGCGACGAGGCTATTGTAGGGACTCGCCGCTAGGCGGCTACCGTTTGCTGGCGCACGTCTTTCTCGCTACCAAAGCGAGGGCCTGCGCCTTCAAGTAAGGTGCCGAGTCCCTTCCTCCTCAGAGCGTCTGTGGCAGGGTCCGTCCACATGCCATACTGATGAGTCCAGTGGCGGACCCGGGACGAAACGCACTCATCCTTTTTATTAGGCTGTGCGGCAACCATATGCGTCTCATCGAGACGTGGTTGTCCTGCACCACAGCCTAACATATACATAGCTCCAAGTCGCTATACTATATCACAGTACATAGCCCGGTCTGGTACGAGTCAGGGCCACAGAATTCTTCCTATCGGGACCAGATAGTACACATCGGATCAGGCCCTAGCCGGTAATCGGTAATATATATGGCGATTGGTCCCGATAGGAAGAATTATGTGGCCCTGACTCGTACCAGAGCGGGCTATGTACTGTGACGTAATATAGCTTCTTCGCAGCGCCATCTTCAGCCATATTCTCTAGCTGTAATATAACCACGGACATCACCTTAATTTTTGTTTTCCTTCATGGTGTTGTGTTGGAAATGTGCTGGGAGTGATCGTCCGTATAATATATTCTTGACACATTAATAATAAATGCCAAAATTGAGGAGGACACCGCTAATTCGCAAACATCGGGCCATCAGCATGGTACTAAATTATTAAGTGCGCGCGCAAGCGCGCGCTAACTTCTGGATTAATATTTCTCATTTAACGGCCATTTTTTAAATGTAAGCATTGTGAACAAAATTAATCAGCTAATTCTTAATTAACCAGTTGACAACATAAAAAGTATGAAAAAATTATTTATTATCTATGTTTCAGAACATAGAGAGCATTTAATCATTATTTTCATTGAAATATTAGAATAACTTTTATTTAATATTTATCTGAAAATTTCAATCATTAATAACCTTTCAACCGAAAAATCACTTCACAACATCACAAACATTTGAAAAAATTATATAATTGTAATGAAGATATTTTAAAACAAAAATACATTGTTATCATAAAAATAGCAATCAATATTAAATCACATAAGCTTAATGTAAATAATCAATTAATGTGACTTATTTGAATGCAATTCAAATTCAATCCTTATGTAATTCAATGTTTGGAAAAGAAATAATCAGTCTATAGTTAATAATAGTTAATTTGTCAGTACATAGCATAAAAATCAATCACCAATATTATTTGCATTGAAATATCAAAATAATTTGTATCTTACATTGTTCTGAAAAATTGAATTATTCATAATCTTTTGAACTAATTCCATGAAAACTAAAAACATTTAAATATAATGTTGAAGATTGAATTTAGATAATTATCTCACAACATCGTAAACATTTTGAAAATTATGAAATTCGAATAATCTTACACAAGATGTAGGTTACCTTTTTCCATATGAATTCAAAATATATTTTTTCATTTGAAATTGTATTTCAATACATTTAATTTTAGTAATGACCTTTAAAACTAATTCCAGCAAAAATGTAAATTTATGTACATATTAATTAATCATATCACAACATAAAAAGTAATAAACAGTTATTTTCAGTGATACCTTCGAATAATTTTTACTGCATATTTTTCTGAAAATTTGAATTAATAGTAACCTTTTAAACTAATTTCATAGAAAAGTAAAATATATGTACATATAATATTGAAAGCAGACTTTACATACTTATTCCACAAAATCACAAAAAATTTACAAAAATTATACAATTGAAACATAAAGGTATTTTAAACGTGAATAACTTTTCATTATCAAAATTATAGCTAATATTCAATTACATAGCCTTCAAGTAAATAATCAATTTATGTACATTCTTAATTCAGGCAAAATAAAATTTAATTTTGATGTAAGTTTATATTGTTAAAAAAATTAATCAGCTCATAATTAATTAATCTGTACACGATATAAACAGAATCAAACTATCATTTTCATCCAGGCATTCAAGTAATTTTTACTTTACATTTCTTTTCAATTTTCACTTTCATTTCTGAAAATTTGATTTATTAGTAACCTTTCATAGTAATTTGTTGAAAAATGGATATATATTTACATATAATTTTAAACATTAAATTCAGATAATCATTTCACAACATCACAAACATTGATAGAAATTACGTAATTGGAATAGAGGTATCTTAAATGTGAATAAACTCTTATTTTACTAATTATAGCCAATATGCAATTAGATAACCTTGAAGTAAATAATCAATTTATGTACTCAATTGAAACAAATTAAAATTCAATCTTTATGTGATTTATTATTATGAAAAAATTTAATCAGCTAATAATTAAACAATAATTTCAGGACCTTTTGAAGTAATTCCAAAAAAATTGAAACGTATGTACAAAGTACATATGTAACGTATGTACGCATTGTACATACGTATGCACGTATGTACAACTTTGAAAATTTAATTCAGATACTCATTTCACAAGCTAAAAAACATTTAAAAAATTATGTAACTATTTTCCGCTATCCGACGTTCGTTAGCGTATCATTTATTACAAAATGGCGACTATCATGATCTGGACCAATGGAGGTTACCTGTTTTTATATGAAGGCTTATTAAATTTTATGGCATATTTAATTGTATTGTACTGGATCCAAGTTCTAACCTAAATATTCGATTTCCTCATTTTAGTCAAAAAAATTGTTATTGGATATTTCTTCGCTCGGTAGCGCTTTTTGGTAAAACAAGTAGTTGCAATTTTGAGGTTATATTTTGAATTCCACTTTTGAAGTTATGCATATTATCGCTCCAGTGGCGGCATAAGGGGTAATATTTGTGGATTAAAATGTGGAAGTGTAATTTTGAGATCAGATTGTACTAATAATGCAAAACAGTTTCAGGTGTTGATGTTGATAAATTACGTAACAGCTCCAGGGGGGGGGGGAGTCTAGACATTTTGTTACGATTTGTTACGGTAGTAAAATTCTTCTTTTTGGATTAAAAATTCAACTGTTTTTGTATAATATTAACCTTTTGTTTAAAATTCATATTTTGTTGCTGATAAGTCAACTGAAATATCTTTTGGATGAAAAATATTTTTTCTGAAAATTTGTCTTTTTAATTTAAAAATGCATCTTTTTTTAGTAGAAATATTGGAACTGTTTTGTTGAAAATTCATCTATTTTCCAGAAAATTTACTTTTTGTTTAAGATTTGTATTTTTCTGTAGAGAAGCCTATTGAAATACTTTTGGATGAAAATGCAACTCTTTTTTTTTAAATTTGTCTTTTTGATTTAAAAATTCACCTGTTTTAGTAGAATTTTCATTTTTCTCGTACAATGCAACTGTTCTGTTGAAAATTCGTCTCTTTTTTGAAAATTTGTTTTTCTGATATAAAAATTCACCCGCTTTAGCAGAAATTACATCTTTTTTGGATAACAATGCAACTGTTTGGATGGAAATTCAACAATTTTGTTGAGAGTTCATAGTTTTTGGTTGAAAATTCTGCGGTTTTGTTGAAAATTTAACTATTTCTTAGAAAATTTAGTTTTAGTTTAAATTTAATATTTTGGCGTTGAAGAGAAGACTGAAATCTTTTCTGGATGAAAATTCAACTATTTTTTTGAAAATTTGTTTTTTTTTCAAAACAAAAAGTAATTTATTTCAAGAGAAACTTCCTTTTTTATACATAAAAATGCAACTCTTTGGTTGAAAATTAAACTATTTTGTTGAAAAGTCAAAATTTTGATTGAAAATTCTACTGCTTTATTAAAAATTTCACTATTTCGTAGAAAATTTACTTTTTGTTTGTAATTTATATTTTGGTGTTGAAAAATGAACTGAAATCTGAAAATTCTACTTGAAAAAAAATT
This sequence comes from Andricus quercusramuli, assembly GCA_932178445.1. NCBI lineage: Eukaryota > Metazoa > Arthropoda > Insecta > Hymenoptera > Cynipidae > Andricus > Andricus quercusramuli. The sequence goes on from CAKNXH010000133.1 coordinate 4,202, forward strand.
GTCGTTTTTTATTAAAAATTCATCTCTTTTAGTAGACGTCTTATCTTTCTTGGATAGAAATGCAACTATTTGGTAAAGAATTACAACTATTTCGTTGAAAATTCATAACTTTTGGTTGAAAAAATTCGGCTTTTTAGATTAAGAATTCCATTTTGTTCGTAGAATCTTATTTCTTGCTTAGAAATTCATATTTTGATCGTAAAAGGTCAACTAAAATCTTTTAAAATAGAAAATTCAACTATTTAAAAAAAAATTTATCTTTTTGATTTAAAAAATCGTACCTGTTGAAAATCAATCTTTTTAAATTGACAATTCAACTACTTGGGTAAAACTTAAACTACATTGATCAAAATTTTTTTTTGATTGAAGTGTTATGTCATTGATTAAAGATTTAACTATTCAGTAGAAAAGTCTTCTTTTTTTGTTTAAAATTAATTTCTTAACTGAAAATGTAACTTTTCCATTTTTTTTAAGAATCATCTTTTTTAGTTGAAAATTCTCCTTTTCTGATGAAAAAAAAAAACATAATTCTCTTGGTTTGAAATTTCATTTTAGTTGGGTAGAAATGAATCAGTTTCGTGAAAAAAATAATTTTTTGCTCAAGTTATATTTTTTGCTGAAGTCATATTTTTTGTTTGAAAATTAAATTTTTTGTTTGAAAATTGAATTTTTGCAGAGGAAAATCGTCTTTCGGTATGGAGGTTTTACAATTTAGATGAAATTTCCTTTCTTTAGTGAAAATTCCCTATTTGTTGAAAATTCGTCTTTCTGGTTTTAAGATTCCTTTTTTGCTACAAATTTTATCTTTTTTGATTGAAATATAAACTATGGGACTTTATGTTGGGAATTTATCTTTTCAGGTTGAAAATTTAAGTATAAAAAAATTAGGCAGGGAAAAATCAGGGTATAATTTCAGATCCTAATAATTATAGTCAAATATATTATATAATCTTAGATTTTTTATATTAAAAAAATTAATAAAAAAAAAACAAATTTACCTAATTTTTTTTATTTTAAATTTACAAAATTAGATAACTTATATTACGAATAATTGATCTTCTAAATTTTTCAAATTGGTGAATTTTTACTTGAGTTCTTTATATTATTGTAATTTTTTTACTTACATTCAATTATTTATCAAGAGCAGTGTGTTACATTTCAATTTTTTAAATGATTGTTAATAATTTTTGTATCAAATAAAAATAATTATTTGAACAAACTATAACTAATTTTCAACTAAAATTAAGAATCTTTGACTGGAATAGTTAAATCTACATTTGAAGAATAAATTTTCAAACAAAAAATAACGAATTCATAACAACATAATTAAATTTTATACCAAAGAGAGGATTTTTTAACTTAAACAAAAAAAAAACTAAAAAATTAATTTTCAACAAGTAGTTCGAACATTAACCAAGTAGTGGAATTTTCAACCAAAAAGATCAATTTTTTTCAAAAAAAGACAAATTTTTAACGAAATAGATGGATTTTCAACCTAATAGTTGAATTTTCAACTGAAAAATATGAACTTACAATCAAAAATGTATAAATTAAATTTTCAGTTAAATAAGTTCATTTTCGACCAATAAAACCGAAATTTTAAGAAAATAGTTAAATTTTCAGGCAAATCATTTTCATTTTAAATCAAGAATCTTCAAATAAAAAAATGAATTTTTATCAAAATAGTTCAACTTTGAACGAAGTAGTTAAATTTTCAACTAGAGAAGATAAAGTTTCAACCAAAAATGAAGTACTTACAATTGCAATTAAAAAATAAATCTTTCACAAAAAATACAATATTAAAAAATTAGTGTAATTTATAATTTAGGAACGACTTTTCAACTAAAATGAAGAATCTTCAACTGGAATACTTGAATTTTCAATTGAAAAAAAAAAATTATTTTCAATTAAAAAACAACGATTTTCAACGATCTGTTAAAATTTTCAAGCAAATAAACAAATTATTCGATCAAATTAGTTAAATTTTCAATCCAGAAAGACGAAATTTCAACAGAGCAATTAAATTTTCAAAGAAAAAATTACTTTTTAACAAAATTGTTAAATTTCCTACAACTTGGATTAATTTTTCACCATAAACTTGAATTTTCAACGGGGTATCCGATGCTCACCTTAAAATGACCTTGAAAATTAGTTTCAAGGTCAAATCCAAGGCCACCTTTGAATTCCTCGTTGAAAGTTACCCAGGCTTTTACCTTGGTTTTTTTTTTAACAAACTACAGAAATTTCTGGGGGTTTCCATAGTTTTCGCCACTACGTATATATGTAGAATAGAATAGAAACAATTGACAATGTAAGTAAAGTTTTATTCAAAAACTGTTGCACAATTGGAATAGGATTTACATGAGAAACATTTCTATCAACAATTTTTTTCAAGGTTAACCTCAATTTTCGTTGTCTTGAAGGAGAAACAGGACGAGGCCGTCAACAAATCAGGATTCTTGGACAATCCGGACCCGAGGTGGAAGCAGAAAACTTGTGCTATGTGTTTTTGATTCCTAATGCCCTTTTTTCATTCGAATTATCCTCTTCCCCTGAATTTTAGAGCACTTCCAAGTCCACGTTCAAATTCCTTTTCGAAACCGCCACTGGACTTGTTTGGATGATAGTTCTAGAACGGAAAAATATGTATGAGTGAAACCAAATCACGGTTGAATGGAGATGTTCAAGAAAAAATAATTATATAAAGAATTTATATTAGGAAAAACCCATTTTTTATTTTTTCGTTTGAAATTCAATCCCAGTTGAGAAATAGGCAAAATCACTTGGTGTATGTTTGTGAAGTTAGGAAGCTTTGATCGTCGATACGAAGGCAAAGCACAATAATGTTTGTCAAAGTCAGACATGCCCAACTCGGAGAAATTCCGTCCAGTAACACATGTTCCGCGTCCACCTCTCTTTCTCCTAGAGAGCGGGAGTGGTGGCACACGCGCATGCGTCTACCATGCGCATGCGTCTACCACGCGCATGCGTCTACCACATCTCCCGCTCTCTAGGAGAAAGGAAGGTGGACGCGGAACTTGTGTTCCCCGATGGAATTTCCCCGAGTTGGGTATGTCTGGTCAAAGAAGTTTGCAGATTTCTTCCACAGGACATCTTAGTTCTACGCAACATGTTTACAACGAAAGACTAAACTCAAATCACAGGCCGAGTTTTTATTTTACAACAAGAAGCGCACTCAGCTATTTTTGCCAAACAGAAAATACTCAAAGTTCTTTGGGTATATTGATGAAACAATTAAGATACTCAGTAGGTCAGATAGTCAGTCATACTTACGCGTCGGTTGTTATTGTATCTATGACGATTATTATTATATCTTTGCCGCCTCCGCCTACGTCTACGTCTTCTCCTTCTTCCGTTGTTATTTCCGTAGTTATCATTGTCATTATTATTATTATTTCCTCGATTCATCATATAAGGCATCATCATAGCCGCGGCCTCAGGAGCTATAGTCCCCACTGTACTCGCGATTCCTCCTCCTCCTCCACCATCTTCTCCAGCGATTTCTAATAAATGAACAAACAAATAAATTGTTAGAATGATACACAGAGGTACTGCACATTGGGATTGCGCAGCGAGTGTCAGCCGAATTGAAAACACACTAAACGTCATTAATTTAAAAAATTGTTATTATCAGAGATGCATGTAAAAATATTCATAAATATGGAAAATTTAGGGAGAGATTTGGAAATTATTTCTGAGAAGAGTCGTTTTTGGAAAACAGCTCATTTCAGAGGCTGATAGCAAAAGCGGACTAAAAAAAGAGTCTGTCTGTTAGTCTGTCTGTCTGTTAGTCTGTCTTCAAGTTTTTAGTTTGTTAGCACGATAACTTTCGAAAAACTTAACAAAATGGATTGGCCTTCGGTATACTTTTCAAGTGTCCTAAAATGAAGGGCATAATCGTTAGCCAGCTATTTGGGTTTAAAATTCTGAAAGTGAGCACATTTTAAAAATTTTTGAGACAACTTTTTTTGAAGATTTGAAAATTCTATGTACGGTTTTTTGCATCATTTAACATACTGCAGTTTCTACACGTACTGTCTTCACATGATATGCACCAGAAATTTTCTGGTGCATATCATGTGACACTTGAAAAGTATACCAAAGGCCAATCCATTTTGTTAATTTTTCCGAAAGTTATTCTGCTAACAAACTAAATTCTTACAGACAGACTAACAGACAGACGGACTAACATACAGACAGATAGACAAAAAGACATAAATACTAACAGGCAGACAGACTAACAGACAGACATACTAACAGACAGACAAATAGACAGACAGAAATTTTGTAAAAACCTGTTTTTTTTTAATTACCAATGAATGCCAAACAGGCAAGGAGAAGAAGAGGAAGAAGAGTTTTCATTTCCCGCGGATAAGACAAATTGATTCTTCTGCAATTTCACGAACATTCACTGGTAAATTTAAAAAATGCTGCTTCAAACATAATGGCCTTATTATGACTGAAATTCGATGACGAGAGCTTCTTTTTGTTAGTTACGAATTGAGTAGATTTTGATGAAAAACACTTGTTGAAAACATGTGTGCTCAAGTAGTGGCCTGTTGTTATTCTAGATACAAAAGTCCTCGATTTTAATACAAACAGGAAAAACACAGATGTTCACTTTATATATAGGTTGTCGATGTTGTGACGGTTTTTGATCTACTAGTTTGCTAGTTTTTCAAAAACTTTATTTAACATCCTCTTTTCGCCTTACGACGCTAGGCATGAAAAAAAGTTTTTTAAGCCAAAAATGACGAATTTTCAACAAGTGAAGATTTTTAACTAAAGAGATAAAATTTTACATAAACTGCTAAAGCTTTAAGCCAAAATACGAATTTTCTCTACAAAAATTGAATATAGAAACAAAAAATATGACTTCAGCAACATTTTTTTAAAAGTTGAACTTTCATCCAGAAAAAGATTTCAATAGACTTTTCTACCAAAAATACAAATTTTAAATAAAAAGTAAATTTTCTACGAAATAGTTAAATTTTCAACAAAACAGAATTTTCAATCTAGAGTATCACTTTTGAAAAAGATAGTTTTATTTTCAACCAAACAGTTGCATTTTTATCCAAGAAAGAAGAAATAAAAATTGAAATAAATTTTCAAAGAAGATTTGAATTTTCATTCAAAAGGATTTCAATAGACTTTTCTACCAAAAAATACAAATTTTGAATAAAAAGTAAATTTTCTGGGAAAAGTCGAATTTTCAACAAAACAGGTGCACATTTTGTCCGAGAAAGATGCAATACTTCTACTAAAAAAAGATGAAGTTTTAAATTAAAGAGGCAAATTTTCAGAAAAAATATTTGTCATCCAAAAAAGATTTTCTTTGACTTATCAGCAATAAAATGTGAACTTTTAAACAAAACATTAATATTATACGAAAATAGTTGAATTTTTAACCCAAAAAAACGAGTTTCTAACAAACAAGTTGAATTTGCAAAAAAAGATGTCTTTTTAAGAAAATTTTTAAATTTGCAACCAAATAATAAAATTTATAAATTAAAAGATAATCTGCAGGAAAAAGTTTTTGCGAAGTTGCAAAAATTTCGTACAATTTTAACTTTTTCCAATTTGAATTTTCAACAAAAAACATGAATTTTCAATCGAGAATATTATTCCTCTACAAAAAAGTCGAATTTTTTAACAAAATACATGAATTTTCAACAAAATCGTTAAATTTCAAACTGTCTGCAATTTTTTTTTATCTTTTCGGCTTGAAACTTTAACTATCTAGTTAAAAGTTCAACCTTTTTGTTGAAAATACTTCTTTTTCCAAAACGGTAGTTAAATATTCGATGAAAGAAATTAATTTTCTACCAAAGATAGGATTTTTCAAACAAATCAATGAATTTTCTACACAAAAAAAACGAATTTTCAACAAAATTCACGAATTTTTAAACAAATAATTAAATTTCAAATTAATTGATAAAAATATTTGACCAAAAGTAAAATAGTTCAATTTTTAGTTTAAAAAAATCAAGTTTTAGAAAAACAATTAATTTTTGATGAAATATTCAAATTTTCAATCAAAAAAAAGAAAGATTTTAAATAAAATACATAAATTTTCAACAAAAAATGGAATAGTTGAAATTTTAGTTAAATTAATTAATTTGTAAGAAAAAAAATTTGTTTGTCAACAAAATCGTTAAATTTTCAAACCAAAGAAATTTAATTTAGAACTAAAAATATGAATTTTCAACCAAAAATAAGGAAAATTTTCAACAAAATAAAGAATTTAAATAAAGGAGATAAATCTACAACTAAAAATAGAATTTGTAACTTTGATTTAAAAAAATTAATTATCAATTGCAAAAAAATTTCAATAAAGTAGTTGAATTTTCAACCAAAGAAATTAATTTTCTCAGAAAAAGATAAATTTTCAACAAAATACATGAGCTTTGAAAATAATAGTTGAATTTTCAACTAATGAGGATAAATATTTCATCAAAATTGGGATAGTTCAATTTTTAGTTGAAGAATTAATTTTTAATTAAGGTTGAAGAAATGTCAACAAAAATATAAACTTTAAACTATTTGTTTAGAAAATGTGTTAAAAATATCATAAGATTCATCAAAGAACTATGAATTTTGCTAAAATTACCATGAAGTTCCTAATTTAAAAAATTGACACCGATAATTTTTTTCGTAGAAAAATTACTAAATAATGCGGTTGTTTATCAAATTTGTTTATAATATTAAAAATAATAATCTCAAGAAGAAATTTCTCAAAAATTATATTAATTTCTTCCAAATTTGTTGCAATATTACTTGAAAAAACGTAAAATTATGGCAAATCGTAGAAAGCATCCTTTCAACAAATAATTTGTTTACGCAAATTTTTTTCGTTTATTGTAATATTGGACCATATCTTACTAATGTTACTCTATGAATCTTAGGCGATTTCAACAATTTTCCTGTTATTGGCGAGCACCGGGAACGTCAAATAGAAAAGAATGCCATTTTTTTCGTCATATTTTGGTCATTTATATAAAAATTGAAATCCTAATTTAAAAATCAGGCTCGACAACTCTCTTAGAAATCTTATCAGCTTTTTTCAAAATTTTTTTTGTCCAAATCGGTCAACATTTGTGGGCTGTACGTTATTTTGAACCAAAAAAGTCTTTTTTCTATTGTGACGGACAGACAGACGGACAGATAGACTAACAGACTGAGAGACATACAGACAGGCGGACGGACAGACGGACGGACAGACAAACGGACGGGCAGATATACGGACAGATAGACAGACAGGCAGACAAACGGACAGAGAAAGGGACAGACAGACAGACTTCTTTGAATATAATAATACATTGTTTATGAAAAATTGTTTTTGTTTATGTTTTTAATTATGTGTGTTTAATTTTACAAGCGTTCTGTTATGAGACGAATTGTAGTCGTTCGTAAGCAAAAAAATTTGCCTCGTGTTTATTTCTTTCTCTGTGTTGTCTCTTTGTCTCTCTCTTTTCTCCGGTTCTCTCTTTTACTAATGGCTTTTCCGAAAATCCGACAAATTCTAAGAGTTTCAATCTAAACTAAACCTCAGTACTGGTCGTGACTTTATACACGACGCATCGTGTAATCGTTTTTCCATTTCAATATTTCGATTTTTGTCAAATAAAAGTGTAATGTAAGTGTTTTTTTAAAGAATTTTTTTAATATCTTTAAAAATTTGTTTTCTTGTAACAATTAAATTGTTTATTTTTAATAATTGTTAAAAACTTTAAATAGTGGCTTCTCCAATGTGATAAGGACGAAAACGTATACAGAAACCTTGGATTTACTCAAGGAAAAAATACAAGGAGTTGAAAAAAAAAAAATTTTGTTTGTAATTTTTATAAGAAAAATAATGAGAACGTTATAGAAGATTTAAAAATTTTGTTGAACAAATTGTGAAATTGTTTCATCTGTTTCAAAATAGATTTTGATGACATAGACCGAATTGGGAGTAATGGTATTGATGTGATAGGTGGACCTGTGAAAAATATTAAACAATTTTACTCAATTAGTAAAAAACTGAGATCAACAATTTTACAACAAGACTTTTTGATCAAATGCAAAATTCATGGGGTTTTTCATACAAAAATTTGTGACATAAATAAAAATGTTAGTTTTAATTTCAACAATAAAAGAAATAGGGAACATTTTGATATAAATACTGAAAAATATAAAAAAAATTTTGAATAGAGACACTAAACTCATGATTCTCTCCAATCTACAGGGTTGCTTATAAATAATTTAATATTTCTTAAAATTAAGTTTGCATAATTTTACCTCAATTTTATTGTAACAAATCTTTTTTCTTCCTTTTTATCAAAAGATTTGTGTAAAAAGGAATATTTTGAATTTAGTTAATTTATAGATACATTTGAATATTCTTGATTGTTTTCTTTTCCTATTTGGAAAATTTAATAATCTAAATAGATTGGTATAGAATCACCTACAAAAAAAACTGTGGTGTCAAATTTTGGACAATTCTAATACTTTCTCAATCATAAATGATGAGAATTGAAAAACATCGCTTTCAAGTTTGAGCGCATCTGTCAAATTGTGTGCTCCGCGTTAGATAATTTATTTGCCGCGTGTTTGGCGTTTGTTCTGTTTACTTCCCACACTTCCTTATCTTTTAAAGTTTAAGGTCAAAACATTAACATCTGTAATTTTAGTGATTAAACTTGGAAATGTTTTTATTCTTGCATAGCTGATCAGCGCCCTTCCTGGGCCAGATCAGATCTTCCAGACTAGACAGTCTGGATAAAGCCAGACATGGGCCGGACCTGACTTGAGGCTAGGAGTTACTATGATTTTTTATTTAAATAAACAATTTTCAAATTACACAAATGCAAACAACGTAAGTGTAGTCGTACGCTCTGCTATTGTATCGTACGGGAATGATGCGAGAAAAATGACGAAGATTAGCCTTTTTTGATATTTATAAAATAAATAACAGATTTTTATCATAAAAAGTCACCTACTTATGAAATAAAACACCTAGGAACAAGTAACGGAATGGTTTTCATAATTTTTTCTCACTCCGAAACTGGGTTCTAACGCACGTACGATAATGACGATTTTCTTGTCAAAATGCACTTTTTAGTTTTGATATCGGATTCACAAAAAAAGAGTATATTTGAAGCTCGATTTTATAGTATCTTGTATTAAACGATACGCTTAGCATTTTTGTATCTATTAATCAACTGTAAATACAATATTTTACTAGAAAAGAAGACGTACGGTAATGACGGTAATGACGTACGATAATGGCTTGAAAAATGTGCATCAATTAAATCTATGTTCATCTGAAGTTTACAAACTTGATACGTTGAGCGTTTTCTGAGTTACCGTCTAAAAAAAGGAGAAAATCAGTTTTTCCTTGTGCAAAGTGAGGTTGCGACGCCGTACGGTAATGACGTTTGGGGTGTTCTTATCTAAAATTAAAGTAAATAGGAACAGAAATGAAAAAAATAACTGACCATTTTGTAGAGGATAATAAGTATTTATTAAATTCAAAAAAAATAGTACAAGTTTCTAAGTTAATGTTTTGCTACTGGGACTTCAAGTTTGCCTGCAATTTGATAATTAACCATAAACCATAACCATCTTTCCTAGAAGAAAAAAGGCGTTTTTGCAAATTTTATTTAGAATCGTCAGTATTAGGTAAATCGATTTAAAAATTAACATATTTCTTCACAAATTGCTATAGTATATGAATAAAATATTACTTTTTAAATACCACCCACATCTTTTGCTTAAGATTACAATTTTTTAAAATTCAGTTCTGGTCATTAGGAATTTTCATTTGTAACAATTATTATAAAAAATGAAGCAAGAGAGTTTATAAAATTGTTAAACTTTTTACATTCTCATCCTATAATGAGAAGGTATTAGACTTGTGTAAAATTTGGGCCCCCCCCCTCCCCCGTTTTTGTCAAATGTCCACGTTTTGAGACCCCCTGCACCCAAAAAACAGGTTTTCACAAAATGTCTGTCTGTTAGTCTGTCTGTGTTAGTCTGTGTGTCTGTTAGTATGTCTGTCTATTAGTATGTCTGTCTGTTAGTCTGTCTGTCTGTAAATTGTTAGCTTGTTAGCACGATAATTTTCAATAGAAGTAACCTATTGGACTGTGCTTTGGTGTACTCTTCAAGTGTCCTAAAATGATGACCAAGTTCATTAGCCAGCCATTTTGGACCAAAATTCAAATAGTGAGCACAATTTGAAAGTTTTTGAGAACACTTTTTCTTAATATTTGAAAATACTATGGACGGATATTAATAGTACACAGAAGGCGAAGAAAATTTTTATTTTCTAAGGCTATTTATACTGCCGTCCTGGAGAAGATATTAGCCGCAAACCTCAGTGTAAAAATAATCCTTACGGCAAAATATGATTAGCAACTTTCTTCAACAAGACGGCAGTATACCAGATTGTTCCCAAACTTATTTGTGTGTAGTAGAATATATATGTAGAATAAAATAGAAACAATTTACAATGCAAATGACTATTTATTTAAGAACTGTTGTACAATTGAAACAGGATCCAAATGAAAAACATTTTCATTCACAAATTTTTTGAAGGTTAACAATAATTTTCCAGGTCCTGGAGAAGAAACAAGATGAGAGCGTCAACAATTCAGGATTCTTAGACGATCCGGATCCGAGGTCAAAGCAGAAAACTTTTTCTTTGTGTTATTGCTTCCTGATTCCCTTTTTTTCATTCGAATTACCCTCTTGGCATAAAATCTATAGCATCCATAAGTCCAAGTTGAAGGTTATCTTGGAAACTCCCATTCGAGTTGTTTCGATTAGAGCCCTAGAACGGAAAAATATATATGAGTAACACCAAATTTCGGTTGAATAGAGATGTTCAAGAAAGAATAATTGTTCAAGGAATTTACATTAGATAATGTTTCGTCAAAGCGATTCGCAGATTTCTTACTGGATACCTCAGTTCGATTCAACATCTTTACAACGAAAGACTTTACTTGAACCATAGTTCTAATTTTCATTTTATAAGAAGAAATGCGCTCAGCTACTTTTGCGAATCAGAAAATTCTGAAGGTGCCTTGCGTATATTAATAAAACAATTGAGATAGTCAGTAGGTCAGATAGTCTGTCATACTTACGCGCCCTCTTGGGTTGTATCCGCGACGATCATAATATCTTTGTCTTCCATCATAACGTCTCTGCCCTCCACTGTATCCATTATTACCTCTGTACCCTCCATTATATCCATTATTACGTCTGTACCCTCCATTATATACATTATTACGTCTATACCCTCCATTATATTGATTATTACGTTTGTACCCATTTGAAGAATAATTATCATATTCGTTAAACCGCCGTACAGGTCTACGTCTTCTTCCATTGCCGTTTCTATTCTGATTATTATTATTATTATTATTATTATTGTTTCCGTTGTTTTGGTTCATTTGTCGGTTCATCATCATTGGCAGCATAAAAGGCAAGAGCTCAGGAATAATCATCGCCATTTGAGTCATCATCGATGATGCTCCTGCTCCTACTGCTGCTCCAGCAGCATCTTGTCCAGCGATTTCTAATAAATAAAGAAACAAATAAATTGCTAGAATATCATACAGAGGTACTGCACATTGGTGTTGCGTAGCGAATGCAAGCCGAATTAAAAACACCATAAACTTCACTTGCTTAACAATTTTTAATATCGGAGATGCATGTGAATAACTGTATTTAATTACCACTGAATGCCCCACATGCAGCGAGAAGAACAGCAAGACGAGTTTTCATTTTCTTACGATATGATAAAATGATTCTTCTGCAATTTAAAGAATTTTAACTGGTGATTGTTAAAAATGCTTCTTTATATATAATCTCATTATTATGACTAAAATATTATTTCGTTATTCAAAGACGAGAGCTTCTTCCCGTTATTTCAAAATGTACAAACTGAGTAGAATTTCACGAAAAACACTTGTCACTGAAAACATGTGTTCTAAATTATTGACCATGTAATGAGTTGTTATTCTAGATGCGAAAGTCATCGACTTTACTACACACAATAAAATTCCAGATGTTTACTTAATAAATAGGTTATCGATGTAGTGATGTATTTTGTAGTGTTTTGAATTATCACTGGCGAACCAGTGATTTCCCGATATTAAGGGGGGGCACGAGTAAATGACTTAACAAAAAGATCCTTGCTGAAGATGCGAGTGACGCCAAATGATATAGACTCAACCAGCGACATACTGATAAGGCGCTCTCGTATACTAGTGTTTGTGTTACAAATATTTGGGGTCACTTCATCTCTGAAAATAGTGATAAATAAGTGCAGCCCTATCCGACCGACTTGAATTTTGGATAGGAGCTTTGGCTAAAGTTTGATGCCAACCGTGAAACCCACCCAAACCATTCTCCCCTAGAATGTTTACCACATTCTCTTGCCAGCTTCCTTTATCATCCATTCCTCTCCTACATCCTTCCCATACATGCTCTTATGTTTTCGTCTGCTATTCACATATTCTGCACTTTCTGTTATCTTCCTTTTCCCAAAACATCCCCTCCTTTACCTCGTTTCCCGGTCTGTATCTTGCTATTCCGGTCCATCCTCTCTCTCCCCATTCCTTTCCTGAACACTTTGGCAGTCTTTCCATTTTTATCACCTTATACCACTTATTACATTTTGATTCCTCAATCATTCCCCATCTTTCTATTAATTGTCTTTCCTTCTTTCTTTTTTCAATTTCTTCATAGTTTTCTCTAGTTCCGTCTTCTATATCTCTGCCCTTAGAAAACTCCTCCTTGCTCCTTCCCACACCGTTAATTCATCACCCTCCCTCTCCTTCTTTCTACCTCCATGAAACACTTTCTCGCTCAGTCCCCTTCCTTCCCATCCCTTAGTTGCGTCTAAAAATTCCATGTCCTCTTTCCCGCTCTTGTACTTAATTCATCCTTTTGTGCTTCTTCTCTCACCACAAAGCCCGGCGTCCTCAGATCTACCCCTAGCGTCCACCTTATATACCTTTCTTGTAAACTCTCAATCTCTTTCCTTTCTCTACATTCCCATATCTCTGATCCATAACTCAATACCGGCCATATAAGCGTATCAAATAAACACATTCCCTTTCTCCAATTTTTTAAACCTACTTTTTCCTATTCTTCATATCGGTTTCAATACCCCTGCTGCTTTTTCCCCCTTTCTATTATGTGATCATATGATCTCCATTTGTTTGCAAGGTATATCCCAAATACTAAAACTCTTTTACTTCTCCTAATTTTATTCCCTTCTATCTCCGCGACCATTCTTTCTTTCTTCCCCCTCCTTTTCCGAACCTCATTATCTTTGTCTTTTCTACATTTCATTTGAACTTTTTCCCATCTAGGTATTTCTCTAATCCTGTAATTAAGCCAGTCATCCCTTCTTCATTCTCTGCCATCAACACTATATCGTCTGCGTATGCCAGTTTATATATTTTTTCGTTCCCTATTATAAATCCTCCCCACCCTTTTCTCTTGATTTTTTCTTCAAAGTCTGATATTAATATATTAAATAAAAGCGGGCTCAGAGAAGATCCTTGCCTTACTCCTCTCACCAAGTAGAAAGTAGCTTCTACTTGTTCTTGAACCTTCAGCTTGCTTTTTGTCTCTCTAGAATTTTCTGATACTCTCCTTATTAATCCCTCTCGAATCGCTTTTTTCACCATAACTTTTTCTATCTCGCCTCGGTCGAATGAGTCAAATGCAGCCCTTAAGTACACGAACATTTTTACCATTACCCCTTTCTTCCTTTCAATCCTCTCATTTACTGGATAGTTCAGAACATACATATTATCCATCACCCCCATCCGTTTTCTATACCCTGTCTGATTTGGTGGCTTTATCTTTCGTTCCACAACTTCTTTTTCAACCTCTCCGATAAACTTCCTCCCCTGTGCCGTTCTTCATTATTGGTATCACTACTCCTTCCTTCCATCACTCTGGCCACCCCTCTCCACTCCATACTCTATTGCACATTATCCACGCCAATTCATTTACCCCCCCCCCCCCCCCTGTTTCCAGACTTCACTTGGAATCTCATCTATATCAGGTGCGTTTCCCTCTTTCATCATCCCTAATACCTTGACTATTTCCTTCCTTGTAATCTCCTTCTCATCTGTTTCCCTACCATCTCTGCATTCTTTCTTAACTTTCCTCTCTATACTCCTAGTAATTCCATGAAATATTTTTTTCACTCTACCATCTCAATATCCTGTTTCACTCTTTTCCGTCTTCTTCTTCTCTCTCTCTCTCTCTCTCTCTCTATTTACCATCTTCCAAACCTCTTTTTTCATCCTAGCCTTCTCCGATTCTTCTTCAAACCTTTTATTTTCCTCGTTTTTTCTGATCACACAACTCAGTATACTCTTCCTTTTTTCTCCTATATCCTTCACCACTACTTGTCCCTTTTCTCTATTTTCTTAATTCTCTCTAATACTCTTTTTAGTTCTTCTATAATTATTTCCATTTTCTCGCGTACATTTCCTTTCTCCATTTTAATATTCCAGACTTTTTCCTCAGACCGTTCTTTACCTTCCATTGACCAATCCCCTCTTCATGCTCTTTTTACTTTTGCTTCCTTTTTAGCCTTATTGTTATTACTCATTTTTCCCTCTAATGTGATTATTATAGGAAAGTGATCCGAATCTATATAATTACCTACCTCTAGTTTCTTAACCTTCTCTCTCACCTCGTCATCCTCTACCACATAATCAATTACCGTTCCCCTCTTTCCTCCTAAACGTGTTTAATCTCCTTCTTCATCCCCTTCTATACTTTCGTTTGGGATAAACCATCCCATCTCCCCTAGACTTTTCAACAATTTGTTTCCCACCCCATTCAGTATCTTATCTTTGGATTTGCTTCCTTGCTCACCACCCAATTCCCTTCCTCTTCCATCTCCTGTTCTCGCATTAAAATCTCCTCATATTATAAGCCTAATCTCTTTCTCATTTTCTTCTGTCAGTGACCTCATCTCCTCTTATTTCTCCTGCATATCACTGTTCACATAAACCCCCAATGTCTATCATCTCTCTCCTCCCATATTCATCTCTTCTACTAGTAAGCCTTCTTTTTGTTCTTTCATCTCTTTTTTTAACTTTATCTATTATACGTGCGTTCCTTACTCTCATCACCATTCCTCACATTGCTCTGCCTTTTTATTCTTCCTCTTTGCACCTTCCTCCATTCAATGTTTCCAAAAATTGACGCCTCTTCGCGGGGATGAATGAGAAGAGCTGCGGGGGATTGCGGTGCTCACTCAGGCGTGACAAATCAGGAGCGTTGCGATAAGGCGCTGTGCCCTAACGGCTTACCTTTGTAACTGCGTCATGACGTTCCGACATTTCGCCCGAAGTGGGAGGCACACGCGAATAACCACGACGGTCAGCTCACATCGACCAATAGTGGTCGAATGAGCTTGTCTTTGACATTTACTATAAGATTTCTTGTAATTATTTAATTGAAATTCAAATTTCTACTGACTTGTTGGCGCTGTCGTAGCTATCAATAGGCTCAACAATTCAAAAAAAAAAAAAGAAAAGAAAGAAGAGGTATTGGATGGGCAGAGATAGAGAGAGAGTATGATCGTCTCGAAACGGAGACGTGGACAGTTACTCTAATATTAGTGAGAGTAAGTGATTTTCTGTTAAATAACTTCTTCGTGTGACTGGTTATGAAACTGCGTCTTCATTATGCGCTATATACGTGAAAGTGCGTGCTTCCCGCTTGGAGTGTTGACGAGCGGTGTTTTGGTGAAACTAGTAATGTGTTTTTGGATACTGCTCTCTTCGAATGGTTTATGTAAGCGAGAGACATAGGTGATTCAGTATCTGGATCGATTATTCAAGAGAAAGCTCTCCTTCTAAAGGTGTTCGCACAAGAAAATCCGTTGCAGTGCGCTGGAGACTTCTCACGGACGTGCCGTCCGTGCACGAACTCATAACGCCAACCAATTGCGTGCAACCTGTCGTGCTGATGCGGTCCGAGCGGTGACGTACACAAGCATGTCGCTACTTATGCTAATTCGCAATACACTTGAGTACGTGCTGTCCCGGACCGCAGCAGCACGACAGGTCGCATGCGATTGGTTGGCGTTATATGTTCGTGCGCGGACGGCACGCCCGTGAGACGTCTCCAGCGCACTGTAACGGATTTTCTTTTGCGAACACCTTAAACGAGATGCTTAACGGCCGGCAAACGTTTCAGGTACGTAAGCAGGAAACGCATTTATTTAACGTGTAATAGTCAACTTTCTTCCCCATCTACGCTAAATATTTATTTCACCTTCGTCTCCGTATTAGAAAAACAATTTTCAAAATATTTTTCGCCACGCAGTAAAATCCACCGAAAGCGTTTCATGTGCCCCTGACTCAGAACCTAGATTTTATGTTACCGTCAGTTTTAATTTTTTAATTTCTTAATTGTTTAGCGCTAATCAACAATTTTCTCTTAGAACAGAGTTAGAAAGTCGCGGTTTTTTCAAAAAGTTTTCACATTTTGTACAATTTACCATTAGATTGAGGTAATACTCAATTATTATTACTAAAAATAATGGTTTGAATAATTTATTATTATCTTTAATAATATTCTCTGAGAATAATGCTAGACAATTACATTTTTTTCCACTTTTTGCCCGAAACTCAGTTGCAGGTAAGTAAGTAATTAATCAAGGTTAAAAAAATGAAAGCTTAAAGAATTTGGTACTATCGTTCATAAAATTCAATTCAAATTTGTTTTTTGACATTTCTAACTATTGGTAAGAAATAATGCAGGTTTACATAGTTGTTTGATCAATTTATTTTTGTTTATAACTATCTTCTCTTAGAATAATGCTAGAAGATTGCTGTTTTTATGAAATCTTAAGTTTTGCTTCGACTTTTTAGTTAGGAACAAATCATAAATGTGAACATCAATATTGATTTATTAAAAAAGTATCTCAGTAACTATGTACTTCAAGGAAAATTTACATTCAATGAGATCCAAAAGAAAATTTGATGTACATTTCAAATATCTTGTTTTCTTTCAGAAAAATATATTTACAAAAAAAAGAGATTGTTTAAAATATTAGTCTCTTAAGTTTATTTATTATTTGCTTATAACAAAAAAGGCGCGGATAATTAAGCATTTCGGAAAAAAAAGCATTTCAGAAAAAAACAAAATTTCTCGCATTGTGCAAAGATAACATTATTAAGAATGATGATAAATTTTCTAAACAACTATATTTGTTAACAATAATAATTTCATTCAATATCCTTTAATGAATTATCAGTTGCATAAAATTCGAAACTTTCGTAAGTTTGAACGCCCATAAGAATTTTCTAACAACGAAAGAAGATCAACATAGATAAGAAAGCAAGACAGATACGCCTTGGACTAAAATTTTGGGATTTAATTTACATAATTCTGATAAGGCATTTTTTTGTAAACATTATACAACGATAAAATTCTATCGTCAAATATCCAAGTGTTCTGATATCATGATTACAAATATGACTATTAAAATAACAGAAAATTAGTGCTGCATTCGAGCGAGACGATACGAAAATCGATCCATAATTCTGGAGGGGGGGGGGGGGTAAATTCTGGAGGGTAAACAAAATATTTTCTTTTTCAATTTTCTTGTGCCATACAAAAATGTAAACAGACCGTTGTGTTATAGGCATTCATTTAAGTAATTTATTATTTGGTTGAAAATTTAACAATTTTCTTAAAAAGACAGCATCTTTTGCAAATTCAACTGTTTTGTTAAAAATTCGTCTTTTTGGGTTAAAAATTCAAGTCTTCTCGTATAATATTAACCTTTTGTTTAAGATTCACATTTTGTTGCCGATAAGTCAACTGAAATATTTTTTGTGTGAAAAATATTTTTTCTGAAATTTTATCTTTTTAATTCAAAAGTTAATATTTCTTAGTAGAAATATTGCATCTTTCTTGGACAAAAATGCAACTGTTTTGTTGGAAATTCAACTATTTCCTAGAAAATTTACTTTTTGTTTGAAATTTGTATTTCTCTGTAGAAAAGTCTATTGAAATCCTTTTGGAAATCTTTGGATGAAAATTTAACTATATTTTCGAAGTTTTTTTTAGTTTAGCTGTCTTAATAGGAAAATTTCGTCTTTCTTGAATAAAAATGCAACTGTTCGGCTGAAAATTTAACTCTTTTTTGAAAATTTGTCTTTCTGATTTCAAAATTCACCTGCTTGGCGGAAATTACATATTTCTTGGATGAATTTCTTGGTTGATAATTCTGTTGTTTTGTTGAAAATTTAACTATTGTCGAGAAAATTTACTTCTCTGTTAAATCCATATATTTTGGCGTTGGAAATATAACTGAAGTCTTTGCTGGATTAAAGTTAATTTGTTTCTTTGAATTTTTTTCTCATTGGAAATTCATCTGTTTTAAGAGAAATTTCATCTTTTTCGGATAAAAATGCAACTTTTGAAAGAAGCTGCAGCAGGCTCAACTGCGGAGAGCGGAGAGTACTCAGCCGCACGCTGTAGAGGGCCGCCTCGGCTGTCAGGCAGGCAGGTCATAAATGTGTATGATAGAGTAATTGTTCGTCTCAGACAGGTTTTCCTTCCTCAAAACGATTTTGCGAAAGTATTTATAGATTTGTCTATAATTACTGGGCATTGCTCATGTGATGCAAAGAATCTCAGTTTGTCATGCAGAGATACGATAGACGTAGATTTCTTGTTGGAAGGCTTAGTGTGCATTTTGTCGACGAAGGAGAAATACAAAGCAGAACATTGTTAGTTATTCTTAGGCACAATGATACTAGAAGATATTGTACTAGAAGTCCAAAACCTTATACGCTGAATCACCATTATGCAAATAGTATTTCACGAAATATGTGAGTATTGAGAACGACAGACCTTCCGAAAATTGGGGAAGTTCCTTGAATTTTTTGATAGCAGATGTTCATAGATTACGGTGGGCCAAGACGAGGTTTTGAAAGGGAAAAAGATGAAGTCCCATTAAAGGGAAGCCAAGAAAATCGTAGAGAAAGCGATCAAATAGAAGAGAAAAAAAGAACAACCAAAGAACGAAGAAATCGAGTCACCACGAGCACAGGAGCTTCCAAAAGTTCGCTAAGTAACCAAATGGGTAAAAACAATCATTTGAATGGAAGAAAAAGAACAAACAATTGAAATCAGAGGATACATAGTTCTCTCAAAAGAAAACTAGAGAATAAAACCTCAGATATCACAATTCAGTGCAAGTAACGGAAAAAGAACCAGTGATAGTAATAAGCCATCAAGAACTAAGAAAGCTGAAAAGAAAAAAGGCAAAGTTTCCTATAACAGAAAAACAAATTTTCTCATTAGATGAAGAGGAATACTACCTTGAAAGAGATTCTTATAACAACGACTATGTCTACATAACTTACATGAATATTGCTGTCTGTAGTCTGGTTTTTTAGGACGGGTGAATTAGAGCTGGAATTCTTAATCGCAGACTATTGCCCCTGTAGCAATGGAAGCACCGTGAACTTTTCCACATCAGAGGATACAAATTGCGACGTTTTCATCGCTGCATTCTTTTAAACAGTACAGGCGTTTCTGGAAGTTACCTTCTGCATCCCTCAGTAATTCTTCTGTTATTCTCCTTCTGTATATTCTGGGATCGAACGATGTGTCCAGTATTTGAATGGTGCCGATGAAATTCATATAGAGCATGATGTAAATGCCACAATTCCACCCATCATTCTCTGCTTGGTACGGTCGACTTCCCTCATACACTTTTCTTGTCCATTCGATTTTTTTTTTAATTTTCCAAATGACGTGGTATCTTAACAAACTCTCAGGAAGTTTTCAAATTCATTTCCAACTCTGTTACTGTCAGTTTCTTGTGTAAATGGATCGAGTAAGGTCATTGATCTATTCCTAATATCACTAATTACCACTCGCCAATGACAGTTGAAAGTGTGAGGCAGTGAAAGCATTTCACGTAGATCACAATCAGTATAGTATACAGAAATATCGATTTTTCTTCTCACATTCGAGTAACCGCCAATTGTCGTACGTGTATCATCAATTGGCAAATACATTACTCTAGAATCCCAATTCTTAAAGTCACTAACTGCATGTGCGTCGATTATCTGGCCATTGACGAACCCTTTTCGTCATAGAGGGTATAAAATTGCCTACAAGATATTACAAACTCTTTTGTTCTTGATAATACACCAATGTCAGCCTTACATCTCCCCACTTTGAGATAACTCATTTTGGAGCCTGTATAATACTTTGCGTTATTTATCATTCCGGTTGGCAAAGAACGAACATCGTCATTATTATAACACTCATTTTCATGTCTACAATGTTCCTCTTGCTCTTCTTAGGAGATTCTATTTTCTATTATTTGAAACTTTGTCTTCTTACATTAGCTGAAACGCCTTTTTTCCTCTTTTGCTTTCTGAATTCTTGATTACTATCACTGCTCCTTTTTCCTTGCTTGTGCTGTTTTCCGCTTTCCGAGATTTTATTTCCGAGGATTTTTCTAGGAGGAATATGCATTCTTCTTCGATTTCATTTTTTTGTTCAGTTTTTTGTATTCGCAGCATTGTTTTTTCCCCCTCTTGGTCACATTGCGAACTTTCGGTGCTCGTGTTTCCTCGATTTCTGCATCCTCTTGTTCAATAAATGGATCTGAAGCCGTGTCAGGATAGTGCGGTTTCGGCAGTCCATGCGCTTTGGATTTTGTGTAAGTGTTAGGCTCAAAGACCGAAAACGGCCAAAGACCGAAAAATACGGCCAAAACGCGTTCTGGCCGTTGCAGAAATGCCAGAACGCGTTGTGGCTGTTTTGAAAACGGCCAAAGACCGAAATAAACGACCAGAACTAGTTTTGGTCGTTTTCAGAGCGACCAAAAACCGTTCTGACTGGTAGTTTTGAAAAGGGCTGACTCAAAACTGTTCTTTGGAGTAATCGAACTGTATAAGACGCATAGTAGAAAACAAGACTTCTTTGGGACAAAAATCCGCCGACTTCTCAAATCTCGATCGAACAAAGTATTTTTTTTCAATACTGAGAAAGGATGGTACTTTGATGGATTTATTATTTAACATCAAAAAATGCAATTTTTTATTTTTGTACTATCTACAAACATCCGCCCCCTTTGAAACGTTAGAGTAGCAATATAAAATGTCCCTCCCCCCATATAAGAATTGAGATTGAATTCCAAATAAATTCAAATGAATTACGAATATATTTGTACCTTTTGGTATTTCAAAACATTCTACATTGATAACAATTTTTTTTTTCAAGAATATGATACTGTGATGGCAAAATTAAACAATCTTTACTCCATAAACAAGAACTGTTGATTATTGAAACAATATTCACTTAAAATATCAGTTTGCCAGTAGCCAAAATATACGTTTGTTTATAAAAATTGGTTTAATAATTAACTGTTCTTGTCCTATGGAAAAATATGAAAGCAAAGAATTGGCAATACATTTTTAGTTAGTTCCACTAAAAATTTGGGCCTGTTTGTGGAATAATAGTGAAAAATTGAATTTGTTCATGAATATTATTTGAGTAACTAACAATGGTTGATTTGAAATAATAGCGGCAAGGATTCATTAGCAACACATTTTCGGGTAATAATGCAAACATGAAATTTAGCCTTTTGACCACAAAAAGTGACCAACGTAAAACCAACGTAATATGTGGACTAGGGTGGCTGGAAAACACTTTTTTTCTCTAGAGGGCGACGATCCCCCCC
>CAKNXH010000133.1:26370-39482 GCA_932178445.1 Andricus quercusramuli
CAAAACAGCCACAACGCGTTCTGGCATTTCTGCGACGGCCAGAACGCGTTTTGGTCGTTTTTTTCGGTTAGTGGCCGTTTTCGGTCTTTGAGCCTAACATAAGCACTTATTCCAAGACCTGCTTCGGTTGTCAAAGAATGGACTTACTCCTTTAATTTTCTCACGGTTTGTCCAATGGAATTCTTTTTTTCATTATGCTGCACGTCAACCTTTACAACTTTGTTGTGAGCTTCAGAAGAGACACTGCTCACGCGCAAGGTATCTTTATCGACAAAGTTCAGCATGACTGATCCACACATAGGGATGTAGATCACAAATTCCATTGTGAAGTATTCTGCGAAGTCCGGGCATATAATTCATTACTTGAATCCTCAATTAAAGCCTCCTCTTTCTTTAGGTTGTTCTCAATACTTACTTGCTTTTTGCTTTTCTGGTTCAACACATCGTATTCTTCTTCAATCTGCAATTCATTCAGTGCTTCCTCAATCATTTGAACTTCTTCTGTCATACCATTATTCGCTCCCCTCATTTCTGGTGTCACGGAGCCTGCGAGAACCAGTAAAGCATGTTATGCTTTCTCTTTTTCTTTTGTCAACAAAACGCGCACAAAGACATCAAATAAGAAGACTTGCAGTGTCCAACAAAAAGCTTTTATTTTTCATACAATTCGGTTACTTTTTCTTCATGTTGTTAGATATTCTATTTCCACATGTGCAATGCAGGTCAGCAAGTACGTCAAATTTGCAGTTATTTTATTATTTACAAGGCAATCGTATAATACTTGCAAATAAACAGTTACGGACATTTCATTACATGCAAACAGGACGTCATGCATTGATGTTCATGACCAATCTAAAACAATTACATCGAAAAATGGCAAAATACCGGTGATTTTAATTACGATATTTTTGTATCTTCAAAGAAAGATACTAATAAACTCAGTGTCCAGTTGGCAGGTCATCAGTTCAGCCAGAGGAAACACTCATTCGAACAGTCGGCAAACCAAACTGTAATAGTGAATTGCACAGCACTGAATTGCAGGTTTCCTCATCATTGCACTAGTTGAATCCATGTGCACTATTGATACTTTCTTCTTGGTCTCATTAGCATCATCCGACAGTACTAACTGCATTTTTTGTTCACTATACATTGTTGCTCTTGGAGATGAAACCACATGTCTCAGGTAAGCATCCTCCAGCTGCTGTACATCGACCCACGATTGATGTAAATCTTGCAGGTCCTTACTGTGCAATGTTAATCAGTTTTCATAATTGGATTCAGATTTTACTTTTTGTAGAGTGTTTGATCTCATCAGGTACTGAGGATGCCCATTATTCCACATTTCCGTATCTGCGTTCTGAATAGTTTCTAACTGAATATCTCTCGCAGAAAGTTACTTTAAAATTTCTTTTATCTCATCTCGCTCTTTACCACGCATTTGTTGGTACTTGACGTGCTTGCTTTCGTCGAGTCTCGAAAGTAATTTCGAATTGCTAGTCGTAGTTAAGACTACTATCAGCTCATTTAAATCGTCGATTAGAAATCGGAAGTATTGCGTGTACAAATATTTCCTTGCACACATTGCATACAGCACCATGGTGTTGGATGCTTTTGAATTCCATCGCAGGGAATAAAACCGTAAGGTATACGGTCATTCAACAATTTCGAGCAAAACTTTTTTTAGGCATGTTCGAATGACCTGTGCATCGTAACAGTCGGTTGTTGAGTTTTTCCACATTGATGCAGGAACTTCATCAGTCGAAATGTGAACACCCAATTTCTGCTTCTCAGTTTTCTTCGCTTTTCCCCCTTCTTCTTTCATCTGAATGTCTATTATTTTGAATAGTCCAAGCAGACAATTTTAATTTTTCCTTCTCTACTTCTTTACAAACATTTTCTTCCAATTTTTTATTATCAACAATGTTTTCTTCCTCAATAAATTCAACGTGGTGAAGTCTCTTATCAAAATCATCATGGCAAGCTTCTTTCTCAAATTCTTCTTTGTGCTTTATTGCCACATCGACTGAGACTTTTTTTAATTTTCTCTTTTCGCGTTCTTCCCATGTTTCTTTATAAGTGTGCTGCTTATTTAAAAACTGTAGGACATCAAACTGGCTTCTTCTCTGCATACCGGTGACTAGAATCATCAAGTATTCGTCTACGTCGCTGTTTGATTCAGTGGGATTAATCTCCCCATACAATTTACAGGAATTATCTTTATAGACAATGTAGAGGCGAACTTTCACTTCATAAAGAACTGAAAAGATCGCGATTTCAAAATCAGTGCCAAATTCTTTATCTTTACACATCACTTCTTTATAATGCTACGCATCCTTATGAATAAATTCAACAGACGTGACATCGAATTGGTCAACAAAAGTCTTCCAATTATCAGCAACGTGGCTTACCACTTCTCCTCTTATTTTTGAGCAATGCTCTCGACTACCAAAATAAGCGTAAGATAAGCTTCGAAACAGACAATTACCATCTTCTTTCATTTCAACAATCTGCAGCGGTGGAAGCAATAACAGCTCTTCAGAGTTGCTATTTCGGGAACTGCTTTAGGGAACTAAGGTTAGTGATAATAGTGGCTTTTTTGACTTCTGCACAATTGTTTCTTCGCGAATTGATAATTCTTTTTTGAATGAAGTTTCTTCGCAAATACCGTCTATCTCTTTGTCTTTCGACAATTCATTTATTTCCTGGACTCCTGTGCGGAAAGTACTAACGCTCTTTGAGTTGCGATTTTTGAAAAAGTTCATATTAACACGTCAATATATATGAAATAGTCCCAGGTGGCTCCGTGCGGTTACTATTATCAATTTGCAATTTATTTGGCGGCTTTTAGTTGAAGGTAGATGATACGGGGCTCGTTAATTTTGGTAGGAGAGACCTTGGGGACTATTTAACATTACGGCGGCGATTGCAATTTTAAGTGGAATTTTGGGAAGGTGTCTGTGCTGATTTTTATTCAATTTGAAATTTTTGTGGCTGGCTTACTTAAAGGCAGCTGACAAGGGGATCTTTAAATGCTAGGGGTTGGTCTCTTTTTTTAATAAACTATGAGGATAAGGACATGAACTGGAGTCGTGGGAACGAGTATGGAGTGATTATTTTTTATTTGAGATTTATTTGACTGCTTTAGTTGAAGGCAGCATTAAAGGCAGAAACAATAATCTTGTAGCAATCCTGAAAATAGCTATTGTACATGATTGTTAATTATCTAGAACTTTTTAAATTTGTGTTCAAACGAAGATGTAACCTTAAGTTTCAACTATAACTCTCGGTATTTTGAAAATTCCACAATATTTCAAAAAGATTTCACATAAATTTCAAGATTTTACAAAGATTTCAAAACTGTAAAGAGATTTCAAGGATTTTCAATTTTTGAAACGATTTGCTTTTCTTGTAAGATTTCAAACGATTAAAGAAATATTTTTATGATTTGAAATGAATACAAAAGGTTCCGCAAAAAGCTCGAAGACTTCAAGGAGCGTACAGTATACCAGATTTTAAATATTCCAAATTTTTTGAAACACACGATTCAAAAAGGTTTCAACAAATTTAAGAAAATTTTCAATAATTCTGAGAGTTTCTGGTCAAAATTTTTTTAATTTCAAATACTTTCAATAGCAATGATTTCAAAAAAAATTTATGCAAAAGACTGATGTTTTTCACTAATTATAGCTGACATGGCTCAAGGTGCACCTTAAAAAATTTTCTGCATCAGATATATCATCTTCAGATTCAGATAAGTCGTTCCTGCTTGTTGATGCAGAATCGAATTCATCATCCCTTATAAAATACTTCTCCTGCCTTTATGTTTTTGCCAGTTTGATGCTCATTCCAAACCAAAGTTGAAATTGAGTTGACACATCGTTGATTTTTTGGAAACATAGATAAATCAATGATGTCTTTACAAGCACTGTTCAACCACCAAATGAGGGCCGACAACTTTTTTCGTGCCATTAGAAATGAAAGAACTTTACTGTAAAATCATTGAAACACTGCTCACAAAACAATGCAGTATTGGGAACGAACTTTGTGAAAATGGCTGCTCTTTTTCTTCCAGTGATGTTGACGAGCACGTCACTCTTACCACTGCGCAAGCGTGCCCCGGTACTGCGCATGTGCGTCCCGCCAAAAATGAAACAGTCACGTTATTATAATTATAATACTTTTTGTGAAACAAAACAAACAACAGAATATAATTAAATAATAAATCATGTAAATTATGAAAAATATAATTAAATTCGGTAAATAATTAAACCGAGTGAGACTCTTTCAATTGCAGAAGTGTCCATGGACAGTACGCTTGCACGATTTGAAAATACCGGGAGGTTCTAGGAGGTTTAAGGGAGAACTTGAAAATACCAGGAGGTTGTGGGAGCTTCAAAGGAGGACTTAATTCGGAATGATTAGGCTTTAAGAGAATCGAAGTAGGATGCGCAGGCTGAGATGGCCTCCAAGAAGGATTTATCTAAAATCAGCGGGTTTAAAGTAGGATTAAAATTTCGACCAGGGTAACCGCCCAACCGTCCAGTGTCATCAAAAAAAATAATTGGTAAATATTTCCTTGCAACCCATTCCACAAGCATCACGTCTAGCTTTTTTTGATCAAATTCCTGAAATATTTTATTTACTTTATCATGTTATAATTTTATATTGGATGGCTGTATTATGCATTTAATTTTTCGAAAATTCTTTTTTATGGTAATTTCTGAGATGCCACGTTATTTCCTCTTTTTTTATTTTCTTCCAAAGAAACGAATTTTTTTTTAGGAATTACAAGAGGAGCATTTTGTGGTGGTTGTCCAACTTTGATCGTTGGATTCTTGTTTTATTTTCAGGAATTCGATACTTTAAATTGATTATTGGACGTTAAATAGGATTTTGAATTTGATTTTAGTCTATTTTCAAATTCTTAAATTTCAAAATAAATATTGTTGAATTTATTTGAAAATCATTTACTTTAAATTTCCAATAAAAATTATTTTACAATTTAAATATAATTGTAAAAATAAATATAAATATAAGTTTTCTAACATTCTTGACAACAATTTTGAAATATTTTCTAAGATTTCAGATTTTTCAAATTAAAATTTGAACAAACAGAAAAGCATTTCCAACCGAATAGTTTAATTTTCAGCCAAAAATGGTAAATTCTCAACGAAAAATATGAGAATTGCTATTTCGCTTTAAAAAAATTATTTTTAATAAAAAATGGTTGAATTTAACTTGAAAAAAAATGTCAACAAAATTAATAAATTTTTAAGTAAAAAAGGTTTTTAGTCAAGAAAAAAGGAAAGTTCTAACCAAATTATAATTTGAGGCAAAAAATAATTTTTAATGCAAAATAAAAATGTCGAATAACTATTTTTTAAGTTTTTTTGTTTGCTTATTTTAAGGTTATATAAATATAATTTGGACATGGTCCATTTCGTTTAAATTTCGTGTCTTTTGGTGAAAAAATAAGATTCTTGCTTGAAAATTCAACTGGTTTGTTAAAAATTTATTTTTTGGCTGCACATACAACATTTAAAAATTCATATCTTTGGTTGAAAATTAAACTACTTCATTGAATTTTTTGTTTGGTAAACTATTAATTTTTGTTTGGTTCGAAATTAATCCACTTTGTGGAAAATGAAACAATTTTTCTAAAAAATTATCCTATTTGGTTGAAAAATCAACTGTTTGTTGACAATTTGTCTTTTTTGGTTGATTTTACCTATTTTTGGTTTAAAATAAAAATCAGTTCTGGTTTGAATACCAACTATCACATTTTTCGTGGAAAATTCATCTCTTTTGTTTGAAAATTTAACTATTTTGTTGAAAAATAATTGTTTTTGGTTAAACGTTTATTTTTAACTGAAAATTTCTGAAAATCTGAAAATTCCAGTTGAAGATTTATAATTTTGTTAGAAATTTCCGCTCTTCGGTTGGAAATGGAACTATTTTGTGGAAAATTATCTATTTTTGTTGTTTTTATCTGTAAATTTTCAGCTAAAAATTAAACTATTCCATGCTTGGTTAAAAGTTGATATTTTTTATTTAAAAAATACAGTTTCCATTTTCTGTATTCAGGTTTTTATTTCTGTTTTACTTTCTCAGATTTTTACCCAAGTTTATTTTTGAGGGAGGTCAAGGTCATTCTTGAACTAACTTACAGCGAGGAACTTAATGGTGACCTTCATTCTGATCTTGACGATGACCTTCAAGTTTTTTTGAAGGTCAAATTTTTTTCAGTGGAAACCGCCTTTTTTACATCAGCAATCGATAGAGCGGGAGATTTCACGTTGAAATATGGACCCAAGTCATACATAGGTACATTGTAAACTTGAAGGTCACTCCAAGGTCATTTGAACTTGCAGCTACTCCAAGGTCATTCCAAGTGCAAAAATGGGTTTTGCGAGTTTTTGGCGCTAATTAGGATTTTTTTTGTTTATGCAAAATGTTTTTAATGCATAAAATACCACTCTAAATTGATAACTGAATGTTTGAATAAATTGCAGGAAAAAACCTTAAAAACCGCTTATCATTTCGTTTAAAAACCTGTGAATAAATAATGGCTCGCCGTAATAGAAACCGTCGCAAAGGTAAAAAGTTTTATTTTCTACCAGAGATTAATAAAAATAAATCTGTTTTATTAATCAGGCTTGTTTGAGTATCAATTAAGTATTAATACCAATTAAGTATCAACTTGAATATCTCAGAAAGTATATTTTAGTTTTTAAGCTGTTTTTCTTTCTGAATCAAAATTGATGAAATTCAAATATTGCTCAATTATAAACATGGAAAACGTAATGAATAGCAAATTTTAATGAAATAACGCGATATTGTAATATTATTTACTCTTTTCAAAAAATTAGAAGGTTGTATTGCGAAATTGTAAACGTGCCCGTCTCCAATTTGAAAACCTTGCCTTCCAATTATTTGAACAAAGTTGATCAATATAAGAAATTTTTATCAAGTACAATTGATCAATGGGCTATAATTTATCTCTGCTTATTCAGGGTCCTTATGCAATTATTTTTGTATAGTAGGATAGAAAAGAAACAATTGCAAATACAAGTAATATTTTATCTAAAACTGCTGCACAATCAAAATAGGATTTGAACAATAAACATTCTTAAACGGAAATTTTTTGAAGATTGACATTGATTTTCATGGTCCTGAAGGAGAAACAGGATGAGGACGTCAATCCGGGTTCTTAGAACAATCCGGACGCGATATTAAAGCAGAAAACTTTTGCTGTCTGTTTTCGCTTCCTAATGCCCTTTTTTCATTCGAATTACCCTCTTACAGGGACAAAACGTAGAGCACTTTCAAATCCATGTTCAAGGTCACGTTCGAAACCCCTATAAGAGTTGTGTCGATGAGTGTGCTAGAACGGAAAAATATATATGAGTGAAAGCAAATCTCGCTTGAATGGATCTGTTCAAGAAAAAGTAATAATTTAAGAATTTATACGATGGCAAAGCACAATAAGGTTTAGTCGAAATGAAGATTTTAATTGGACATTATGGACATTATGTACATTAATTTAATAAAAACATACTTGGCCAGAGCGCCCCATGGTGGGGACTGGTCGAACTGGATTCGCCATTCAAGTCTTTTTTTAGAAACCCGGGAGGACGGAGAGCCAAATCTGATTGGTATTATACCCAATGTCCCTATTCATGTTATTATGGTGGTTTAAGATTTCGATTGCTTCTGTATGTTTTCTTAGAAAAATATTTTATTTTTTTGCGATGACGGTTGTTTTGTCAAATGAAATGCTATGCCCTGTTTTGATATGATGCGCCGCTAGTGCTGATTGCGTGAAATGTTTTAGCCTGACCGTACTCTCATGTTTCTTTACACGTTGGCTCACCACTCTCCCGGTTTCTCCAATATAGACTTTGCCACAAGAACAAGGCATTTTATATACCTCTGGATAACTAAGAGGTGTCATCTAATTTTTAGGCAGTTTGAATGTTAAACTTTTTCTCAAAAATTCGGCCTTTAAGCTTCCTTGCGTATATTATAAAACAATTAATTTAGTAGGTCAGATAGTCAATTATACTTACGTGTCGTCTTGAGTTGTGTCGATATGGATAGCGCTGATAAGAGTTACTGCGTCCTTCATTATCATATCCCGACCCTGAATTATAACGATTCTGCCCTCCATTATAGTTATTATAATTACCCGATCCTCCTCCATATCCAGAATTACGTCCCTGATTTCCATCATATTCATTGTAACGTTCCGGCCCTTTATTATAATCATTATAACGTCTCGACCCGTCTGAAGAATAATTGTCATTTTCGTCATACCGGTTACCTCTTCTTCCATTCCTATTTCCATATTGATTCATATTATTTCCATAAGGATCCATTCCTCCCATCATCGGGTTCATTCCTCCCATCATTGGGTTCATTCCTCCCATCAGCATAGGCAGCATCATAGGCAGGAGCATAGGAATCATCATCAACATTTGGCTCATCAACTCTGATGATCCTCCTTCTTTTCCTCCTTCTTTTCCTCCTCCCCCTCCTCCTTGTTGTCCCGCATCTTGTCCAGCGATTTCTAATAATTGAAAAAACAAATAAATTGTTAGAATGATATACAGAAGTACTACACATTGGGGTTGAGTAGCGAATGCAAGCCGAATTGAAAACACCCTAAACTTCACTTGTTTAACAAAGTTTTAATACCGGGGATGTATCCAAAAATATTTTCAAATATGGCTTTAGGGACAGATCTTCAAATCATTTTTAAAAAGAGTCGTTTTTGGATAACATTTTTTTTCTGGTGCACTTCTACGCACGTGAATTATTTAGGATGTAATGATTGTACTCAATTACCATTTAAAGCCATAGAGGCAGCAAGAAGAACAACAAGAAGAGTCTTCATATTCTTCCGATATGATAAACTGATTCTTCTGCAATTTTACGAAAGTTAACTGGTAAATTTTGAAAATGCTGTTTTATGCATAATGGCCTAATTATGACTGAATTATCATTTCCTTATTTAAAGACGAGAGGTTCTTCCTATTATTTCGACATGTACAAACTGAGCAGATTTTCAAGGAAAACGCTTATCATCGAAAACTCGATTTTGAAACACACAAGAAAATTTGAGAAGTTTACTTAAAAACTTATGTCGTCAGAACTTTAGATCTTACAGCAAATGTATTATGATGCCTTATGAAGGTTTCCTGTGTACTGATTATGAAATTTTATTTCGAGTCACCGTGAAAAAATTTTTACATTTAAAATATATGTTGATTGAGGTTTTATTTGTGCAATAAAAACCACTTTGAAACGAATGTCCACAACTTAAAAATCATTTGTTGTTACTAATAATAATACTAGATATTATACAACTTTTTTGTTTAATTTCGAAAAATATAGAGAGTATCCACTATAAATTGTTATACAGTTTTTTTTCTATAAATTTTCCTTCAAAGTAGTAAACATGTATACATAATTTATTTTGAAACGCAACAATTTTTTACAACTTGCAATCGAATATGCCAGAAATAAAAAACTCTGAAGCAGAAAACAAGGAAGTGGAATCGTTTTATTTATGAATCTTCTTTTCTTATTTTTTTTTATCTGAAAATTTAACTATTCAATTTTTTGTCGACAATTTATGTGTTTTAGTACAAAATTCAAGTATTTGGTTGAAAATTTGCCTTTTTTAGTTGAAAATTCATGTAATTTGTGGAAAAATTGTCTTTTTTCGTGAGAAATTGATCTTTTTGCTTGGAAATTCACCTTTTTGGTTGAAAATGACCTTTTTTGTTGAAATTTCAATTATTTCAGTTAAGTATTCATCCCTTTAGTTCAAAATTCTCCTTTTTGGTTGAAAATTTAACAGCCTGGTTGAGAATTAAACTCTTTTGTTAAAAATTCATCTTTTTAGTTTAAAATTAATCTAGTCCAGATGAAGACTCATCATTTTATTAGAAAATTCATCACGTTGGTTGAATTTTTGTATGTGGAAGAATAATTATTTAAACTCAAATTGTAACTGCTACATTTTTTGGTTGAGAACTAATCTTTTTCAGTTAGAAACTCAACTATGTGGTTAAAAATTTATATTTTTTAGTTCTAAATTCAAGTATTGCGTTGAGAATTCATGTATTTAGTTGGGAAATCATCCTGCTTGGTGGTAACTCAATCTTCATGGTTGAAAATTCACCTTTTTGGATGAAATTTCACTTTGTTGGTTGAATTTTCAATTATTTCAGTTCAGTATTTATCATTTTAGTTCAAAATTCATCTTTAAGGTTTAAAATTAATCTGGTCCAGATGAAGATTCATAGTTTTAGTTGAAAATTTATCACTTTCGATGATTTTTTGTGTGGAAAATTAATTATTTAATCTGAAATTGGAACTGTTCCATTTTGGTTGAGAACTGACATTCTTCAGTTCAACATTCAACTATGTGGTTAAGAATTTATATTTTCAGTTCAAATTCAAATATTTTGTTGAGAACTCATGTATTTAGTTGAAAAATCAACTTTTTGGTAGAAACTCAGTCTTTTGGTTGAAAATTCAACTATTCGGTTAAAAATTCATCTATCTTATTCAAAATGCAATACCATTACTTAACAAGTTTTAAATATGGAGCGAATTAACTTGAATTTACTATAATACATACATTAATTACACCTAAGTATTCATTTAATTGTAAGTATAAGAAGGTAAAATAGAAAATTGTTTGAATTATTATTATTCAAATTCATGGATCTTCGAGACAAATTCAAGAGATGATTAATTATTTTTTTAGTATTATTTAATTATTTAATAAATCGATGATTCTAATATGTTTCAGAATATCTTTAATGCAATATTTCGAAGCTTTCTAAATTAAAAGTATAAATTGAATCAATAGAAACTAAAAACAAATTTTTTATTATAATCTCACGAAACTGGATACACATTGTCAGGAATTTTTTGCGGGATTTAAATCTAAATCGAAAAACATTGCAGTTCACTTCTTCAGGGCTGACCTTAAACTGAAGTTTCAGGGTATATTCTTCTTATATATATTCTCTACGATGCCTGCAGTTGGCCAGAGCGTCCCATAGTGAGGACTGGTCGAACTGGATTGGCCATTCAAGACTTTTTTCAAAAAACCGGGAGGACGGAGAGCCAAATGGAATTGGTATTATATCCATAGTCCCTATTCATCTTATTATGGGGGTTTAAGATTCCGATTGCTTCTGTATGTTTTTTCGGAAAAATATTTTACGTTTTTGCGAGGTCGGTTGCATTGTCAAATAAAATGCTATGTCCTGTTTCGACATGACGCTCAGCTAGTGCTGATTGCGTGAAATGTTTTAGCCTGACTGTACTCTCATGTTTCTTTACACTTTGGCTCACCGAACTCCCGGTTTCTCCAATATAGACTTCGCTGCAAGAACAAGGGATTTTTTATACTTCCGGATCACGGACAAGTGCCTTTTTATCTTTAGGTTTGTTGAATGTTTATCTTTTTCTCATAAATTCTACTTTTAAGCTTGAAAATTAAACTCAATATTTGGCTAAAAATGAAACTGTCTTTGGTTGAAGTTTAATGTTTTTTGTTTTAAAATTCGACTATTTGGTTAAAAATTCATCTTTGTAATAGAAAATGCAAATATTTTGTTGAAAATTTAAGTATTTTGTCAGGAAGTTCTTTTACCTTGTTAAAAAAAAAAATCAAAATTGCCGCCCTGGATGCAATAATATTCGAAAAGGTTCGATATAATCCCAAGGGATGCAATAGTATTTAGAGATTGAAAATCTAATTTTTGTCGAAAATGACGGAATACATATATATATATATATATAATTAAAAAAAAGTTAAACAACCACCGCAGGGTACCACTAAGAGCAACTGCCATCTGGAAAAAAATGTCAATGGCCCCCAGTAGAACCGCGGTAAAATACACCTATGGCCACGTCTCACATCCGTGAGATGGGTGGTCACAGGGCACGACGAAATCACAACGACAGGCCGGCGAAACCCTCGTGTGTCTTGAGGACACGAAGCGACCCAAGGATGACAGCTTTCTGCATCCATCTCGCAAGAGCCTTGGCATATTTTTGGCACGCGGGTATGGCTTTAAGGTTACGAACCAGCGATAATTTCACACCTCCGAGAGCACCTATCACAAGAACAATTACTCGTACCGAATATTTTGGGTACAGTCGACGCAGCTCTCTTATATATATACATAATAGTACAGAATTAGTCACTTTTCTGAAATATATAAAATAATTCCCTTACCAGATTTATATCTTGTATATTTTAGAAAATTTGTTTCAAAAAATAGAAAAAAGCCATAAGAATCAACTAGAATAGCACTTGTTTCAACAAACTGCAAAAGAAATTTGAAGACATTAGCTTAGAAATAATCAATAAAAAGTATAATGAGCTTCAAAGCAGAGAAAAATTATTTTTCGTCTCTAAAATTGGAGAAACCTAATTTTGTTGGTTGATATCAAGCCTAAAAGGAGCTGATAAGTTAAATCTTATTTTTGTAATTCCATCTGAGGTATCCTTTGGATACTTCATATAGGTAAGAAATCCTTTGAATGTTTCTTTAATTTGCTGCATTTTCGATACTCAAATTAATTGTCATTGTTATAAACCAATTGAATCATAGCGCATTTCTGAACATAGAATTTTTCTATTTTCTATGGAATAATTTCTTTTTATCTGCAGGATATTAACTTGACACAAGATTTGTCATTCAAAAATGATTCGTAGTGCTATAAGCAATTATTGCAAATAAATTTACTTTAGTGCACCTTTCTGAATGTATATTCGCACCCAAGAGAAGACTGCTGATTTTACACTCCAGCGGTTGCCCCCGTTTTAGAAAATATCAGTACCAGTATTCACCTACATTATGTTTTTGGTTAACATAATTTTATAAATTCAAATTTTTCTGTAGTATAAACGGAAAATCGCAGTAAAACCCGTGTATAGTACTTCGTATTGTTGGATCTCGCAAAGGTAGTTTAATTATCCACCAAGACTCGAACTCGCATCCTGCTGGCGCTGAAGTTTAGGGTCAAGCGTGCTGACCACTAAACCATAGATTACAGTAAAAAGACTGGGCCCCGGCAGC
>CAKNXH010000133.1:39582-78177 GCA_932178445.1 Andricus quercusramuli
AAGCCCAGGCTCGAATTTTTCAAATATTTCGAAGCTTTCTAAATTAAACGTATAAATTGAATCGCTAGAAACTAAAAACGAAGTACGGATATTGGTGGAAGCATAATGGCGGGTGGTTCTTAGGTACGAGAAGAGTGACCTCGGGGTTCGGGAATTGATGCAGAACGAGTTGTGGGACGTGTTGAGCGACGAGAAAATGATCTTCGAGGCATGGTAAATCGGGTTAATACAGTGTCGAAGATGGGAAGCAAGGGTGTGTAGGCTAATATTGGTTGTTGTTGTTCTGTGGCTCGGGATTCGAAGAGCGACTCTTGAAAGCGGACTATATCTCCAGTATGGCTGCCGGCCTGTTGCTTCTGCTTGTCCAATGATCTGTGAAATGAAAAATAAGATTAAAATTGCTGCACTTTCAGAGACTACAAGATCGCGAACAGAGATGAAATTGATTAGCTGGGAATTATCATAGTTCAACGTAATGCCTCTAGCTTTGTATAAAGCAGACTCGCTACCGTCTGCTGAACGAGCTATGTATGCATAAAATTTAGGCCCAGCCGAAACAAAGGAACGTATGTAACTTCCTTTCCCGTAATCTTTTTCGAACTCATCGGTCATGTCACCTCAAATTGAACCTACTGGTGGAGTGTACTCACCAGGTGTTCCGCGAGTGACATATATACACGAATCTCTATCATAATATGAAACACGACGATCTAACTGTTCCAAATACTCGTACAGTTTTAATCGTGCCTGTGAAGTGGTGTATGCTGCAATGAAAACGTTTTTATTAGCTGCGGAGATAGCAGCTTCTTCCCTGTACAACCAAAAAACGTACAACATGCTTTCATTTGCAAGCACGATATCTTTGACCTCGATTTCTGAATTAGTGAGGAGACGCAATAGTTTCTCTCGCGTGAGTACAATTTCTGTTCACGGTAAATTATTAGGTTGTCCAAACTTACCCCAGAAGGAGTTAAGACACAGTTTCGCGACGAAACGCAATACCGCATTTTTATTATTTTATCACGATCAAGCCTAATACCCTCCGCCTATTCATATTGACGAATGTATTTCAGCTTTGAAACTTCATCAATACAGTATGATGGCCAACCGACTTGCCTCCTGTTTGATCTTTAAGATCATATTAATATATCATGCGAAAAAACCTCCCTTGTGCGTGATTGGATCACACTGTACTACTTTATATTACCATATTTCCGAGA
This sequence comes from Andricus quercusramuli, assembly GCA_932178445.1. Lineage (NCBI taxonomy): Eukaryota > Metazoa > Arthropoda > Insecta > Hymenoptera > Cynipidae > Andricus > Andricus quercusramuli. The sequence goes on from CAKNXH010000133.1 coordinate 40,803, forward strand.
TATCGACAATTTTGTAACCCAATTGCACCCCAATTGTAACCCAATTGTAACCCAAACTCGCCCTGTTCCAGAGTTTCACAGCATGTGCGATAGAGAGAAAACATGAGTTTCTCGTGTAAAAAATCGGCAACAGAGGATGATAAAGCTCCCGTGGAGGTAAAATTGTACAATGTACTAAAACCTCGACGTTCGTAAGATCAACATCTGGACTTCTAAATTTCTTACAATCTTCTGACCCTCCATATACAGTTGGGTGGCCTACAGGGAATTTTTCTACCTTCGAGATGTGCGGATACAGAGAACAAATATCTTTGTACTCGATGATCTCTCCGTCTTTCACCTCGTAAAAGCAATTCGTATTCCCTGTTCCACCATCGCGATGGCTTAATACCTTATTAGTTTTTAATGAAGGATGGTTATTCAAAAAATCTTTAGAGATTGCTGTCCGTATTTTTGAGGCGACTGAACTCACATTCCCATATCTCTGTGAGTTCATACCCGTATCTTTTTATTTTATCCGACCGCGCAAGTGTCTTTTCGTATATCTCATTCATGGTTTCTCCGGCATTACTAAGTTTTTCATTTCTGTCAATGGGGTAACAGAGCTTGCAAACATGCCAGAAACAACCATGAAATTCGAATACGCGACGAGTTCTCGTAGCTTCATCTTCAGAAAATCGATCTACTATAATGCCTTATTGAAGATGATGCTCTCGAGCTCTACTTAGCGGGACGGATAATAATATTAAGATCCCGCTCCACAGATAAGAGCCATTCAATACCAACCCTAGATTGGGTATTACCCCACCTATAGCCACCTCTTGGAATTATCCCAATCATATTTTCTCCTAAGAAATGCTTCCGAAAGAACCGGTTGCACAACGTAAAATATCTACATCGTTTTCACAGTGCGAAATAAGCTCTTCCCAAAAATTAAATTGGTACTCTGGATCACCACATTGTTCCTCGTACCAATTTGAAAATTCTTGTCGAGCTTTTTTCGACATTGTACCCGGAGAATAAAATTGAATTAGTGGAAGAGGTCTACAATAATTTTCATTTTCCGGAGTATTGCAAAGGTGTGGAAATGTTCCTTTCTATTCGCCTATCTCAACCAATCCAAATGATGCCGGCAATGCGCTGAGAGGTAATTGAAAATAATTCATACTTTCAATGAAAAAGGTGTGCTTCACTCTCATTGAAATGATTTTGTTACCCGATAAAATTAAATCTGGATCTGTTTTTTGGTAATTTTTATGCTCGGTTAAATGTTTCAAGATGAATTGGGCGTCAAAAGATTTACCATTATGAGCTATACAGATCATTTTTGTTAAATTAACAGTGGGATGAATCGTAAAATCTACGAAATCACGTGCTTGATTGTTACCCGCAATGACAAATTCACGAATTAACCCGCAGTGTTCGCACGGTTTCTTAATATCCTGTTCACCGATACACCACGAGCTGACTTTTCGAGCTACACAGAGATTAACCTCATGTTCATTGATAGTATCTTCCCCGGCGAGCATTTGATTTTGCCGCGTTTCAAAATCGTAAAATATAAATGAAAGGGGGTTCTTCGCGTCACTAAAACCAGAATCTACACGGATAGGTGACATGTAGCAATTTTGATTATATTCACGATCACATCCACATATCCTACAGTAAGAAAAACCACATTTGTGATTTTTATCTTTTGATAGATCAATCAAATGCGAGCACATATCACATATTCGCAATACATCACAAACGCTTTTTATGGAGGAATACGAATTTCTTTTTTATGGCGATTAGAGCAATCGTCACTAAAAAAAGAGATGCAAGCATTGTTCACATTTGCGTCCTGTGGTGTGGGCTTCATCAGGGCCTTTCTTACATTCCGGCTGCGACAAACATGAACATGAACACAATCAATTGTTATTTTAAAGCTGTCATCTATTCGAAACTCGGCGACACTCTGTGTTACTATAAAAATCAAATTCCATAGGTCTTCAAAGTGACAATCGTGTACGTAACAGAAATACAACGCTGCATCATCTTGGGTGAAACAATCTGCGATGAATTTGATTCCGATAAAATCAAAAGGGGCATAAGGTTTTGATAAATACTAAAAAAGCTCTTTGAATCACCGATTCAAGCCACTCGATAGGGCAAATTGTTTCATCAGGGTTATACCGAAATCGCAATTCGGTTTCAGTACCATCTAAGGCAAAACGCTTCTTGGTCCTCAGCCATGTTGACAAGATTTCCATCATCATCATCAGATTCGTGATCGTCACTCTGATGTGAGCGTTGCCTCTTTCGTCGTTCCCCTCGTTGAATATAGGCACTCGTTGAGGGATTGGGTTCTACGTGTAAAATACGTAATTTAAAAATATAACTCTTAATTGAAAAATCTTCGACAATTTACAGTATTCTAAAAAAACCCTATCAGATCTACTTGGGAACACTAAAATAAAGACTAATTATCATTTATTAATTTATTAATAATTAATAAATAATTTTAATTTTACATATTTTTCAACGACTTGCCATTTGCTCGTTCTAATTCCACACGATTTGTTGTTGTTTCTTCTGTCATTTCCTCATCATCATCTTCAACCGTCACCACCTCTTCATACAGGCTTGGGTCGAAGTCATCCTAGTACATCACGATGTGTTCAATGTCATTATCATCGTCGTCACTATTGTTCCCGCTGTCACTGTCATTGCTGTCGTTATCACTTTCACTGTTATTATTATCACTGTTTTCACTGACAATATCAACGTTTTCCATTTCGCTATCATCCCTGTTTTCGTTTTCACTATTGTTGTTCTCCATTTGGTGTTCCTCGTTGTCTTCGCCATCGTCATCGATGCACAGGTCAACCGTTTCAATTGACCGAGTCGTTGCTGGTGCAGAACTTTCAGTTGTTGTTGTAACAGCAGCCGATGTCGACTCTACTTCTTCGGGTGCTGAAAATTAGTAGAACTTTTCACTCACCGTCAGTATAAAGATCTTGAATTCTTTTCAAACTTTTTTCAAACTTTTCGACTCGGCAGCAATTTCCGTCCTCCGAACTATAAGTAATTCACGGAGGGTAATATCGTCCCCAACCATTCTCAGAACCCGATCAACACCCGCGGTATCTAAGAATCGCACCATAAATTTAAAAATTAATCGCAATTTCCAGTCGGCTAAATCCCCCTTATTACCACAAATCGCGATGATGTTGGCAAAAAGTGCTGGAGCGAACATTTTCAGTTGAAGTTTTTTAAAAAAAGAGAAAGAGTATCAAACGAAGTTACTTCTAGCGTAGATCTAGAGAAACTGTGCTTTTGAGGTTGTGCAGGGTGGTTATATCAAAGTACCAAAGGTAGATGGTGTGGGAGGGGAAAAATTAGGCGTTTACTAGGACTGCCTATCATCTTGATGCTTTGCCACACCTCCAATTTTCATGGGAACCATCGTCAAAATTTACCCTTAAGGAAAAACGAAGGCGCACGCTCTTCGATGAATCCTGTAGATAATATCTTCTTTAGTGCTAACTACAAAGTTCCCGATCTCCAACATACGACCCAAACTTCAGGTAATATTATGACCAGACTCGATTCTGGAATAAGTCAAATATTAAATTCACCATTCTTGAAAGATGAGCGTGAAAAATGGAAAATGAATCAATAAGTTTTCCAAACATTTTTATTTTTCACCCAGGAAACATGGAAGCATAAGAAACCGAATAAAGAGTAGGATAATCAAAGAGATAAAAAAAAATATGTTTTGCGAATAATGTTGATTTAGATGGTTCTCTCTTTATAGATGGTAAATCTGTAAAGAATGCAAATATTAGTGATCTAATAAACGATGCATTGAGGTTGAGAAAAAAGATGAAACCGGCGGGGCGAGGCCAGTTTGCCATGATCCTTCGTGAAATCGGCATATTTAGAGAAATTGTCGGAAATAGACAATACTGGAAAGAAAATATAATCTCTTCAAGACAGACGGGTAGTCGGCGTCGTCCCAAACAATCGTCTAGATTTTATGACTCACTAATTACATAAGATGACAAAGGCAGCATTAGTGGTAACAAGGTATACACAAGTATCACTGAAACTCCAGGTAGAAGTAGGAAGCGAGCAACACCTGGCAGTAGAGGGTCGGCTAAATCTCAAGGGAGGAAAAGAAGTAGTAATCACTGGAAAACTTTGTTTCTAAAACCATGAAATTGTTAGAAGAAATTTATTTTGACCCATCCCATGAATATATATAGATGATTTACGGGAAGCAGATTTAGCTGATTTGAAGCATTCAAAAGATTCCAACGATGGATACTTGTATCTACTGGTGGTGATTGACGTCCTGAGTAAATACGTTCGGATTGAGCCTCCTAATGATAAATCTATAAATGAAGTGAGAGGGGCTTTTGAGTGCATTCTCGAGAAAAGTGGAAAGCGATTTCCCATCTGCCTTCAGAGCGATAGAGGAAAAGAATTTCGCGGCGTAGGTTTTCGAAATTTTTTATCAAAACGGGTTATAAAATTTCGTGCTGTACGTCATTCAAACGTTAAGGCTGCTGTAGTCGAACGATTTAATAGTACACTGAAAGAACGTATGTGGCGCTATTTCACTCATAGTCACAGTCATCGTTACATTGATGTTTTGTAATAACTTGTACAGGGCTATAATAACGTACGACATTCCAGTATAGGAATGCGGCCATCAGAGGTGACTTTCAAACGCAGCAGATTAATTATTCAAAGAAAGTACGGTAGAAAAGCCTTGCATAGTACAAAGCCTAAATATAAGGTCTCTGATTACGTACGAATCAGTAGACAAAAAAGCGTCTTTGCGAAAGGTTATGAAGCTGGATGGACAGAAGAGATTTTTAAGATAAAACGTGTAATAACGGGTCGCAGATGAAACCCATACGTTTACGAGTTACAAGATCTGTCTGGTGAGGATATTGACGGAGTTTTTTACGAGAAAGAACTACCAGGTGTGAAGAAAGATACTGATATTAATGAGCCAGAATTTATAATTATGAGTGATACGTAATAAGGGAAAAGGTTCCAAAAAACAAGTAATTGTCAAGTGGATGGGATATTCTGATGAATTCAATTCTTGGATACCTGCCTGGTGTGGACCCACAGGTAAACGATCTCGTACGAGCGATAAAGCAGACCCCGATTTCTCGAGAACACGTAGGCTTAGTTTTCCGAAAAGACAAAGATTGTTATGTCAAAGTTGAAAAAATGTGTCAAGATGATTGTGATATGAATGGTCGACATTTTCTTGCAATCAGTGAAAAAGTATATCGCATACTTGGTTTTGCACCACAATAATTATTATCAGATAATTCTTATTATGCTAATCACCCTCCAAGTATGGCTCGTGGTTTACCTGAGAAAATTTGTGTTTATTGCGATGCTTGCGAACCTCATATCACAGGCGATGTAGAAACACCGCTTTTACGCATTATTCCTGTCGACACCTGAAACCAAATTTTTGAATCCACTCAAGTTACTCAGTTTTCCTCTCAGAATTTCATTTCTCTTCTTCCTACTCAATTTCTCACAATAGAAATAGATATAAAAGATCATGCTGGACTTCCTATACCATGCGAGTATGGCACTCTGACAGTGAAACTTCTATTAAAAAAATGCATTAGAGAAGGGGAAGAAGAAGAAATAAAAGTTATATGATCCAGTAATTATAATAATGAGTTATTACGTAGATTACTACACATTAAAAGTCGGTGGAGGGGGAATATCAACAGTTTATGTCGAATCGTCCTATCAAAGAGATCATGGAATCTGAAGCTTTCTAGGTGGGCTTTTTTGACGTGTGTTGCCGATATTAGCACGAGTTGCGCGCACAGTTGGAAAGGAGGCACTTCGAAAACGTGTTAACGTTTTAAATATTGTCGATAGGAAAGTACCACTCAAGCAGGCATTCGACTCGCGTATTAGTGAATCTGGTCAAAAATTAAAGAGAAAAACTTTGGATTAAATTGATAATCTCATCAATGGACCAGGTAATAAATTTGGTGTACAAAATTTCGGGCCTCAGTTGTCAAACCTGAAGGACCGGTAGGAACTTCTGCAAATGCAGAAGATCTGAGAAGTGTAACTGCGATAAACAACTTACTTCATTCGATGATCAATCAGGTGGACGTATATTTCAATCAAAAACTCGTTTCTCCTCCAAACAACGCATACGCGTACAGAGCTTACCTGGAAACATTGCTCAATTATGAACCAGCTGCAAAAAAGAGCCTTCTGATTTCCGCTCTCTGGTGTGTCGATACAGCAGGAAAAATTGAAGATTTGTCAACCGAAGATACAAACATTCATGTCCGTCGAGCTCATTTTGGTGCACGCAAAACGATAGATCTAATCGGTTATCTGCATTGCGACATTTTCAATCAAAACAAATTTCTTCTCAACGGAGTCGAGATGCGTCTTCGACTTGTACGTAGAAAAGATGGTTTTTGCCTTTTGGATCCCATCAGGACATGCAGTTTACACATTCACGGTGAAACTTTTGAGAATGTTATTCTCGGTCAGTTGCCTGAAAGAATAATCATTGGTTTCGTCGAGAACAGAGCTTTTAACTACGAGGGTGATGCCGTCAGTGGGAAAGTTGGAAACACGTCCTGGCACAAATGTGGATAGAGGGAACCAATGAGAATTATGCGGCAACCCGCCCGGCAACTCGCCCTACCCGTGGGGTTGTCGCCGGATGGTGCCCGTGTGTCCATTTATAATTTTTAGTAATTATCGCTGATAAAAAGTGTCGTTTAGTATTATGGTGGTGTAATTGAACTAATTATTCCACAAAGTGATTGCATTCAACGCTCCTGTTACTTTTTCTCAAAAGGTATGTATGTATTTGGTTGATGTTTAGGAAGCTAGGTTATGGGCGTCTTGATGAAATTTGTGTTCAGTTTTATCGTTTATGTGCAACAAAGGAAAATTAATGTTAATATTTTTATAGTGGATTCCACCAAGTGCGTCCGAAAAGTTTTACATTGAAGTTTAAAAATGTAAGTGAAAGTGTAATGAACACGTGTGACAGTTCCAAAACAATGTCTTTGTCCAAAGATACACTCTGGTCAAAAATTATTTATTTCGTTGAAACATTGCCTTTTTTGATAAAATTGAATTGGTTTTGTTTGATTATGTAAACCTTACTGCTAATATGCATATGTACGTTTTGTTTGCAGGTGACGCCTCAAATGGATTTCACTCCTTGATATGGATCCTTAACCAAATTAACCCACTTAGCCTGATCAATCCGTAAGCTGGACGTCTATAAACTAAAGGTGAGTAACTTAATTTAAAAAGTAATTAAAATTCTTACTATCTAATCTCTTTAAAATTCAATTCTTTACTTGAATAATTATAATTTTGATTATACATTCATTTATTTGGTTGAAAATTGACTATGGCAGTTAACTATACCAGTTTGGTATGGCACAGGACGAACGAAGTTCAAAATGTTTTTATTTATATTAATTTATTTATAATACTGTATCTAGCCTATGGGCGAAGTTGGACATTATACGAAGTTGGATTATTATTCATAACTTTTTATATAAAAACAAACTTTTTTAAACTTTTAAACTACAAATAAATTTTAACATGTCAACATAATTCAGTCAAATTAAAAAAAAAAGAAAAAACAAGAACACATTTAATTCAAAGGTTATGATCACCACCATTTTTGTTCTGAAAAGGACTACCGAAGTGTAGTCGAAACGTCAAACGTTAAAATTATGATTCGAGGGAACTCTCAATCTAATAAGAATATTTGACCAGTAGTCAGCAAAACTTACATCATTTTATTAATCTTTTCATAGTTTATGCTTGGCTTCGAAAATTTTCTGAATATACTTGTTGAATAATGATTATACCATGACATACAAGATGCAGCTTGTAAATATAAAAACATGGTTTTCATTCAAACATTTGTTAATTATGTGTATAAGTTTCGTGATTAATATATTTATATAATTTATGATAAGCATTCAAAGCGAATAAATAACTTTAAAATTATTGTTACCCCCGCCCCTTGAGAGTGGTTGGGAAGGGGAATTATTGGATGGCCCCCCCTAAAGCCCTTCTCTGGATCCGCGCCTGGCTTGGAGTTGATGCGTGAAGCATCCGTCTGTTGTTTTTGCCGCAAAAGTGTAGAAAAAATTGACAGCAGGTGACGCTTCCTACCTCAAGTCCGAGGGAAACGATACCTTGTGTAAATGGTACACAGTGAGAAGTAAACCAGAGCGGGTGCAGTTTTCACCATAACCGTTGCTGCGCCGAACACAAGAGGTCTGCAGGAAAATCATGTTGTGGCTGGGCAGCGACGGTTGCGGTTGATGACGGAAATATTACTGCTAGACCATGAAAGTCACTGCGCGCCACCGTAAAGGTTTTCGCGCTGGAGACGTCTCACGGATGTGCCGTCCGTGCACGAACTCATTGCGCCGACCAATCACGTGAAACCTGTCGTGCTGCTGCGGTCCGAGCGGTGACGTACACAAGCATGCCGCTACTCACACTAGTTCGCAACCCACTTGAGTACGTGCTGCCACGGACCGTAGCGGCATGGCAGGTTGCACGCGATTGGTTGGCGTTATGTGTCGTGCGCGAATGGCACGTCCGCGAGACGTCTCCAGCGCACTGCGACGGATTTTCTTGTGCGAACACCTTAAAAGATTCTGCAACGACTGTTGCGTCCGTCGCAGTAACAGTTACCGCCAGATTCCCAAGCCTACCTACGAAAAAGAAGCTTTAGCAATTGTATTTTCCGTAACCCATTTCCGACCCTATTCATATGGAAGAAAATTCACCTCAGTAACCTATCATAAGCCATTAGTGTGGTTTAAAAATTGCAAAGACCCTTGCTCTCGCATAACAAGATGGTAATTAAAATTAACAGAGTACGATTTTGACTTGAATTCTAAAATCAACAAATACGAAATCATGAAGAATTATTGAATCAAGAAATATGAAATCCAGAGGAGTTATTAAATCCAGAAATACAAAATCCATAAGAAATATTAAATCGAGAAGAAATGAAGAGCGAAATTACTGAAACTAAAATGAATTTTACTAAAGTTGAACCAACTTCGAGTGGAAGCACAAGTTCAAGTTTTAAAGGCATTTATTGTGAAAATGAAATCAATCGTATAATGGGAAAGTAAAAAATCCAAGTATTAAGACAAATAAGAATAACACACGATGCTTAAATTACCTCTACGCAAATAAAAACAGTAAAACAAACAATGCGAGGAGCTATCAAAAGATGTTCAAAATAATTAATGAAAACAAATATAACAAAATTTGTGGATAGTCATTTTCTTTTCTCTTAGAAAAACACTCTGTACTTCAGGAAATCCAAAATCAACCTCATGTATACAAATCCGAACGGTGAAATAAACAAAAATCATGAATCAATTGGAATTTAGATCATTTGCAACACTTCCACCAATAAGAAATGATGCACACAGAACACTGGTATTCCTGAACTATTCTTACGTACTGGGCGATTTTATAATTAAATATGGTTGAGAGCCACCAAAATTGACTGTATATCAAGATTTGACCTTTCCAACGAAGACTCTATTTTATGCAAATTTAAAAGTAGTAAACCATTATGTCATCGAAACAGGCGAAATTGCAGTTCTAGCAGGGAATAGAGCAGCATTGAGAATGCTGCAAGAATTAATGAACACGTAAGATCTTTATGAAGAAAACCCCCCTTCTAAAAAAAGTAAAACTATAAAAAGATGGCCAATTTCTTGCAAAGTATTATTGGTAAACAAGTAAATTTCTAACATCCTTCCCAGAACCTCTACTACCGACTAAGCTTCGACGGTTTGGCGTCGCTTATACGTGAGTAACGTAGCGTATCCAGTGGTTTAGAGGTGGAGGGGATACATAGGTTGGAATGAGAATACGGATAACACTCTCGGACTCCTCGCTTACTCCTGTGTATCCCCTCCACCTCCAAGGCGCAAGATAGGCCGCGCCACTCACGTATAATAGACGCCAAGCTGTCGAAGCTTGGTCGGTCGAACTTCACTCTCTGTCTCATAATTGGACAAGCAGCTGGAACGAAGGGAGGATTCAAGAAATCATTCGATCGTACGATCGGTTGCGCGCGCCATCAGCTAATAAGTAGGGGTAGCGTGGGACCAATGCACTTTATATATCGATCCCAGTATCGGTACGGATGTCTTCCGACTCGACCCTCTGCGAGGAAGGAGCCTCTCTTAAACGACCATTGATCTACCTGTCATTGAATACAGAAATTCAAATTGAATAAGCGTAATTGAAAGGACGCCACCTCTAATGGATTCTCCTGGATAAATTAAAACTTCGTTGACTAATCTCTCCAAATTCATGAGAATTTTGATAGTTAGACGTAAGTTTTTGTGTTTCATTTTTTTAAATTATTTTATTAGTATAACGTAAAATTTTGTAATGACTTTGAAATCCATATATCTATGGAGACCTCGTTGTGCATGTTTGCATTCTAGTGTGGGGAATGAAACGAATGATAATTTAGTGTGTATTATTTTCATTGTAACGACTTTAAAATTTATCTCACGATAAAGACCTCGTTGTGCTTGGTTGCACTAACTATCGAAATTCGAATGGGAAATTTTCCTTTCATTTTCTAAAAAAAGAATGGGATCAGAAAAGAATTCGTAACGACTTTGGAATTTATCCGAGGATAAAGACCTCGTTGGGCGAAGGAAATTTTGGGGTTCAAATTAAAATTGGAGGAGAATCCTACTTGCTTGTATCTATAAAAAGAGATTTCCAAATTAATTCATATGATTTTTAAATACGCAATCATCTCTTCCTTGAGTGAATCTGCAAATCTATCAATTTTGTTTTAAGATAATGATTCAGAACTTATTGGGAAGTTTTTAATTATGAGAATTAATCTTGGTCAATTGTAGTTTATTTTACTTGTAAATTTAGTTATGAGATACTTTTGCGCTAGTTTTAACGTACTATCCATTTATAATCATAATTAATTAACACCATAATAATATATAATTTTAAAAATGAATAAATAAAAATAATTTAATTTAAATCTTAATACGATATCAACTATATTTAATGATATATAATTTCATAATGAATAAATAAAAACAATTTAATTTAAATCTTAATACGATATCAACTATATTTAATTATATATAATTTTGAAAATAATAAATAGAAATAATTTAATTTTTAATAATTACTTTATCTAACCATATCTAACTATGTATATTTGAACTCTCCCTTTTACGGGTTTGAGGGCCTCCGCTCCCTGTACATATATTTACATTTCATCCTTAGTCTAACTTAACCGCTACTTATTTTCTAATGCATCGCCTTACATAATCACAATAATATTAGTACTACTCTTAGACTACAGACAATGATTTAAATTGTAAGTTTGCTACGTTAAATACAATTAATTCAATTGAAACTAATAAAATAAACACTTAAAATAAAATAAATTGAATAAACACTAAAAATCCCTGAAATAAATTGACGCCAAGGTAAACCACAAATGAAACAGAACGTTTTTCAGAAAAATTCAATTTATTTTAAAATCAGGTTCACACATTTTTTTCTTTTTTCGTCTCTTTCTCTCTCTCTCAAAAAAAATAAATATATAAATAAAAAAAAATTTTTTTTCTCATTTATTTAAAATTAATTAGATTAACCAATGAACAGAATAAACGTTGTTTTCTACATTACATCAAATTAAAATAAATTAAAAAATAATTAATTAAAAACATATCCGAAGACTTGCTATACTTAAACTAATTAAATTAAATTAAGTTAAACTAATACCGAGAACAAGTCTGAAACAAACAAAATTGATTTTTATTATTAAAGAACACATCAATTAAAATTTAATGAACATAAAATTTTTTTATACTTACGCGATAAAGGACATTGTCCATAATTCCATACTGCATGCCGCGATATGGAAAAGGAGCCTCCAATCCCCTTTTTACGAAATATCGACGTGCCGACCGTTTTGTATTTAAGCAAAATTTGCTCCCACTCTTTGACCAACTCTTCGGGAGGTAAATGGTCATTCCCCCAACAAGCATCGTGTTATAGGGAATTAACCAATAGGTTTCTGGCGTCAGGTAGAAAAACTGTGGCAAACCCACCTGAAACATAAAAATAACAATAAATTAATCAAATAAAATACATCAAATGAATCACTTTCAAATATAAGAAATATATAATATACCTTACCTCTTCGATGGTCCCGTTTGCGGCTTTCCATTTTCGGCCTTTTACCACAAAGGCATTGTCCGATCTTCCATTGAGAGAACCCCTGACCTGACCCAATATATTTTCTTTCTGAAAGTCTGGATCCAATACCCACTCCTTGGGTATTCTAATTTGGACACCATTTTCCAGAATAAAATATTGCGGTGCTACATATTTCCTAACACCCTTTCGGCGGAAATCCACGGATACCTCAGGATCAATCTAAAAAAAAGGGGAACAAAAAAATTATAAATTTTATTTGAAAATTTTCAAAATTTTTTAAATAAAGATAAAATATAAAATAAATAAATAAAAAGACAAATGAACTTACCATTTTTAAATGCCCATCGATAATGGCACAGAATTTACGCCCAACATAATAGGCTCCATCCGGTCCATGGGTTTTGTATTCATTTCTGAGTTCCTCGAAAAGAAATTGTTTTTGGGGATTCCCAAAAGATCCCCAAAGCGGTGGCAAATGAACGAAGATATCCCCCATTATGCACAGAAATATTCTGATTATGTTTCCTGGACTAGAACCATAGTTTTCCCATGGGTGAAGCCACATACTAGGATCAGGGACAGTTCTGCCCCCATCGATATTTCGAATCAAAGTCACGTCGAACACCATATTGAAAAAACTTAGAGAAACTGACTTTCCGTAAACACGACAACTCCTTTTAAGGGATGAAAACCCATCAAGACACATTTACTCCCACTATTCCACCAAAAATCACACCGACCAATACAAAAAGGGCATTTTTGCCTCTAAAACTCAAAAGTAAGAGAATCAAAGTAGAATTAAATTTAAATAATTACACATGTATTCTCACACCATTTCGGAATGCATTCTTTTGTTACACAGAAATGATTCCAACACCAGAAATTCCATCAATCGCACATACAGGAAATATTGACGAAAATTTTATTAACGAAATTCATCCACAAAACCATCCACAAAGATACGAATATTTATTAAAGTGCTCATGCTACATGTTATCACCAAATATAATAGGAATGTTTGTTAATATATATATGCATCCATTAGACTTTGTGTTCATTGTTTTAGTAATTATCCAGCGACTTTACAGCAAGGTTGTGAATTTAAAACAACATGGCTCTCACTAGCTAGACCAGAAATAAGTTTAACAATGTGTTGCGAATGAAGAATACAGCTAATATATCCTCGATGTCCTGCAGGTATGTGTGTAGATTGAACAGAAGAATATGTAGATCAAAATGTACGTGTTTTACTTTGGTCTGAAATAGAAGTACGAAATAGTTATCAACGTCCAATCAATCGCGATCTTGATCATTTTATACAAAGATATGAAGATGTTGATTTCTAAACGAATTTTTACCATTGAAAATTAGCAAAAATTTTCATTGTTCCAAAAACAAACATATATTTTCAAAATAATCTAATAAATTAATTCTTTCGAACAAAATATATATACAAAAGTTTCCAATAATCAACATTTCCTTTTAAACATATCAATTAACATAAATTCCTATAAACCACCCTAGTTATGTGTATACATTTCCCTTTAATCTTTTAATATTAGTTAAAGAAAAATTTTTATTTTTATCGTATATTCAATTTATCTAATTGATAAATATTATTTTACAATATTAAAAATTTTTGCGAATCTATGTATGTTTCAGCAAAATGGAACCAGCAAATGCAAGAATAATCCCAAGCGAATCTGTCAGTCCTATACAGACCTTCAGCGAAATTAGCACAGAATATGATTTTTCCAAACCTAATTACGAAGCAACTATTTTGAATCCAAAAATATCATTTCAGGTATTCATAGTGACGTGCCAAATTAAGAAATTTGACGAAAAATATGTTAAAACTGGCAAAGCCAACGTTTCCAAAACAACAGCGAAGCATAATGCTGCCAGAGAAATTTTAAGATCATTGTCGGATACCTATCATTTTAGCGAAGACCTACTGCCAGATAATACTAATATTCAAAATGTACGAGAAATGTACTTCGAAAAAATAAAATTATATAAAAGGACATCAGCATGCGAGCGATGTTATGAAAGAGGACATCATGCGACCAATCGTACACGTCCTATGAGAAATTTTAACTATGAAAATAATTTAAAAACCTCCTGTTACAATAAATTCAAAATTACACAATTATATTTTGTCATAATCAACCAACCATAGAAAAAAATTTTATATACCATCTGAACTTGTGGAAATATACTGTTCGCAAACCATACATACAAATGTGAATGCGCAGTCATTGACGTCACAACCAATCAGAAGATCGGAAGCCCCACGAAGGAACACGCGAGGACCATCTACTATGGGCCAATAGGTGAAAGGCCATAAACGTCACAATGATATGTGGCGGCCGACAACCCCTCAAGAAAAGGCTATTTTTCCACCCCTGGTCAGATCTTCTGCCTATATATACCCACGTTTTTAAGGGTTACAAGTTTAGTTCTACCGACGAATCGCTGTCTAAAAACTCTCCGGAACGTGTTAAAATTAAAATTCAATAAAAACGAAAGAGTGGACTTAGGAAAAAAGGGTCAATCATTGACAAACTTAAAATCAGTGAAAATAGTTTGAAAGTGAAAACATAAAATCTAGATACACTTATGATTATTTGATATAGCCACCCTGTTCAGCTTCAAATCCACAGTTTCTCTTGATCAACGCCAGAAGCAACAGTTCTCTCGTTTTTAAAGTTTTCCTAAAACCTTTTTTCAAACCTTTTTAAAATGTTTGTGGCAACGATATTGGCGAATATCATCACCATGTGTGGAACTTAAGGAGACTTACAGGAATGTGAGTCAAGGTTGATCCTTAAAGTTCTGCTGACATTCCTCGACGGAGTCGGGGTCGATCGCGTGTTACGAGTGATTGGGGATAACGCGATTGTGCGTGAGATGCTGATGACCCGAAGACAAGAAATTGACGAGCAGCAGATCCGACTCGCCAGACTTAGAGAATTCTACAGAGATGGTAAGTCGAAATAAATTATTATGTTCTTCTATATGGTTGTTTTGAATACTTTCATAATAATTATAATATAATAACTTATTTTATTTCCTCTTCCAGCTGTTGGGGAAATATCCGAAGATGCTGACAATAGGAATCCTTCGACATCTCAGTCTCCTCCTTCTTAGCTATCTGTAAGTCAGCCTCCAACAACACCCGAAATCGTGGAGCAATATAATGAAGATACGGTTATGGTTAATGAGGCTGCAGATTTACTATCATCATCATCATCATCATCATCATCATCATCACCATCAACATTATCAGTGCTCATGAAAACACCTACGGCTCCAGATGTCATATTCATTGATGACGATGAGGAAGTCGTGGGTGTTTTCAGAAAGTGAAAGTGTTGAAAAAAATAATAGTGCTCGTTCTTGTGAGATTGTGGACTTGTGTGACAGTGACAATGACGACAACGACGAAGACAATGAGAAGACAATGGAGTTCAACGATGAATAGAACGAGCACGGCGACAATGAAACTTTCTTTGAAGACGAAGATGAGGAGATGCCGTCTAGTTTCAACTATTCTGAGGAGGAAGAGGAGGAGGAGGAACAGAATGTAGAAGAGGACGAGGAGGAAGAAGTGCGAGTACAGGGAAGCCCTAAAACGATCATATGTGGAGGATATGTGGATTCATTTAAAAATTAGAAATTTATTTGAAAATTTAAAAAAATATTTTTTGGTTGTTAAAAATTTATTCAAAATCTAAAAATTTATTTAAAAATTAAAAATTCAGTTTTATTATTTCAGATTATTTCATTATTAATATTATTAACAATTTGTCTTGAAAAGGAAATGAAACTTGAAAGCTTTAAATTTTTTTTATAAATTCATGACCGAAACGTTGTCAAAATATTATTTTTTAAATCAATATCGATTTTTTATTCTACTTGATCATCATAAGACATTTATTGGTAATTCTTCAATCTACAAAAGGTAGAAACTATAAAAATGTATTCAAGTGTTATTTTTAATACAGTAGTGATAGTTTTCTACTGATGTCAATCATTAAGTTATCTGCTAGCTTCGTTTTTATTTTAAAAATAATATTTTTAGTCCTAGTATTTTTTACAAAACTAAAATGTTTTTATGATGTTTTTTTGGGATAAAAATATTTTATCACGGTATTTATTTTGTAGGTAGAAACTGCGTCAACGTTTGCGCCGTGCGTTCAGCGAGGTCAGGGTAGAAAAAGCCTTTGTTCGTCCGAGGGCGAGCAAGACGCAATAGAAACATATCTAAGCGGAGAGGAAAGTCAGCACGTTATAGAGTCTAGTCAGGGAGGTGAATTACCTTCAAATTCAAAATTTTCAATGATATGTAGAAAAAATATAAATTATGCACATTTCGGTTTACATGGTAGCGAAATGGAATTACGATTCCGCTACACACCTGATGGAACAATTTGTCGAATAGAGTGGCTCGAATCGGCTGTGCGAGAGGTATTTCAATTCATTATAGCTCCATATGAACCGCGCGATTTGATCGGTACTAAATTTATAGCAGACAGCTTCACACAGGATGATGCGGGTATATCATTTCCATATGTACGTGATTGCCATTTTGAGGATTTATGGAATTCAATTTTCATGGATACTCAGTCGAAATTCAACCCTTCAAAAAAGTTTAGCTCAGGAATTGTGTCAAAAGGCACTTGCCGATATTCAGGCATTATACATCTTTTGTATAATAGTGATAGCTGTCATTATTGCAATAGTTTTGATTGAATTGGGGCTGCATCCTCTCAAGCGTTTTGTACACCGTGTAACAGGGGCTACAGTAACAGGTCCGATCACAGGTGTGCGCATAAATTTGAAGCCTGTCTCGCTCAGAACTCATGTTTAGAAAAGTGTTCCAATAGTCGAACAACAGAAACTCCCAAGTGTGAAAAATGTCTTCGTCTGTTTTTAATAATGATTGCTTAAATCACCATTTAACGCCCGCTTCATGCCCTTCCGGAGAAAGTGTCTGTGACACGTTGAAAATTTGCTCCGAGTGTTCACGCTTAGTAAATATTATAAAAGATAAAAATCAGAGATGTGGTTTCAGCTTTTGTAGGATATGCAAGTGTAATCGTGAATACAATTACGAATGCTTTATGAAGCCTATACGTGATCGTATGGGTAAATATTTAGCATAAGCTAAATATTTGTGTAGCCCAAGAGGTATGAAGCTGGTGCATTCATGAGCAAGATATCAAAAAACCTTGTGCACACTGTGGTATAATACGCGAATTTGTGCTGGCTGGTGAAAATCCCATACGAGATTTTGTAGATTTCACACTCCGTCCAAATGTAAATTTTAAAAACATTATTTGTATAGCCCACAATTCCAAAGGGTTTGATGCGCAATTTATTTCAAAACACCTGACAGAGAACAAGTCTACTGAAAAAATAGATCCAGATCTCATACTCAATGGCACCAAAATAATTTCAATGTGTGGCAAACATACAGTGTTCATAGATAGTTTGAACTATTTCCATCTCCCTCTTAGTGCTTTACCAGCTTCGTTTGGACAAGAAGTTATAGGTGAAAAAATTAACATTTCCACATTTATTTTACATCCTTGAAAATAGAAATTATTGTGGTCCTCTTCCCTCAATTGAATTTTATTCTCCGGGTACAATGAGTAAAAGGCGCGAAAATTTAAAAAAAAAAATTTTTTTAAACGAGGAAAAACTCTTGATCCGAATTACCACTTTAATTTTTGGCATGAGCTGGTGACTTATTGTCAAAACGATGTGGATGTCTTACGTTGTGCATGTATTGCATTTCGTAAGATATTTCTTGAATGTGGGAATGTTTGCCCATTCAAAGAGTCCCTTGCATCGGCTTGCAATTTATTTGTTTGGAAACATTTTTTGCGAGAGCTGACAATAGGGATTACACCAAGAGGTGGATACAGGTACGGTGATAATCAGTCTAGACTTGCAATCGAGTGGCTTTTATTTATGGAAGGAGAGCTTGGTGTAGAGATTCAGCACGCTGGTAGGGGTAGAGTATCGTCTTCGACTTTCAAGAAGACGATAACAGACATCGTCATGTTTTCCAGTTTCACATCTGTTTTTGGCATGTTTGCAAAGGATGCATTAACATAGGTAGAGATAAAATAGTCGGAAAATCTGGGGAAAGCATGAATGATCGTTATGAACGTACGCGTGCTCTAACCTCTAAAATTAAAAGATACGGTTACGAAGTCACTGAAATGTGGAATGCGATTTCAGACGTTTGAAAAAAGAGGTCAAAGATCTGACTCAATTTTTAAAATATCATCCCGTTCGGAAACTAGACAAGATATTAAGCCCTCGTGATGCTTTTTACGGAGGTCGTACGGGAAACACTAAATCTTATTACAATATCAAAGATGGAGAGATAATTTAATATAAAGATGTTTGCCCTTTGTATCCTTTGATCTCAAAGATAGGTATGTTTCCTATAAGGCATCCTATATTGTACATTGGTTCTGATGAGTCTAAATCATTTACAGGCCCAAATTACGATCTGAGCAAAGTCGAGGTTTCAGTGTGTTGTACAGGTTTGCCACTTCGAAATCTCGATCACCCCTTTCTCCCTGTTCGTATGCACGGTAAATTAATGTTTTCCCTCCGTCGCACGTGCTGTGAAACTCTTGGACAAGGTCTGCATGAAGATGAATCACGGCGAGTGTTAGAAGGTACATGGGTTTCTCTTGAATTGAAGAGAGCCATAAAATTAGGCTACAAAATCGTAGAGATATAAGAAATTTGGCAATACAGAGTTGTTCAGTATGATCCAACCACTCAAAAGCGCGGTCTTTTTGCAGCATATATCAATATGTTCTTTAAGATTAAACAAGAAACGAGTGGGTGGCCATCATACTGCATGGTCGAGGCTTCAAAAGTTGAATACCTACGTCATTGCGAACAGGCAGAAGGGATGAAACTCGATCGCGGAAAAATTAAAAAAATCCCGGCTTGCGTACCGTGGCAAAATTATGCCTCGACTCTTTCTGGGGTAAGTTCGGTCAGCGAAATAATTTACCTCAAACAGACATTGTAAGAACACAGGAAAAATTATTACGTATGCTATTTAACCCGGAAGTCGAGGTAAGGAATATCGTACCTGCAAACGACAAAATTCTGTACCTTTGCTGGGCATGCAGAGAAGAGCCTAATACGAACGTCGTCATTGCAACTTATACGACAGCACAAGCCCGATTAAAGTTGTACGATTACTTGTCGCAACCAGACCGTCGTTTCTTGTACTATGACACGGATTCCTGTATATATATCACTCGTGGAACTCCGGGCGAGTGTAGCCCACCTGTAAGGTTACTCTTGGGGGATTTAACCGACGAACTCGAAAAAGATTCAGAGTCGTTTCAGGCGGGCCAAGATTTTACGCGTATTTTACGTTAATACGAAGTTAAGGATCTTCCTATTTACTAATATTAGTAAATAAGAAGACCTGTAATAGCGAATACTTGAAAAATTGTTTTATATCATTACCAATTATTTTTAAATGGCAATATACTGTTTTAAGTTTGCATCATTAGGATGAAGATAAATGATATTCAAGAAAAAAATTATATTTTAAGAAATATGTAATAAGAGAATTTGTTTACACCAATGACGTTACAGGTCCTTCTATTCAATAGTCATATTATTAAATGCAGCAAGTTAGTAGAAGTTTTATCCATTAATGCAGGAAATTTATTAATTTCTTAGAATCTTAGATATAATATAAAATATGGTAATGAATTTGCTACATTAATGGATAAAAGTGACATTAATTGTCTGCACTTAAGAATATTATTTAATATTATTAAGTGCAACAAATTAATGCCAGCTTTATCCATTAATGGAGGAAATTTATGACCATATATTATACTTGAGATTCTAATTATTTAATAACTTTCCTACCTTAATGGATAAAAGTGCTACTGACATGCTGCATTTAATAATATTACTATTAAATAGAAGGACTTGTAATTGTCATTGGTGTAAACAAATCCACTTATTACATATTTCTGAAAATAGGAAATTTCTTTTTCTATTGTATCATTTCTCTCCGATCTTGATAATAATAACATGGAACTGTATATTGTCATTCAACAATAATAGATAATGATATAAAACATTGTTATAAACAAATCCACATGAGTGCAAATCTCTTACTTTAAATTCCCCCCACAAGACTACTGATTCTAAACCCTAGCGACTGCGCCCATCTTTCAAAATATCAGTACTAGTATTCACCTACCAAATTCTTTTTTGTTAAGCACATTTTCTAATAGGATTTTTTGCATTACACAAAGATAATCGCAGAAAAAACCGTGTGTAGTACTTCTTATTATCAGTTCTTGCAAAGCCAGTTTACGGATCCACCAAGACTCGAACCCTTGTCTTGTCGGCGTTGAGGTTCCGGGGCAAGCTTGCTAACCACTACTCGTCAGATGACAGTTTGAAATTATTAATTGTACTTGCTTGTACTTCTGCTGGTCCTGCTGATATTATTTATCATATTCATCATTGTAAGACTCTTTGATTTTTCTAACGCATTCTTCATGTTTATGTGAATAGTGTCTTGCAGGTTCTTCTTGACAGACTGTTACAAGGTTTGCCCATTTGGTTACTTCATAGTATGCTTCTGGGTTTGTTTGATTTCCTTGAAGATAATTTCTGGGTGCAATAGCAGCAGCCTCATCATGCAGGCGAACAAGTGTCATACTACCCAATTTCTTGAATTAAACACTGTCAAGAGTACACCACTGTTCTTTTTGTGGATGAAATGCGGCATCTAGTAGAAGTTGGCGAAACAAAAGACGCAGTGGTTTAATAGTATCGCTCTGCTTCCATCAAACAATGAACTCGCCCCTTTTTAAGTAATTTTCAGCTGGTTTAACCATCAGGTGATCATAGAGTATTTGGAAATTAGGAAATAAATTAGCAGCTTCCTGGTCTAATTCCTTGATGGGAGAAAAATGCAAACCGATGGTATCAGGAAATCATTTTTTTTTAGTTGAATTGTTCGTGCACGATCAGGTTGTGAATTTATTAATTCTGTAAGAAGAAATATAATTAGGTTAACTCAAATATTTATAATACATGTAATATGAACGCGTTATTTAAATATTCTGCTATTATTTCAATAAAGATGGACGCGTTACCCAGAAATCGGGTTTCAATATCAATTTCTTGTTTTACTCACGCTCCTATTGAAAATTTTCTTAACATTATAGATATATTATATTCTTATCAATTATAATATATTTACCAAGAAAGTGAAGAAACATAAAGAAACCGAGGAACAGAGGGCCCGCGACGATCTTCATTTTCTGATTTAGTAGATTCGAACTAGTGGATTTTCGACAAGATGCTTCCGTATATATATGCTAGAAGGCTGTTCGTATACCACGTAGCCAATTTGTATTTTTTAACATTCCCTTTTAGACCCCCCCCCTCCAAAAAAAATGGTATACGTGGAATATGGAATGCTCCCGGTAGCTGTCTCGCTCGACCTTCTAAATTCAAGCCCCAGTTATTAAAATATCTATTTTATAATGAATTTCTGTTCTATTCCGTCGTAAACCTACATGTCATAGTTCAAACAATGTTTCGAGCAAAACAAATCTTTATTGGTCCAACGTTGTCTCTGCCGAGGTTTCAATTAGTCTTCATATTCGAATGATAGATTATTGTGGGGGGAGATTGTCAACTGTTTCTATGCCTTACCATGGGTGAGTGTAGGAATGTGTAGAAAAGACTTTTCTTCAAAAGGATAACGCTTTTCGACTTTTTAAAAATTTATATCAAATTTTGTATAAAGTATATGTATATGTATATTACGTATATATTACGTATGTTATGTCCTGAGTGATCAAATAGTAATTATTAATTAGAATCAACCAATTAAAAAATTTGGAAATTCCGCTTGGTTAGTTGAGCTCGCCAACAAGTCTATTTGCTTAACAGGCACACTATTCATTCAAGATTTATTGGCTGTCTGTTTCCTCAAGTAGCTGAACTCCACCGGAAGTCGGACAGTTGAAAAGTTAAAGGATTCATAACTATTGGTAGATGCTCTCAAGCGGAAGTGGTACTGTGAAGGGTTAACTCATTCGTTTTCTGTTCGTTGGTCGCTGTTTTCGCAAATAGTTTGGCTCGTAGTCGAAGGACAACAAATAGATTTTATAATGAGTTTTTGGCGAGCTTCCGCCAAGTCGTAGCATTTATATATAATTAAAAAAAATGAGTTAAAGAACCACCGCAGGGTCCCACTAAGAGCAACTGCCATCTAAAAAATGTCAATGATGCAGGGGAAAACACTGCCACCAAACTCCAACCACCCCCACTCAACACTGCCACTCTCTGCTCTCACTCTCTTCCACTCACTGCCATTGTCACTCTCACGTATCCACGGTCACTATTACTACTATCACGGAGCCCATTGGATGTCGAGCAATCTAATGCGTAATAATCCAAGTCACAAGGATTATTGAAACAACAATCAGGCCAGTCTGGACTCGACACCTATCAAAACACGGAGGCAGCCATCTTACACCGGCCGGTGTTCCACATACCGGAACTGTGATCCGATTCCCATCGATAAAAGTCCCAGAAACCCAACTGAGGAGGGCAGCACCGACTGGACCGAGGATTGTGGCGCGAGCGGGAACGAAAAGGCGAGTGCAAAGGACGCAGGAGAAATCAGTTTCGTTTCGGTCATCGATAAGTTACGTTAATAATCTCTCTTCCTTTTCTCCAGATTTATTTTCGTTGCGGCAGAGACCATACTTGATGTAGTGGACCTCTTCCTCTTTGACAAATTTTTAAATTAGGATTAAGCGATTAGTGTGTTCTGATTTTGATTCTTAATAAGCGATGTATTAGTGTGCCCTAAGAGATTTTCAATTTTTTTCACAATTCTAGTACAAGGAAAGTTAATCATGGTTTGGGTGTAAACCCCTTTTCTTGTAAGTTCACACATTGTACCCTTATTCGGATATTATTACTACATTTAATGAAACGTGACATACTATCGGCGCAAAAATTATAGGCATCTGCCTTTGAAGCTGAAGAGCTCAGCCACAAAAAATGCTAGAGTAATAAGTAAATAGTCACTTGAAAGCTGCAAGTGTTCCACGTAAATGAGCCCGAAAACGTTGATGTAAAAAATTGTTTGTGCTGCGCAGACTGAAAAATGTGAAATAAAGTAAGGAATTTTGGGCACATTTAAGAAGAGTCAACTTTAGAGCATTATTTCTTATACAAGGGCAATGGGAAAAATTTGCGAAAATTCATGAATATGAGGAAAACATTCGTGAACAAATCGCAGTTGACAAATTTGAGAAGTAATAAAAAATTGTTGTTTAAAATTGCAAAAATGTACAACTATACTATCTTTGGTTCTAATGAAGATATTAGAGCGTTTCAAACTGCAAATTGTAACGGATAGGCTCTGTAATTATTTACAATCACCCGGAAGAATGTGATTGTTTTATTTTTGGTGGAAATCGCGATATAGACTACAAATTGCATACTACAAAAAGTGTGCCAATGTGTGAGTTAAATTTTCTACGAGGCAGTAAAATTTTCGACGAAATATATATTTTTTTAACCTAGTAGATGGATTTTTGACTTATTAAGTAAAAATATTGCGATATTTTTTTAACACAGTGAAATGATTTGTAACATCTCTTTCAGGCTGGCTTGCAGATCATAGTGCATTTGACTTATAACCGAGATTTGAAGGAACAACATTGAAGCCTTTTGCTTAATTTTTCTGTCCACTAAACTGACAAAAAATTACATTCTTACATTCACATTCATTTCTGTGTAATATAATCCATCAGATTTGTTGTCTACTTTGCAGAAAGTTTTTTTTTTTTGGGGGGGGGGGGGATTTCACAAAACATTACGAAAAATCATAGCCTTTTTTAAAGATATGTAACCAATAGACGCAAATTGAAACTCTCCGAATTCCTCCGGATTAGATGCAAATGGAATCCATTGCCTGCTTCCATTGCATTTTCTGGCACCTTTAGGGTTGTATTTGCAGACGAGGAAGGAAGAACATGGCTTGCAGATTTCGTTCGCTTTTTAGATCTCGATGAAGGTTTCCTATCCCCGAAAAGATCACTGTTACACCTGATGACCATTATTTGGTCCAACATGTATCCTTTCAAGTTCAATCTCAAGGTTGAGAATATAAATCTCATACCAGAGAACAATCGTTTAACGCTAACCTGAGCGGCTGGCGCTGCGTTGACGATTGTTGCCAGCTGAAACAAGTGCGAATCAGAATACCTGATCGAGTTCCAAAACTGTAGCAAAGACACCCCCTTTGGGATCTTTGCGTTTTGTCGCAGAAACGCTTTCAGTTTTGACCGGATGAACTCCACTTCCTGCGTTTTTTTCCTTAGCCGCTGCTCCTTCATGTACTCTGACCTTTCAAGGTACATGAAGGCCTCTTCCTCGTCTTCGTGATGTTCGACGTCCACTTGCGTCACGTCGTCATGTGAAGCTTCTTCCCCAGCTAATTTATCCCGCTAGCTCCGTTGATACAACTTCATCCAAAGTCGAACGAGAAGGTTCTCGGCTTTGTCTGCGCATTCTTTCGTGAGTATCATGTCGCACCGAGGATCTAGGTAGATCGATGCCAGCAATGCCTCGTTTTCCAGCAGAGATGGCTCCCTGATCCTCATGTACTTCACGATTAACGCACTGAGAGCTGTTTGTATTTTCTCTGTTTCTTTGGGGCATCGCATCCAAATCAGGTAAAACTCAGAAAATAAGAGACTCTCGCTCTGCAACCTTTTTTTTTTGCTATTTTCACTAGCATTAGCGATTCAATGTATAAATCTATCAACACCCAATCGGCAGTGGATGAATTTATTTTTGTAATTTCCACACCATATATTTTCAATCTTTTGATTGCTAAGAGCATGTCAAGCGTTGAATTCCAGCGGGTATTGTTATCCAGAACTGCTTTGATAGCGTTTGGATCACACATTTTTATGGCGCAAGTTACCTTTTTTGTTCGCAGGATTTTCACTGCGTCCCGTATTCTCTTGAAAAGATTCGCGTCCTTTAATTTGAATTCGTTGATTGCCTGGTCAACTGCCAGTTGTAGTGTATGAGCGTGACAACGAATACAAATTATGGATAGGGTGCTTCCCTCGTCGAGGAAACCTTGCAGAAGTTCTTTTACTTTCGCGTCGACTTCGGAATACATTTCTTTTTCGTCCTCATGATTGATCTCGCTGCTTTCTTCTTCATCCGTGATATCAGAGTACTCATTCACCTCAATAGTAACATCATTGTACTGTGATTCCACGTTTTGCTGCGCCTTTCCAATCATGCGGCACAACTTTAGCATATTAGAGGCGTTATCCGATGTGAACTTGACAGGTCCTCAATTCTAATGTAGTAATCCTGCAGGATTTCCTTCACCATGTCCATAATATTCTCACTGGTGTGGCTTCGAGAGAATTCTTTTACACCTAATGTCATCAGGGTCAACTTACAATCTTTTATATATTGTATGTTGATCCCAAGGAATGATTTGCCATGCTTCGATGCTATGCACTTCTTTCTCATAAATGCAGGTATTCCTGCAGCATAACGTGCACAAGTTATACGCCTGCAGGTTTTGCACGTGCATCTTGGAATCAGCTCCGAAGTTGGCGGAAACCGGGTGGTATTTTTCGTTAGAAATATACATCCAGTTTGTTCGTAATAACCGAATAACAATTGATACAACTGTTTACTTTGTGAGTTAAGGCAGTTGGGTTGGACGTTTTTAGATACAGATCAAACAACTGTCACAAGGTACAATTCTGCCGCTACGAGACAATTTTCAAAATCTTCTTCCATCAAAACTGAAAAAATTGATATTTCATATTTAAAAAAGAGTATCAGGCATTTGTCAAAGAGCAAATTTCAAATAAATAGATGAATATGAAGTATATGAATATGATATAAGGCCAAAAGAGACGCAATTTTATTGTATCTCACCTACACCAAAGTCTTCTCCAGTGACTCCGCCTGCTTGGTAGATGTAAACGACGGAAGAATAACACGAAAAATCGTCGCCGGGATACTCTCTGTACAATTTACAATTCTTTCGGTGCGAAATTTTTCATACGTTTCACATCCCATTTCGAAGATATGCAGTAGAGCATCGACTGTACTTTGTGGTTGCACTATTTGCTCTGTGACAATGTTTTTCAATATTGGAGGACCTGCTTGAAAAGGATTCACTATCCCTTTTACGTACACGAACATTTCCTGTATCATTTTTTCGGTTCTTGCTGTACAATGTGGCAAGCCGTCGTGATGTACTTCAAGTTCTCTCGAGTAATTTTTATAAAATATCAAGTCTCTGTACGAAATGGAAATGTCTTGAACTTTGTGATGAATGATATTCCACAAAGCGACAATCTCTTTCCTTTTTGGAGAACCTATCATACCTGAAGGTCATTTTTGTTCCTCATTAATTGTTTGTTCCAGCTTTATATCAGGACTAGTTGACATGCAAGGGATAGACGATGTTTTGATGCAGAAACGTCCTTCATTGAATTTCTTATACGTTTCTGGAGAATTTTTCCAAGGTTAAGTATATTCTTCAAATAAACTGCACCCCACCTTGCATAATGCGTTCGATCCATGACGTGGAAAATTGGAAGTAACTTTTTCACTTTTTGCACGTGTGAGTCACAATGTCCCTCACGATCACTCCTGACAATTTCACGTACAAGACTTATGAGAATGAGCGCGTTATACCAGTATGTGAATAAATTTGATTTCTCGGACCTCCATGCGATAAATTGTTCCAAATCCTGAAATAGTTTACTGCAACTCTTTTGAAACTCGCTCAAGGCTGCCTTGCACGCATCGAAATCATTTTCGCTGAAATTGTCTTGCAATATTCTCAACAAGTACAGCTGATCCTGATAATCTTGAGTTCCATTTTCAGCAAAAAAAGCTTCCAGTAATAATCGGCCTAAAACTTCATAAGGCATTGAAACCCCTTTGAATGACCTCGCATAATAAGATTCGTTCAAAACTTGCTCAACAACTACAGAACCAAAAATGCCTAGATCAATGAGAATATTTATCACGTCACTACCACGTAAATATTTTCCTATACAAGCCAGAGCTCGAAAATTCCTTTCCTCGCAGAAGTTTAATGTGTCTCGCAATTTTTGTTTCCGGTTTCCCTTATATCGTTCGCTTTTTGAGATTCCTTTTCCTATTTTATTTTGATCAGTAACTTTTGTATTTTTGGGGGGACTCCCTGATAACCAACAGGTTTCTGGATCATAATCTAGGGTCATCTGTAGGGCTTCAGCACAATCGTACCTAAAATACATACGGATTTTAATTTTGGGAATAACCTGAACAGAACGTGTTTTACTTGTTTTCCGATAAAAACTGGAACTACTACTTGTCCAATTGTATCAACGGTTTCTCCGTTAGCGACCGTTTATTTGCACGCAACTGCGTTTAAAATTGAAAACTTGGAATTTTTTCCCAATAATTCCTTGCTCACGTAGGAATATGTGGCACCTGTATCTACTGAAATCCAAAATAAATTATTTTCGAATTTTGTCATTAAATGGAAACGTGTTTCCGTTATCTCATCCTTATCCGAATTAAGTATATCTGGCGGCTCGGCAAGATGTTGTAATATTTTTTGTCCTAGTACCCGCCCTTCCAGTTTCCCTGGTAATAAGCATAATAAGGAAATTCCCTTTTCAAATGTTGGGAATTCGATTATTGGATTCTTTTGACCTTGATTTTGCCCTAATGACATTTGATTGAACATTGGTAAGATTTTATTATAAGGATTGAGTGCATATCGTGGTCTATTGTTTGTGAACCTAGGTTGGTAATTTGATTGGAAACCAGGTCGGAATCTAGGTCTCAGGTTTTGTTGGTATTGATTTTGACATGGTGAGAATGGAAATACGAATGGTGAAGATGGAAATCGATTTTTGTATTCTTTTCTACCCTGGCAATTTGGTTTTGATATCCTCTTTTGTTATTATTTTGACCATTTTTATTTTCCTTTTTATCAGCTTTGATATTTTCTTAATTAATTTTAACCCCGTTGCGGTTATTAAACTTTTGTTCATTTTTATCATCCATTTTAGGTTCCGTAATTTTTAAAACTTGGCCTCGAATTTTTGATTTAGTTATCCCAGTTTCCTATCTTTTACCTAAGTTTTCTAATTTCTGTCAAGTAAGGGTGGATGTCTTGTGTCTGTTTTTGGTTGCAGAATTTTTTTTTGTTTAATTTCATCTCAAAATCGTTCGTCATTATACGCATTTTTTAAGTCCTTGTAGAAGTCTGATGATGATCTCCAAGAAGATTTATTTATTTCGTACCAATCTTTTGCGTCTTCGATTAGTAGTGCATCTAGATTTTCTAAAACATCGCGTTCGTTTATTTTGCCTCCCCTTTTGAATCTTTTTAATTCGTTCAGGAAATGCGCAGGACTGTCCTTTTTATTGTTTCTGAATTTAATAGGCTAATTGCTCATAATTTAGGATGGGGTTTGGATCATTCCGAATGGGAAATAAGGTGCTGGCATTGTCTCGTTATTTAAATTATTTTCAGGTGGGTCGAGTCTAAGTCTTAAATTTTTCGTCCTTTCTTTCTTTTCTCTAAAGAATCTGTCCCTCTGTTGGTACATAAATTCGTTGTATTCCGCGATTTCTAAAAGGTCGTCCAATTCCAGGATGAACTGCGTGTTCTTTTTCAGGAATGAATCGCGTTGGAAAGTTTCGTTATTAGATTGTCGCGAAATATTTATTGGGCCAGCCGCGCCCGTTGCAGGTGAATTTTCGTTGTCCCAGTAGAAGGTATTGTTTTCCAAATCAAGGGTTCTGTTAGTTTGGGTACTTGGAGTTGATCTGTCTTGGTTTGTTCTATAGTTTATACTGGGTGGTTCTGTGTTTTTTCGTGTGAACCCTCTACCACGATCCACTTAACTGCTAATTATTTTCGTGATTGCTCCCCTACTTGGTTGTGTGGTTGGGAATGTCTAAATTAATGTTTCGAGTTGGAAGTGCAGTGGCAACTTCCAAAACTAGGTTATCGTGGTAGCTTTCCGTTATGGTTGGGTTGCCATTTTATTTGTAATTTTACCTGACCTAAGTTTCATTTAATTTTAGCTTTCTTCTAGATTCGTAAAGATGTGACACCCTATACTAAATTCCTATAATGGGTTTCTACATTTTATTTTAATTTCGATGAGGATATTTAGATCTATTCCGGAATATTCTAATTAAGACTTTAGTTAGATACTAACTTGTCGCCGAGTTCAAAAATGTTAATTTTCCTCATCGGACCCTTTGTTTGGGAGATACGTCACGTGACCTTGGCGCGACTGGCGGGTATTGCTCGCTGCACGTGCGAACTTGTTTGCGCGCTTCAACGGTTCGTTTCATTCGGCGCTTGAAATATTCAATAAGAATCAAAATTTGCTATGTTTCATTTTTTTAAGGTTTCCTTATTTCCCATAAATAATTTTCTATTTCTTCTTCATAATTCCACTTTCATTTTTCAAACACTGAATTTCTACTTTCCCAAAAAAATTTAATGATCTTTTCGAGTTTCTTTTTTGCTTTACTTTATAAACTGATTTGAGGCTTATTCCTTCAATCTTGACTCGACTTAGCTTTTGTATTTCTGTGAGAAAAAATGTTATTTTAATTTCCGTTCTTTTTCCGACTTTTACTTTTGCATACTGCATAAACCGTCATGCCGGTCACGACGTGTTCAGGTATGCGCTTTTTACCATTTTGCAGCGCATAAAATAATATTTGAAATACGCAATTCATTTTCAACTACATGTTTTGAATAAAATTTGACTGCGTTGCCTCTTCCTCATCATCACTGTTTACTAAAGCATTTTCGGTGTTTCATTGCATATCAAAAAAGTTTCATTCAAGACCAAACAAGCCTGAAAAGAATGGTCTTAGTTCAGAGAAAATTTTTGTTTTATCCCAGGTAGCTTCTAAATCGTGAACAACGTAAAATTTTTTATCCAAGCCAAAATCCAGGAAATGAAAAAGAACCCGTCGAACATTTCACCCACTATCTTTAATTTCTTCTCCGGTTTTAGAAATGTCCTCATTCATTCAAAAAATATGAAAAATGTTTTCTACTGACACTGTAGAACTAAGAAAGATAGTTGGTTTGCTTTGATTCGTGGACAATGAGAATTTTACACCTGTTCCGTACTTCTCTTTTTTGATTCTTTCAACGTTTCTGTTTCCAACAGACTCCGCGAATTTGAATGTTTTCTTCACATCATTGGCCATTTCAGTTAACGAAAATGCAATAGAAGCTTCAAACTGAGAATATATTTTGTCCAGAACATCCAGAATAGCCTTTTTCGAGAAAATGGTTCACCGTTGCGGTACCGTACGCGGTCCTTTTTCACCATTAGCTTCGAAACTAGAACACAAAATACACACATTCTTTAAGATCCCTTCTCTTTCATCTCCGTTCCTAGCTTGACAAATGAATTCTGCATAATCAAAGCATCTGAATTACTCGGATCAGTTGTATTCATTGCTACACTGGCAGTAGAAGTCGATGCTGCACTATTCACAAAATCACTGATTAGCATCAAAGTCTTCGGAATTATCCATATCCATTGGCTCGCCTTCTTCTGTAGATTCTAAGCACCTTCGCTTAACACTACATTGCGTCATCTTTCACTTATTAGTATAATTTTTGTAGCACGTTTCCCCATGATAAGAAAACTTCGTATTTTCTGGTAATAAGGATAGTCGATGTGATATTTCATCTTCTCGTACTGAAAGCTGCCCATTTCACCCTTCCACGGCCATTCTCTGTCGACTTAAGTTCATCGCGTTCACTTTTGTTCACTTTTGTCGTGTTCACCCTTTTACAGAGTATACACAACTGATAATTATAGGCTATGAACCTTTTTAAAGATGAACCACGGTGTTTCATTTTGAACCACATTGTATTTTAGGAAAACAAATTAAACCGAGCTAGCGCCGGACCGACGTTTCTTATCAGACGATTGTCAAATACTGAATTTACAGAAAAAGGAGAAATGTTTGAAAGGTGGATTTAACTACTTGTTGGCCTGAAGCTCTTGTGAAGATCGAATGGAAGACAATAAACTTTTTATCAAGAAGGTGTGAAAATTTTCCAAAAGTGTAAACACATCCAAAGAAAATGATACATGTCCCAAAATTGTAAAAACGTTTACTTTGAGGGCTTTCAGTCTCTAATTTCAGCTTAAAAATGAATTGATGAATTGATGGATAGCATAAAATCACTTTCAATGTTTTGTAGTCGGTTGCAGTATTTATTTTTTAAGACAGTTACAGTTGGAAAACCTAATTCGCAAAAATAGGAAGTTGGAAACGGAATTAATACTCGCAGAGCTTTCAATGCAAGCTGTGGATATTTATCTTTGAGAAATGTCCAAAACTCTCAACTCGTGCGAATTGAATGCTCAGATTACATGCTCGTGTTACAACTCAAATCAATTAGTGCGAACTGCAAGGATGTTTCCAGATGAGTATTCCTGACAACCACTTGGTTAAAAGGGCTGATGACCCACTCAGTTTCGTACTCCTGATAAGCAGGAAAATATTCTCTAATTACAATGTGCATATTACGCAAATGCCTCGTAAATAACTCTAGCGTTAACGCATCTAGCGGATAGTTTGCAGAATGAGCTTTTAGCAAAGGAAGTGCATCGAATTCATGCATTTCCAATCGATTAACTGAATAATCAATTTTGAGCAAGAATCTTTCTATAGCGTACTGCAGAGTAACCACATCGCTATTACCTTGCATCTCCGTACTAATGTCGTTCACAAATGCAAAAATATTTGCTAAATAGCATATTCTACAACCTCAGACCTAATCATCAAAGTTATGCGAAAGGGGACTGTTGTCATTACATAAAAACAGATAAACTTCATCTTTCAAAAAAACTATTCTATTGAGGACTTTTCCACGTGAAAGCCACGTTACTTGCGTATGGTACTGCAAGCGGACAAAATCTGCTCCCAATTTAATGCAAAGTTCCTCAAATAAGCAAGTTTTCGAAGATGAAGGTTTAATGTAATTAACAATACTCACACAGTCCTCCATAACAAAAGTCATATCATCTGGTAAGGGCTTCACCGCCAATGCATATCGATGGATCATGCAATGTGACCATTTCATATTTGGAGCTATATCCAGAATATGCTTCACGAAACCTAACTTTTCTCCTGTCATTGCAGCCGCACCGTACATGCAGATTGCAACGCACTTGTCCCAGTCTAAATTAAAGTATGCCGTTTTCTTCATCATGGCTTCAAAAAGCTACTCTGTTGTGGTGTTTCCAGGTAATGCCAAGAAGACCAGCACTTTCTCTTCCACATCAGTCCCTCCTACGTATTTGACATAACATAGTAACTGAACAGCATCAGAAACATCCACCGACTCGTCAAATTGAAGAGAGGAGTAGGGACTACTGTTCAATAAAAATTTCATTTGGAACTGAAAATCAGTCCACATTTCTTCAATTCTTCTTTTTATTGTGTTGTTGGAGTGAGCAATTTCCGAAATTTTGACAGCAGCGTCTTCTCCCAGAACTTCTCGTACTGCACTCACCATTATGGGCATCCCTGTATTTTTCATTCTAGTGTGCGGTTTTGAATTTCGCGTAATCGTTAACGAAGCATAATACAAGGCTCTTAATAGTTTGGAGTTGGAAGAGACCAAAGCGTCCATTGCACTTCCTAACGTCCCCTCGTTATTCTCAATTAAGAAAGCATCCAAATTTCCTTCAAAAAGTGGATTGGCTTGCCTGAACCTTGTGGAGGTACTGCTTTCAAGTGTCTTCTCAATTTCGAAGGTATCTTTGAAGTTGCTGCCAGACGCGCAGAACGTAAAATGCACTGCGGTTTGCCTTCCAGCAATATCTCAGATAATCACTCATTTTGAACAGAGTTCACACAGTTTCTCAAAGAGATATAGAAACTAGATACTCCTTTTGCGAGCAGAGCACACACAGAGTTCACAGAGTTTATATAGCTGAAAAAATTATAATTTTCACTTATTTTTCCGAAACAGACGGTACATCTATCTGCTTTGAAGATCTGAAGAAAACTGTCTAGATTCCTGCGAAGAAGGGAAAAGGCTGTCGAATTTTGCAATCTACGGAAGGAAATATAAGTTATGGTGCAGTATTTTATTTCCAAATTTGAATGGAAACGGTAAGGTGCTCTGTTAAGAGAAATCGACGGCCATCGCTCATTCAGATAATAAATTCTTCAAATTTTAATAGATGCAGAATCTTTTACGATTCGCGTGACACAGAAGTTTGTGTGACCGAATCCTTTACAATTCAGAGCACATTATCTGATTTGCAATGGATTCGGTTTTGTTTTTCTTCAAGGATTCCTTATCGATAAATAAAGGCAGAAAAATTGATTTTCAAATAGTCCTGAAAAACTTATTATATTCCGCGTCAAACAAGCCTTATATCATGCTTTTCTCATAAGTACCGACCCAGCAGGGAATTTAAATTAAGTAACTCAATTTGATTTAAAATCAGAAATTAGGCCGATCTTTATCACACGCAATCTGGGTCTCCAATTACTCAAAATACTTCAAATAGGGCTCACTGGATACTGCAGTTCATAAACTGTCCGATGTTTCTATTTTTTTATGTTTCTTCTCTGATTATCGATGACATATCTAAAAAAAAAAGAGAAGCATATTTTTAGTACGACTTTGTACTGTAGACTCACAACTAGAGTTGGAGATATCAAGCGATTTTCACCATCACTTTTTTGATTTGTTTGCAATTTCATTACGAAATTGATCCAGTCGATTAAAATTAAATTTAATAGATTTTTAAAGGATCGTTATATCTCCCAACTGGATATAATTTTCTAACAATGGAAAGGTCGTGCGACGCAAGAGTACACGCGCATTAAGCGAAAGACCGCCAGCAAAGCACGGCCAATCATCCCCCAAAGGTTCGGGTATTATGAAAAATTGTAGGGTGGCGGCCCTGCCCCTCCCTGAAAAGTGCGAAAGAAGTTTGGGAAACGCTGGTTTAACTCTCTGCATCTGTCTTATAATGTCAATTCACCTCATATGACCGGATTTTTTATATGGTATAACTGCGTTAAGTAATTTAATCATCAAGGAAAAGAAGTTATTCTTTAATTCGAATAATTTGTTGGTCAAGTATAACAAAATACTTCGTATCATTCACAAATAGATTTTGGTTGAAACAAAAAAAAGCTATATCTTTAATTTGAATAAACTATTATAAATATTTGAGTCAGCCTGTTCCTATTACTTTTCTGGCAGAATCAATAGGTTTACAAGCAGCACCCGAATATGCAGCACACACTACCTTGATCCAATTATTCCCGGAATCCAACGTAGTGCATTTTCCTGATATCGAAGAACTAGGAAATGCACAGACTGAATCCATCCCTAACTTCACAGTACTCAGTGGTTACCATATGTCTCAAAAAGCTCCAACTTACTTGAAAAGTGGTCTTGTCATCTTTGGATGTACGACACGAGATAATATTAAAGACCTAGGTCGTTTGTTTGACCAACCATGTCTATACGCTGTATTTGACACAGAAAATCACCAGTGGCAAACTATGTTCTTTCATGAAATAAAGAGATTGGATGTGAGTCGTGGTTTGCCAGTTGTTCTTAGGCAAGATGACGTTCATGCTGTTTTACATAACCTTCACCATCAAGCAAATCCAGAAGCACACAATGAGGCAAGCGAATATGCATACGTTTCATCAAGTAATTACGAAGCAGCTTTGAGATCACAATCATGCAGCCATGAAGAACGCTTGAAAAAAGTCAATAATCTATATGTTGGAAGATATAATGAAGTATACCAGCGTCATGTAGGCGGACCATCAGGAGGACGCTGATAAGTACAATGAACTATTTTGAACTAGCATCTGTGGTCTAGTGGTTAGCACGCTTGCCCCTAAAGCTCACCGCCGGCTGGACGCCAGTTCGAGTCTCGGTGGATAATTATATTACATTTGCGAGAGTAAATAATAAGAAGTACTACACACGGGTTTTATTGCGATTTACCTTGTGTACAGCAGAAATTTTAAATTTACAAAATTAAGTTGACAAAAAAAAATTGTAGGTGAATACTAGTACTGTTGTTTCGAAAGACGGGCGCAGCCACTGGGGTGTAGAATCAGTAGTCTTTCCTTAGGGGGAATATAAAGTCAGAAAGGTTCTCTAAAGTGAATTTTTAATAATTTTGAAACTTATTAAAATATTATATATATATTATTAAATGGCAATGCTTGTAATGGCAAAGAGTAAAGAGTGTTCATGTTAACAATAGATATTCAAGATATGACATTGTAATCACAATTCAGTTCCATGTACATATGTATAAATGTTTAAAAAATGTATTTATATCTATTTATATCTTGCGTCATTTGTGGAAAAAATCGATTTTTAGTCCTTAAATTCTGAGGCATCCGCTTGGATTATAACGCACCTTTTCAAGTTTTATTGCTCCCAGGGTGACGAAAAAGTTTATTTTCAAAATTCCCTGAATTGCTCCTTATTTTTCCGCGGCCATTATTATAAAATATCAAGTTAATAAATGAAATAATGGGAAAGAATAATTAGAGATTAAACTTCAGAAGTGTTAAATTTGTTTATTTATCTTGCCCAAAAAAATTCGCTTTCTTCCATAAAAGATGAATTTTCAGTCTAAAAGGATGAATCTTAAACAAAAAAGTTCAAATTTCGACAGAATAAAAATTTCACCCAAAAACTAGGGCATTTTCAGATAAATGTTGAAACTTTTTAGTATACAGTTGAATTTTCAACAAAAAAAGGTAAATTTTCAAACCTTAAATCTTCTTTTAATAAGTTTGAAACCTTGAAATGATCTTCAACATAATCTCCGCCATCAAGTCAGTCCATCAAGCTTGATCCAGACTAAATTTTGGAACGGGACCTACGCTACGCTATCAACATCACTAAATGTGTCATCGACCCAGTTCAAAGTATCCAAATTCTTGCCGTGCAGTTACCAATTGAATTTGGAATAGTTTCATAAATACCAAATTAACCAAATATCAGTTCTTAGTATCTGATTTTTTGCAGTGCAGTCGCTGATTGAATTAGGAATTGTTTCACAAACATCAAATTAACGAAACACCAGTTCCCAATCTCCAATTGGTTGCCGTGCTGTCACTAATTAAATTAAGAATAGTTTCGCAAATATCAAATTAACGAAACAGCAGTTCCCGATATCCAATTTGTTGCCGTGCAGTCACTGATTAAATTAGAAATAGTTTCGGAAATATCAAATTAACCAAATACCAGTTCATTATGTCCAATTTGTTGTCGTGTAATCACTAATCAAATAAGGAACAAGGAATAGTTTCGCAAATATCAAGTCAACCAAGCAGCAGTTCCCAGTATCCAATTTGTTGCCGCGCAGTCACTCATTGAATTAGGCATAGTTTCGCAAATATAAGATTGACCGAATACCAGTTCCTAGTATCCAATTTGTTGCCGTGCATTATCTAATTGTATTAGGAATGTTTTCGCGAATATGAAATTAATGAAACACCAGTTTCCAGTATTGAATTTGTTTCCGTGCAGTCACTAATTAAATTAGGAATAGTATCGCAAATATCAAATTAACAAAACACCAGTTGCCAGTATCCAATTTGTTGTCGTGCAGTCACTCATTGAATTAGGAATAGTTTCGTAAATATGAAATTAACCAAATACCAGTTCCCAGTATTCAATTTGTTGCCGTACAGTCACTATTTAAATTAGGAATAGTTTCGCATGTATCAAGTTAACCAAGTACCAGTTCCCAATATCCAATTTGTTGCCGTGCAGTCACTCATTTAATTAGGAATAGTTTCGCAAATATAAAATTAACCAAATATCAGTTCGCAATATCCAATTTGTTTCCGTGCAGTCGCTAATTGTATTAGGAATAGTTTCGCGAATATAAAATTAATGAAAAGACCAGTTCCTAGTGTTTTATTTGTT
>CAKNXH010000133.1:78187-94215 GCA_932178445.1 Andricus quercusramuli
TAGTTTCGCAAATATCAAGTTAACGATATATCAGTTCCCAGTATTCAATTTGTTGTCGTGCAGTCACTAATTAAATTAGGAATCGTATCGCAAATATGAAATTAACCAAATACCAGTTCCCAATATATAATTTGTTCACTTGCAGTTGCCACTTAAATTTTGAATAGTTCGAAATTACCAAAAGGATTACAATCGTTCAATAATTCGAGCCCACACTAGTAATACTAGTAATAAATAATCCACCTAGAAACACTACCCGAATCGGGTAGAGTCACGCCTACCTCGAAAGGGAATTGGCTGAATGGTATAAAAAAAAGTGATGCCTGAAAGTCCTAACATGTGGGAAGACCTGCTCCATCTTTTCAAGTTGCTACTTTTTAGTTCGTCCTTTTCCGCTATTACTTGTAACAACTTGGCTTGAATTCCGGCAAAATCTTCATTTATGGTTTTTAACCGCAAATTCTCTTGTTTGAGCAGATTTTTTTCCGCAATCACGGCTTCCAGTTAATATTGAATTGTAGCTTTTCTCAAAGAATTTTCTTCAGTTTCAATTTCTTTCACGTTGTGTTGCCCTCCTCCATGGACCTTGCTAGCCTAAAAGGAAACATCATAACGAAAAAAAAAATATTATTCAACATTTACGTTATGTTTGAACGTATATAAATTGAAAATTCAGACTCGAACTTACAGGATAGCTTTTCCTGTCTTTGATTTGCTGGAGAAGGTTTTCCTGCACTCTTATGCCTGGTTCATAAACCTAGCAATATATAGAAACATTCATCTAGTTTCTTTAATTCAGTTTGCGTCCTGCTTTAAGTCTGTTTCATCATCCCTACGCGTTTTCTTGGTGTAATTTTTTCTGTCACTTTTGACGATGTTAGGTGCGCCATAAGCTACTAGGGATTTAGCCTCCTTCGTTATTTTTCATATTATTATAATTAATTGATGAACAACATTATGGATGTATTACAAAATTCATTGAAAATATGCCTTACCGCCTTTTGAAATTATCTTTGCTAGAACCCTCTGCCACTCGAAATTTTTCAAGTTCGGTATGCTTTTGGACATAGAGGAAGTAGCGCCTATTTCACACTTTGGCCCCATCAGATATATTTGAGTTCTATCCTTAATTATACCGTCTATTCCATCCATTGTGAAGCGCGATTCTACTGTCCATTCCAAGTAGCCTACCGCTATCTTGTTGTTCTCGTTCGGAAATTCACAAGGAGTGCACTCTTTGTCATTCATTCTAAGTATGTTTTTGTTGGAAATGATCAAATATAAAATTAAAATTGTGGTTGTGTTCTGGATAAATGAAAACAGATCAGTTTGTAACACATACTATAAACATTTATTTTGACAGTATAACAGGACAAGTTTTCGCTACGGAGGTTTAAAGCTATCTGTCTGTTTTGACGAGTCGCTTGGTATTCGGGGGTGATGAGACATACAGAATGGGTATGGACAATTAGTACAGAAGTAGTTTCCTGATTGGTTAACGACAAGTTAGGAAGAATCGTCGAAGTCCATTGGCTAAAATTCGGAAAACCCGAAGACAATGTGTTGGCTCCACTCAGGTTTGTCGGAGGGTTGACTACCGTAAAACAATTCAGGAAGGTCGGAGATCTAATCCTTTGCAATGAATAGAGCATCACGTCTGAGTAACAAATATATAAAATACGGAATTTTGAAAAGGTTCACAGAGGCAGTTTAGGATTGAGTTATAAAGAGGCGACAAAAATGGAAAACATACAATGAGCTAAACTAAAGGTCTACTAGAATCTTTGCAGTTGACGAACATCTGCTCAGTTATAAATTTCAGAGGCTTAAAAGGAACCAAGGTTATTTATGCAATTTACAAATTTCTAGAAGTGAATTTTGACTGATTAGAAAGCCTTCTTAACATTGGGATACAAATGCGTAGTAAATCTAACGAAGTACAATAAACTCTTTTAAAAATGAAAAACTATGGTAAAAAGATTAAATACTCAATTCGTTTCGTTGAAAATAAACATAAAATTGATTGCTACGTTGTAAAAAAGTACAAAAGACAAAAAAAAGCTCAAAAATTACCGGAGATCACAATAAAATAACACAAAGTGTTCAGAAAATTCCTGTATTTGTATGGCATGTGCACTAGGGTGGTCCAAAAATGCATTGGAAATTTTGTTCATTTGAATTTTCAAGCATATCACTCCCAATTGTGTTTGGATCCACACAAAATTGAACGTTTTTTTCCGAAAACAAAAATCATATTTAGGGGTTCCGTAAGCCCCAAGAAGTTTAACAATGTATTTCCCACAAGAAAAAAGACACATTCGTCAATTTTATTCATAATCGTCAAAATTAGATGATTCGAGGTGAAACTCAACATCTCTCTTCACAATTAGCTATAGAATAAAAATGAATGATCCTTTACAAGAAAACTCGTAATTTTATGGAGGAAGTTTTCGTGTTAGCTTAGTAGCCACTTAGAGTGAGCTCTTTATTAAAATTTAAACCAACAGAAGTAAAAAAGTCGATTTATCATTTTGACGATCGCCGATAATTATTTCGATTTATTAATTTTTATTATTACTAGCAATATAAGTTGTTATTGAAGATATTATATCTTTGGTTGTTACGGCTGACTTTCTCGATACAAGACGTAAAATAAAATGTTTTTCAGTAATTTTTCTACATTTCTAATCCATTCGCAGATGTTCTTCTTCATCCTTATATGCGCGTTATTTTTCGGCCGATATTATTGTATGTACTATACGATTAGATTACGATTAAATTGGAAAAAATATATAAAGTAAAAATTATTTGAATGCTACAATGATTAATTTGGTTGAAAACTTTAAATTAAATGAAGATTGAATTACATTTTTTTTATTGACTTTAAGCTTATGTAATTGAATATTGGCTATAATTTGTATCATAAAAGTTTATTTACATTCAAAATACCTCTATTCCAATTACGCAATTTCTGTCAATGTTTGTGATGTTGCGAAATGATTATCTGAATTTAGCTTTCAAAATTATATGTAAATATTTTTAAATTCTTCTCAAATTGCTAAAAAAAGGTTACTAATAAATCAAATTTTCAGAAATGAAATTGCAAATTAAAAAAATGTAAAGTAGAAATTGTTTGAATGCCTGAATAAAAATTATAGTTTAATGCTTCTTATGTTGTGAACAGATTAATGAAATATTAGCTGATTATTTCTCTTCATAATATTACATAAAATAAATAACAAATCTTGATTTGTTTAAATTGAGTAAATAAATTTATTATTTACTTCAAGGCTATGTAATTGAATATTGGCTATAATTTTTATAATAAAATTTCAAATTAAAAAAAATAGATAAATTGAAAATTAATTGACTATTTTGATGAAAATAATATTAAACATTATTTTATTATCAATTTTTTGAATTATTATTATAAATAATATTATTAATTGATTATGTTAAAAATTAAATTTTCTGGAATTATTTAACAAGCTTATTAATACATGAAATATTCATAAACAAATGTTGAAATTTAAAAAGATAAAAAGTGCAAGTTATTCCAATCTTTCCATAACAATAATAGTTTGATGTTTTTATATTGTAAGCAGTTTCATTAATTAGTAGAGAATTTAATTTGTTCACAATTTCTAATTAAATGAAGATTGAATTACATTTTTTTCTCAATTTGTAACATAAATTGATTATTCACTTTGAGGTTGTGTAATTGAATGTTGGCTATTATTTTTATAATAAAAGTTGGATTTTTCTTCAGAATACCTCTATTGCAATTAAATAATCCTTTAAAATTTATTAGATGTTGTGAAACATATTGCATATTATTTGTATAATTCAAGTTTATTTACATTTAAAATACCCTTATTACAATCAAATAATTTTTCAAATGTGCCGGATTTTGTAAAATGAGTATCTCAATTGAGTTTTCAAAAATATATGTAAATATGTTTTAATTTTTCTAAAATTAGTACAAAAGGTTACGAATAAATTAAATTTTCAGAAATGAAAGTACAAATTTAAAAAAATTCAACTCTCGAGATGCATCAATGGTAAATTCTTGTATACTTTCTCCTCGAATATTGAAACTGCAATAAAATACAATATTATATAATAATAATATACGAATAAGTAGAAAAATCTTCAGAAAAATTTACAAAGTTCCTAATGTCCTGCAGTTTCTGTATTTTAAAAGAGTTCCCACCATTTTCCAAAATAAAGTTTTTTATTTTTCTTTTAATAATAAAAAAACTGTATTTGATGTTTTTTAAAATCAATCCTCAATACAAGAATTGGGTAGCGGGGGGGGGGGGGGCGGGGTCAGAACTGCATTTTAGGCAGTTGCTTCTTATTTAAAAAGATAAGAAATAGCACCAGTGGGTCTTTCGTTTTCTGAAATTTATAGTCCATCTAACTTCCACATGTTTTCTTAAGGGCCTTCATCAGAATGTGTAATCGGTTCTTAATTTTGAGGGCGGACGATTGAATATTTTTGTCTAATTTTTTGCACACGTCAACTACATAGTAATATCTCGGAGCAAGCAGAGACGGTTTTTCGGTAAATTGTTTATATTTTGTTTAATAATCTATAAACGTGAGAACAATAGCAGTGACGCTCAAAGTTAGCTGTACATGCATTTACGATGCGTGCGTATGAATCCTCGTCCAACTCCAGTGGGCAGACACCCCGCAGCGAGTCGAATTA
Organism: Andricus quercusramuli; assembly: GCA_932178445.1. Classification (NCBI taxonomy): domain Eukaryota; kingdom Metazoa; phylum Arthropoda; class Insecta; order Hymenoptera; family Cynipidae; genus Andricus; species Andricus quercusramuli. The sequence goes on from CAKNXH010000133.1 coordinate 82,902, forward strand.
TCCGGAACGAATGAACCCTTGTATTTTTTAGAAAGGACTCCGACTTGTATAAACAATTATTATTTATTTGAGAATTTATTCCTCCCTGTAAGTCATGAGAATGATGAAAAGTTATTTTCTGAAATGAATGAAACAGTGAACATATTTAGAGAGTAATATATATTCTAAAGGATGTTTAGTACTTTAAAAAAAATTTATTTGTTTAAAAAATTGTTTGTCCGTAAATCGTAAGAGGATATTATTTTCTGCAATTGATGACACAATAAAAAAATAATAAAAGTTTTGTTTTTGGTTTAGGATATTTAGCAATTAAGTAATTGGTTCTGAATTTTGAAGCCGCACAGTTGACAGCTGACACTGCGCGTTACTGCTACTGTTCATTCGTTTCCCACCATATGGAGCGATGACGCGTACAGGCTAAACCGGGTTTTCCCGGTAGTAGAAAGATTTCTCGTGGGAAAATTTAAAAAAACTTGTCACAAAAATTGTAAAAAGTAACAAGGGGGTCTCTGATATTTATTTATTCCAGGAAAACCTCTCCAAAAATGTTGACAAAGGTTTCTAAATTCCGTGTAAAGTACCTAGGATTTCTCTTCTTACGTGAAAAGGGACCTTTCAACTGTCACAAAAAGGGTTGATTTATGTACTTCTTCCGTGAAGAGTATATTTGAAAATGTAATAAATAATCAAGCATGTCTACGTGAAAAAACTTTTTCTTTAAAATCGCGGGTGTCAGTCGTAAATTAGAGATTCGAGGACCGTCCTGTGAAAATACCCGTGACTAATATTGGAAAGGTACTGGGGTTCTTATTTTGAAATGAGATTTATAACTACGAGCACGTTTACTGGAGAAGAAAACCTTTTTCCGAGGAATCATCCGTGTTAATCAGGTGGCGTCGTAACCTTTTTTTTATTTTTTCGCGTAGAGCGGTGGGTGTTGTCAGGTTTTACGACGTCAATGTCTACTTTTGCCCAAAAAGACATTGCTCGTAACTCTTTTTCTACTTCCTGTTTACAATACCGTAATACCAGTGACATGTATTGTTGAGCGTAACGAATATTTAAAAGGTTTGAGAGTTTACATAGTTTAGTGAAACATTGCCGCAATCTCTCTTTTCTTCAGCATCCCTTGAGTTTCAAAGAGACCGCCAGTTATTTTTTATACTTGGTCGTAAATTTTTTTTCGTCACGTTGCAAGATAATTCCAAAGGATTGTGAGGTGAGAATCTACGTGTCCTTTAGAAAAACTTGGCGACGAACCGCTTTGAAACCATCACGGTGCTCGGCAGACAAACATGTGACTCGGTGTGCCTGAAATTTCGGTAAATCTTTACGAATTTGACAGGTTTTTTTCATAGTTTCCAGGAAAGTCTATGGATGTCGAAGGGGTCTGAAATTTTCCGGCCGAATGGGGGTAGGTAATGGGGTAGGGGTGGATTTTCTTTTTGCATAAATACTGGTGATCGTCGTGTAGATGGTCAGTATTGTATCATCATGTCACACTCGCAGGAGCTCCGTACTGTTCTTGCAATCGTGCCCAAAAAATTGGAGAAACGCGTCCAGTTAAAAATTTTAAGCTATATATTCAAAAAGTGTAGCACAAACAAAGTGTCCAAGTGCTCATTATTTTTGGAAAATAGAGACACTCTGCGTATTGCGCAGAGATGTTTAGGAAAAAAATTTAAAGAAGTAGATGCGCGAATCCATGAGAAAATAAACGGTAAGAGTTTATTGATAAAAATAATAATGAAGTAAAATAAGTGAAAAAATAAGTGAATAATTAGTGAAAATTGTTTCATCATTATAATTAATTTTCTTGTGTTGTGTAGCCCGAAACTTCAATCGGGACAATGGGATCGATGAACACGATCAGATTTTGTCGGATGACTCCATGGATGGGAGTCATCAAACTCCATCATCCTTATCATCCGAATCTGATGAATCCGATGCTGATTCCGAAGCCAGCACCGTAGAATTTGAGGAGAGGCGGCCTGTCAACGCGGATTACTCTCCTGACTTAAGCTGTGCGGATGACCCAAATGACGCCGAAGCTGAGGATGAGGATGGGGATAGGGATGAAGGTGAAACTGCAGAAAATGAGGATTTGCAGTGTAAGTTTCAACCGTAATTTACCATTTTTTGTCACAAATTTGTTTAGATTATTTTTTGAAATATTAGAATCGATTTTTAAGCTTTAATTTCGATTATGGCTAAGGGCATGTGATACTTGAACGATTCCTACTTCACCAACATTTTTCATTATACCAATAATGTTTTACAATTAAAATGAATAATAATTTTTAAACATTTTTTTGTATATGTGAAAATTTATTGGTATATGAAGTAAAACAAGATAAATAGTTTACTCAGTAAATTTTAATACAATCATCCCAATACTAATGCATTTATTTTTTCTTCACAGTCCCTGATGCGACCCAAAATCTCTGTCAAGAACAAGGTGTTCCTAATGGGATCAAGATCAAAATTGAACCAGAGGATATTGAAGAAGTTAGTTAATCTTATAATTTTTCCATTGTTTTTTAAACAGGTTTCGTCAACTGTAAAAATTAAATTTACAATTTGTTTCTATTTTTACAGAGACTGAAATGGATACCGAGACGGATGAAGAGGTGGATTTCGAGGACAATGAAGGGGATGAGGTTGACGTTGAGGGTTTGGAGAAAGAGGAGGAGGTTGACGTGGAGGGCTTAGAGGAGGAGGAGAAGCAGGAGGCCGTCATGGACAAGAGGAATTCAGCCATGGAGGCAACGTATCGCTCTCAGCTGCGGCTGCACCAGCAGATGCTGCAGCAACAATTAGCAGAGCAACAGCTGCAACAGCAGGAATTGCTCGAACAGCAATACATGCGGCAGCAGCAGCATATTCAATTCGGTTTCGGTTTTTTAATAAGTTTCATGCGAATGGGCGCGAAATTGAATTTAAAATAGTGGAGCCTTCGGAGTCGGAAAATATTATCAAATATTTAAAAAAGCCTTTATCGCTTTTTTTAAATATTTGATGAATTTTGTTGATAACCCTCAAGATTATGTCGGTATAAAATTTAATCCGGATTTTTTACAGAAGGTGCTGGTGGTTTATCCTTTCGACCAGCACGTGATTTAAGTTTCGAGATCCTATGGGACCTCATTTTCAATATAATTCAAAGTAACGATGAACTTAAATTGGACAGGATTTTGTAGAGCACGTAACACGTGAGGGGAAAAATTCAGGGCAAACAATTTGTATTGCACACAATGCAAAAGGGTTTGACCTGAAATTTCTCCTTCGTTACTCGGTGGAAGTAAAGGGTACCAGAATCCGTCCAAAGGTTATAACGAATGGCACCAAAGTCATGCTCATGCAGGTTGGGGATTGTAAATTCGCAGATAGCCTACAACGTAACCTCTCCAGATGGAAAAACTCATTAGGTTTACAAAATTAAGGGTATAAATTTGAATTATAAAAATTTTAAAGTTTTCAATTTGGAAACCATCCGCGAAATTGTAGTCAGCAATGCTCCTCCTATTTCAATTTCATTCAGAGCAATTCGCCGAACGAAATTTCATGATGTCGTAACTAGAACAGAGAAAAAAAAACCTGTAAACCGGTAAATTGTGAACGTAGATTTTTTGAGAATTACGATTCTTTACCTTACGGTTATGGCGAAAAGGAAACAACAGAATAGATTCACAGTAGTTTCTTCAACATGGATCCAAGGTGGAAACATCCGTTTACATCTATAATTTCTGGTCCAACTGGTTGCGGTGAAACAATTTTTGTGAAAAAATTTCTTCAAAATATTCATTTAATGTGTGATGTTGTATTTTGCCGCATAATTTTATATTATTCAGAATGGCAACCAGCCTATAAAGAGTACGGGGAGGAAGTTGAATTTCGTGAAGGTTTACCACAAGCATCAGACTATGCCAATGATCCTCGAGCCAAACTGATAATTATAGACGATCTTATGCGTGAATCCTCGAATGACACAGTCGTCGATCTTTTCCCAAAGGGAAGTCATCACAAAAATTTGAGTGTAATCTTTATATCACAAAATATTTTTCATCAGGGACATGGTCAGCGAGATATTTCTTCAAACGCAAATTATATTGTAGTATTTAAAACCTCGTGGGATCGAGCGCAAATTCAACACCTCGCTAGACAGGTATACCCTAAAAATTAACTTTTTCTACAGGAAGCTTATCACGACGCAACTTCCAGCCCACACGGTTATCTCCTTCTAGATTTAAAACAATCAATCAATACGTTTACGTACCATCAAGAGGTATAAAAGCAGGTTCATCAAGCGATCTAGTATCAGTTGTACGTTTGTCATGATGACGTGCGCACGAAAATCCATCGGAAAGAAGAATGTTAAAACATTAGACGCTCTCTATCATTTGGATACAGAACAACGACGCGCTGTTTTGAAAAAAGCTAACCCGAATCTCGTTAAAAGTATTTGTGAATGTGCATTGAATATTTTACGTGGAAACGTTTCTCTAAAACAATCTGAGAAACGAAAACTGAACAAACACAGATATGCATTAAGAAAACTAGTGACACCACGTGGTACATGGAACACTAAAATACCACACTCAACAACACAACAGCAACAATTATTTACCAATTTTGTCACCTCAAATACATCCGGAAATGCAATTTCCCGACTCGACGCTGAGATGAGTAAAATTTTATGCTCTCCACTATACACTGAGGAACATGAAAAATTAAAATCGTGTCAGCAAGTTTTACAAAGATTTTTGTTCTTTACCGATGAAGCAAAAAATGTAATTGGAAAGAAGGAGATAAAAGACGCTGTTGAGGACAAGTTCAACAATGCGAAAAATGAAATAACGAGTCAGGATCAAGATGACGATGATTCAACTCTACCCATCTTAGATATTATTGCCTCTGTACCAAAAACTTATAGGGAGAAGAGTGAATTTTTCCTTGAAAGATTACGAGCACGAGAGATTAAAAATAGTATAAAATGGGATAAACAGGGAGTTGTATTAATCGACGGAGCACGTGTTGAGAAATCAAATATTTCAGATTTAGTGAACGATGTTATTAGATATAGGACATCAGCTGATGTACCAGGAAGACGTCAGTTTGCAAAGTTTCTTCGAGGAATTAAGACACCTAAAGAAATTTTGGGTAATCCTGAGTACTGGAGATAAAAATCACACGAATCTGTAACAAGATTATTAAACAACTCGCGTAAAAGTTCTACGCCGAAGAAAACCATAAAACATGATGAGGGTGCAGATAAAACATTAGAATATCAGTCTCTCTTGACCGATAGCGAGAACTGAGAAAGTACCAACGATTCATAAGCTGCAGATGATGATGATGATACTGTCAAAAGAATTACGAAACCACGCACCTGGATGCGTTTTAATCTTTAAAAAATGAAGCAATTGGAAGACATATTATAACTCTTCACATGGGGCTTCATACTCTGGCGTAGAAAAGATTGTCAGGTCTGCAAGGAAAAAAATTCCACGTAAGCAAGTGATTGACTGGTTAAAGAGTCATGATGCATACAATCTCCATCGGCCTATTAGACGTAAATTTGCTAGACAACATTATAGTGTTTATAATATTGATGATGTTTGGGAAATTGACTCAGCAGACAGCTTGAAAAGCTACAATGATGATTTTTCACATCTGCTGGTTGTCATTGATGGTTTGAGCAAGTTAGCCTGGGTTGAACCACTGCAAAATAAAACTGCATCTGAGGTTAAAGAAGCATTTAAACGAATTCTTGATATAACTGGCGATGGAACACCAGTTTATCTACAGAGTGATACTGGAAGGAATTTATCGGTAAAGTTTTTCAAAAATTCTTATCAGATCGTGAAATACAATTTCGTGTTACACGTGATCCAAGTATAAAGGCCGCCATTGTTAAACGTTTCAACCGTACTCTCAAGGAACTCATGTGGCGTTACTTTACTCACCGCAATACTCATCGATAGATTGATGTTCTCCAACCAATAGTTTATACATACAACAATGCTCGTCATTCAAGCATACGTATGGCGCCATCTACAGTGAATCTTAACAATGCCTAAATACAGTGTGGGTGATGTTGCACGCATCAGTCGTGCTAGAGACATCTTCGAAAAAGGATATGAAGCTCACTGGACAGAGGAGCTGTTTGCTATTGAAACGGTTATCACCTGACGAACGCATGCACCTATCTTGTACGAATTGAGAGACTTAGCTGGAGGGCATATTGATGGAATTTCCTGCGAACAAGAATTGGCTGTTGTTAAAAATAAGGACGTGGAAAACGACGAATTTATTGATTTTGGTGATGAAATTCGGCTGCATGGTCGCTGGGTGGTGGAACTCACAGAGATTCAGTATCCACGATAATTTCTCCATGTCAGAGGTGCACCAAGCATGGAAAATCACATCTTAATTGTACCAAAATCAATTGTGGAGAAAATAGGAATCATTGAGAAATCTACAATTGAAAGCGTTCGGTTAAATGAGACTGGCAGTGTAGATGTAGCCTTATCGGAAAATGCAGACAAACTACGCGACAATACTGCCATCTCAACTGATGAAGGTTTTAAACTGGAACTGTTTAAAGGAAAATGGAAACGCGTAATTACATCTTTCTTCACACCTGGAGTTTATTCACAGCTGCATGACTTTATTTATGCTGTAAATAACACTCCTTAAATAAATATACATGTGGTTGTTAAAAAAGAAAAAAGAAACAATCATTACATAACACTGGAGAAAATATGTAAAGAGGATTGTAAAATTCCGGGTCGCCACATTCTTTTAATCAGTGAGAAGATATCTCAAATTCTAGGATTTTCACCTCATATACTTTTACTTATCGATTCACATATGGCACAACATCCACCAAGTCTATCAAATGGTCTCCCAAATGAACTTTTTGTCTATTGTGATCTATGCGAACCGCGTATCACTGGAAATGTAAATACACCACTACTACGAGTCGTGCCAGTGGATATGAAAAATTATATTTTTGGATCCACCCAGGTGACAAACTTTTCACCACCTCATTACATACCTATTCTTCATACCTCATTCCGTACAATAGAAATAGATATAAAGGATCATCTGGGACTTGCGGTACCATTTGAGCTTGATACTTCAACCGTGACACTTCATTTCAAATGGATTGCGTAAACATGAGTCATTGCACAGATTACTATACAACTCAATGTGGAGGTGGAGGAATTTCCAAAATTTGTATGGACTCTCATTGCCAGAGAGGGCATGGTATAGGTGGTTTTCTCGGAGGGCTGTTTCGACGAGTTTTACCCTTTCTCACACGTGGAGCAAGAGTAGTTGGAAATGAAGCACTGCGCCACGAAATGAATGTTATTGATGATGTGGAACGTAACAAACCATTCATGGGGAAAATAAAACACTGGAAATTGCGTGGAGCTACGCCCAATGCTCTCGGCAATTAAGTAGGAGAGGGGATACCTTCAAACCCTCCGCTCAGCTTCGGAAAATTGTCCTATATTACCTTAGTGTCCAGAAACTTATCATTGTCATATACAATAATGTATATTGGGAATTTTAGTTTACAAACAAATGGTTATTTCAAGAAAAAAAATGAATATAAAAATTATAATAAATGTCTGCCCCGGAAAGTATTCTTTTCGATCTTTTGGAGTTTTTCTCTAATCCAAACTATCAGCCGTTTCAAATTTGTCGCGTGTATGAGGAATTACATTATATCGCAATTATCATTTATAAACCAAACGGATATATCCAATATACACTGCCACGGTCACAGCTAGAGTCCAATTCGGAATCAGATGTGGAATCAAATTATATTCGGTTGAGTCTAAATTGTTTGAACCATAATATTATTTAAATCTGGCTTAAACGCGCACGTTTAAATATAAGAGTCGTTAAATGCGTTGCTGTAAATCATTGTGAAATTAAACAAACAATTGTGTTGTGTAATAAAAAATAAACGGTTTCACGGTTTTGGCTTTCAAGCCAATCAAATCAGCAGCGAACCCCTGGAACTTGTGCGTCCAATCATCGTTGGTGCTAGCAGAATAAATTGACTTCCGTAAGATCTGGACGTAACACCAATGACCGTTTTTCGTCTGAACGGAAGAGGTCCAATGGGTTGGCTCCACCAATGCGCGCCTCCGTGTCCTGCTCGTCGTGCTGATTGGGTTTGGTCAACGGGCTACTGAGATCCCCATTGGCCAGCATAAGATGGCCGCCCGACCAATATGGCGATCAATCGGTACTGTCTTTCACAGCTGGAAGCGAAGTCAATGCATCATGAATTGACCTTCTCCTCGCCTCGCGTTCTCCGTCGACTACTTAGACTCTCATTGGTCGGTAGGGTAATGATCGCCCATCCAGTGTGGCGTTCGGCTGGTGCTTTGTGTCTTCAAAAGAGGTCGTGTTGTTCTGGAGCAGATCACACTTGTAGTTGATGGGCAGGCAATAAACTGTCAATCTACCTTGATGTACTTGGGGGTGGTGTTGAATATGCGTCTCACATGGGTTCCGCACATTAAATACCTTGCAGGCAATGCACTCCGAGCGATTAATGTTTTGCGGGTTAGTGCAAAGGTCTCGTGGGGCGCTGACCCATCCACCCTGGAGTTAGTGTATGGAAATCTGGGCAGAGCCTGCTTGGAATGGGGTGCCCCGCTTTTTGCGCGTTCTAGTTCCTCTGCACTTAATATCATGGACAGGGTGCAGTACAAGGGTCTGAGGGTAATCGTTGGCTGCATGAGATCTACTACAATCTCGGTTCTTCTATCGGAAGCTAATGAACCTCCCCTCAGTATTCGTAGATCTATGCTTTCTCAGAGGTTTCTGCTATGAAATTGTAGATGGCGTAGTAACCTACTAACCCCGAGATTGCAGTCAATTACAGAAAAGTGTAGGTCAGAGGATCTCCGTTAGAGTAGAAGGAGAGGAAGAAGAACCTTTAGATTTCGGCTAGGCAGGACAGGCATAATTGCAACTTTTGATTCAACGCGGGGAGTTCTTCGGTGTGTTTCTCGTTTATTGATGCCAGCCCACTTTGATAGTGAATGAGAGGATCTCATCTTTGAGGCTGAAATCGATCTTAATTCCGAGGTGGTATTTAGGGAGTCCAGTGACCCAGCTTTGGCAAACGAGGGTTTTTTCTCTTCGGGCTTCATATCAGGCTATGTTCTAGGCGGTTTTCGGGCGAATCCCTCAAGCAAACCAGCCTTCTTCTCTGGGCATATTTTCAGTGGCATTCATCATGGGAATAGATTAATATTTTTTCAATAATCCAGCAGCCAGTGACACTTATGTATCTATCAAAAGTGCGACGCAGTAACTTCAGCTTAAAAATTATATAAAAATTCCCTGATTATAAACATCAAGGTTACTTTTTCAAAATCTGGTGCAACCATTTTTTCAAACAATTTTTTAAAAGAATTACATTATTTTTCAAGATAGAAATTTTGTAAAATTATTTTCTGAAATTTCATGGAAAAACCAAATTTTTGTATCTTCATCCATTTGTTATGCAACGAACCGTTTTCAAGTTAGGGCGTAATAAACAATTGAATTTAAACTGAAATTGATGTATTTGTGGCTTCATATCTCAGTACATTGTACAAGGACGATGCTCTTACTTTTTTTTTAATATTTTGGAAATAACCTTGATTACAAATACTTTTGTTACTTTGCAGAAATCTCAGTCGTTTTTTTTTTGTCGAAGAGAATTTTTATGAACAAATACGGATATTTAATATAGCTTCTGTTTTTCAACGTGTTTTTGTAATTAGATATAAAACGATAACTCAGTCTTTTATAAATTTTCTTCTAATAAACAACTAATTGAAAAACAATCTTTTGTCTGTCCCGGCAGCAATTTTACAGTTAAGATTTCCGTTTTTTTAGTTTATTATCTGATAGCTTCCTCATAATCTTTCTCACTATTATAAATCTGAAAATATTTTCTACCGTTATTAACAGAGATTTCAAAATATCCCGAAAAAGAATCTGAAAAATATTGGGAGAACTTTTTTAATCTTGCACAATTTAACAAATTTTTCGTACAGGGCATGGCGACTCTGCGAATAATGCTCGCGTTTGTTCATTTTCATATTAATTTTTTACGTAGGATAGCTTTCTTTGGTACTCAAGAAAGCTATTTCATGAAAAAAAAACTAATATAAAACTCAAGAAACACGACCATTATTAGCAAGATTCACCGTGCCCCACACTGACACCATACCCCACTTCCCCCTACTGTCCAATTGTTATGAATGCATAAAACTTTGTTTTTGCTTTGAAATATTTTTTTAATATTCCCTTAAAATTATTTTTTTCCAAATCAAATATAATTTTTCGAGGAATATCAAGAAAAAATTATTATCTTAAAGGCTTTCAAAATCCTTATAAGAACTTTAAAATTTTATTTCAAAATCTTCAAAAGTTTACATTTTGCTTTGAATTGTTGGAGATCTTTTCAAACTTTAAATTATTCCGCAAACTTTTCAAAACATCTAAATATCTTTTAAACAGATTTGACTTTTTCTAAAATAATTAAAAAATCCTACAAAACAGGAAAATTTCCTTGAAATCTTCCCGATCATTTTTTAATTATTTTGGGAATCTTTTAAAATCTCTTGAAATATAGTTATAAAACTATTTTTTCAAAATAAAAAATCATTAAAATTTCTCTAGGAATGATGAAAAACTTTTTTCTCCAACCCTATCACAATTCCTGAAAAGACATGAGCGTTCCCCTTGACAACAACATTAGACTCCGATATACTGAGAAGATCCAGAAATATTATGAGCTGAAGCAGGAGATCCTGACCGTATGGAGAGTGAACAAGGTCACCATTCGCCCGGTCGTGATCTCCTCCGCTGGGAACGTTCATGCGAGGTGCGTCCAAATCTTGGAAGAACTGGATGCTGGAAATTCGCTTCATCTAATTCAGAAGGCAGTATTGCTGAACAAGTGCCGCATCGCCCGAAGTTTTCTGAGAATGAACAATGATAGCGGCTGAAATCGCCTTCTGTGGCCACCCCGCGCACACGATAGACATTTTGAATTTTACTTTTTAGCTTTCAATTTTTGACCTTTTTTATATATGTGTACGTCCGCGTGCATTTGTGAAGTTGTGTTTGCCTCCCGCCGTTTAAAGTAAATAAAGTTAATATTTTGAATCGTTGGTCTTAGTCGTTGGCATTGCAACTAGCGTTTGTAAGAAAGATGGATCCCCATAAGTGGGCTCTCCAGAATGAATGTTGGATCCCTATAGGGCTCTCCAGGATGAATGTTGGATCC
>CAKNXH010000133.1:94225-122250 GCA_932178445.1 Andricus quercusramuli
AATGTTTGGATCCCTATAAACGGGCTTTCCAGGATGAATGTTGGATCTCCATAGGGCTCTCCAGTGTGACCGTATTTAGTAGTGAAGTACCAGATCATAAGTACCTGTGGGATGGATGGTGGGCCCATTTAATAGTAATGACTAGTTTTAACAGAGCCTTGGTGGCTCAGTTGGTTAGACGCTCGGTCTTCACTTTAGAGGCACGGGGTTCGATCCCTGAGCCGGTACCTCTTGAAATTATTCTGTGTACCTTCAGCGAGGATATTCGATTAGCTGATTTACTTAGTAATTCGATAGTGAAAAACTGCTTTGTGAAGATATTAAAATGAGAAACGTAATATGTGGAGAAGTTGAATACAAGAACGCAATTGCGTAACAATGTTAAATGCTCGGCTTTATTGAAATAGTAAGGAGGAAGTAATTGTACAACATCACCTCTACCAACAAGGTCGTAGCCGAAAATTCTAGATATTCTGGAAACATATAGACAATATACATATACTTTGCTCAGTGTATGCGAGTATGCTCTGTGACCCCCAAAGAAATAAAAACACTTGACAATCCCCCCCCCCCACTATAATCCATCATACGAATGTGTACAGTAATTGAAACCTCGGCAGAGATAATTTTAGATCGATAAAGATCTATTTTGCTCGAATCATTGTTTAAACTGCGACGTTGAGGTAAACGACGGAATATAACAGGAAATCTTGATGAAACTATATTTGTTAATAAACGAGGCTTCAATTGAAAAGGTCTAGCGAGATAGCGACTAGGAGCTTTCCATATTCCACGTAAACCGTTTTTTCCGGTGGGGGGGGGGGAGGTCTAAAGCAGGGTGTCAAAAAGTGGAATTTGGTTACGTGGTGTATGGACAGCCTCCTAGTATATATATGGAAACATCTCATAGAAACTTTCTTGGCCTCGCAGTTAACATATATCGTACCTACCAAGATAGAAGATGATGTTCGCCGCTAGCAATGTATTCCTCGCTCTATTCGTTGTCCTGCATTCTATTGGTGAATATATAATAATCGATAATAATATCTCTATAATTTTAAGTCGATTTTTAATAGAAGTTCGACGAGGAAAAACAATTAATGTAAAAACACAACTGCTGGGTAACATTACCATCTTTATTTAAACAACAGTAACATATGGAAGTAACGCGTTTTGTTTAAAGCATGTTCAAGACCATCATTTTTCATCGAGAAGAATCAAGAAAAAAAGTTTACTAATTGAAAAGCAACCGAAATATCAGAAAAACAATTTTTACTAAGGTGTCTGCCTGTATGTCTGTCTGTCTGTCCGTCTGTCTGTCTGTAGTATCGTGTAGGCACGTAATAATGTAAATGCTTTTAACCGATTTGTTTAATTTCTTGAAACCTTTCAAAATGCTTAAATAGTTCCTTTTATTCTAAATTTTTAAAATTCTGCACACTTATAAAAATTTGTTGAAATCTTGATAATAAATTTTGTTTCAAATCGCTTCAAAACTTCCAAACATCTTTAGAAATTACTCTAATTTTTCCTAAAAATAAATAAATGAAAAAATTGACTTGAAATCTTCCGGATTCTTTTTGGAAAATGCAAATCTTTTTCAATCTTTTTAAATATTCTCGTGAAATTAATTTATACAAAAAAATATTGTTTCTGGCAATCTGTACACAAAATTCGCATTCTCTTTAAACCTGTCAAAATATTAAAGAAGCTTCTAAATTTTATTTAAAATCTTCAGAAAATATAGATTTTTTTTAAAATCCTGTTAATCATATAAAGATTTCAATTATTTTCAAATTTTTGAAAACTTCTAAATATCCCTTCAACTTACTCGAATTTCTTGTGAAATTGTGCAATCTAGCAAAATTTCCAAATTTTGATTTAAAATCTTTTTTATTCTTCCTTGAAATTTTATGAAACGTTGAAAAGTTTTGAACTGTTCAAAATGTTCTAAAAAATTTTTAAATGCCAGATTTCATGAGATTTCATGAAATTATGAAAATTTTAGGGTAACAAAAAAGATTCCCAGGAATTTTAAAGGATCTTGGAAATTTCGAAATATTTCACAAAAAGTTGTGAGATTTCAAGAAATTTAAGGAATTTCAAGAAGTTTTAAAGTATTTTCTCAAATTTTTAAGGATTTCTTATTATTTTATTGGGATTTTGAAGATTTTAAAGAATTTTAAGAAAACTCATTAGATTTTGAATAATTTTCAAGCATTTTGAGAGATTCGTAATATACAACTACTCTTCGATATCGTGTTGATCGATCGAATCATCGAGTTCATCAATTGTAAATTTTTAGTCTTATTCTTTACGATTGCAAGAAACTCTACCCGTCCTATCAAAAAATGATTAATTAAAATTTTTAAAATCCTTTTTGGCTGAACAATATTCGTTTATTAATTTTTTGTCGGACCTTGTCTAATTTTTCAACAAGAAATGATTTTTTGTTATTTTCAATGTTGTTTTTTACGAATGAAACGAAATAATTGTAAAAAGTATTTTAAAGTTTCCCAGAAATCTTAAGAATCCTTATTTTGATTTTCTCGAAACCTTTCGAAATTCTTAGAAAACTTCTACATTTTTTGTCGATATCTTCAAAAATCTGCTATTTGTTTATATATTTCTTAAATCTTTTCACTATTTCAAATTCTTTCAAATCTCTTTGAAATTTCTGAATATCTTTTGAAATAATACAGAATTTCCAAAGATTTTCACCCCTTTCAAAATTCTCAAAACTCCTCTTTTTTCTGAATCATCAACAATCTATGTACAATAAAAAAAGACTTGACATCTTTACAACTTTTCAAATTATCTTTGAATCATTTCAAAGTTTCTAAATATTTCTTAAACTTAATCTAATTTTTTCTAAAATGATGTAGTCGTTCAAATTTTCAATCTGAAAAATCTTCTACATTCTTTTCCAGAATGTTAGGAAAGGTTTTGAAATCTAAGAAATTTTTAATGAGTGAAATATGCTACCATTCATATTGTATCTATTGAAACTATTTAAATCAACCTATATGTATTACTTTTCTTACAGAACTAATAAGTTCACAACCTGCAGAACTCACTACTTTAAAACAATTATTTCCGGGTTCCGAAGGTGTCCATTTTCCTGGAATGAAACGAATGGATCATGAAGAAGTTACAGCGATTCCTGGCTTCACACAACTCAATGGTCAGGGTATGATTTACGCAGCTGAGACCTACTTGAAAAGAGAGTATCTCATATTCGGATGTTCGGAAGGATTTGTAATTGAATCACTAGGACAGTTGTTTGGACAACCGCAAGTATTGGCTGTATTTAACTCAGCAAATCATCGGTGGTTTACTCTGGAAGGACATGAATTAGAGAGATTGGGTGTGACCCGTCTTTATCCACTCGTTCGTACGCATGATAGGGCTCATGAAGGAAAACACCGAGAAAACAATCCAGTGAACCCAACATTACACACTGCAGCAAGCCATCATGCATACAATCAAGCATTGGACGTCGAAAGACAGATGATGGATCCTGATGCGAATTACGGTAAAAGATTACAAGCTAAAACGGTCCGTAGTACGTACATTATCAATTATCATAATGTATATAACCATCATCCTGAGGGAGCAACAGGAAGTGGCTGACATGTACAATTATTCCTTACAAACCGGCCTATGTGGTCTAGTGGTTAGCAGCTTGCCCCTAAACCTCACCGTCGGCAGGACGTGGATTCGAGTCTCGGTGGATCCGTAAACTGACTTTGCAAGAACTAATAATAGGAAGTACTATACACGGGTTTTACTGCGATTTTCTTTGTGTAGTACAGAAAGATACAAATTTAGAAAATTAAGTTAACCATATTTTCAATTCATCTACATTTAAGTGTGATGAATTCAAAGTTTTTTTTCTAATTTTGATAGTCTTCCTTTGGCTAATTCTTCCTTAGCGAGATTACCGTCGGATTCCTTTTTGACACATGTTCGAGTAGGTTCAACTTTGTCAAACTCCTGCAACGTCACGGATGCGATCGAAAATTCGACGTCCCTGGTGCCTGCGTTCACGCAGTACACACGCACCGTAAAATTATTTTCTGAAAGTTCAAGGAAAAGCCAAATTCTTATATGTATATCTTCATCATTTTTTCATGCAACTAACCGTTTTCAAGTTAGGAATTTATAAACAATTGAATCCGCACCAAATTTGACATATTTGTGGCTTTTAATCTCGGCAACTATTGAATCGAACATTTTCGAAAGAAAATGTAAATAATTTTTCAGGACACTTGCTTTACGAGAAGAAGAAAATCTTCTGACAAAGCTAAAACTTTTATCAATATATAAGTGTTAAAATAGTTCCTATTTAACAACTACGTGTGAAGTTGTTTTAACTTATGAATAAAAGATAATTTTTTGAGGAATATCAAGAAGAAATTATTATCCTAAAGCCTTTCAAAATCCTTAAAAAAACGTTAACATTTCATTTCAAAATCTTCAAAAATTTACATTTTGCTTTAAATTGTTGGAGATCTTTTCAATGTTTAGATTATTTTGGAAACTTTTCAAAACATCTAAACTTCTTTTAAACAGATTCGACTTTTTCCTAAAATAATTAAAAAATCCTACAAAAAAACAAGATTTCTTTGTAACCTTCCCGAACATATTTTAACAAGTTTGGGAATCTTTCAAAATCTTTTGAAATCTTCTCTTAAAATTGATTTTTCAAAATAAAGAATCATTAAAATTTCCTTACGAATGATGAAAAACTTTTTTTTTGCTAACCTATCACAATTCCTGAAAAGCTTCTGGGACAGGACTATTTTGACTGAGCATCGAGTCACACAGAATCGTCCAGATGTCTTCTGGTTAAATAAACGTCGTCAACACGTAAGAATAATAGACATAAGCGTTCCCCGTGACAACAATATTAGGCTCCGATATACTGAGAAGATCCAGAAATATTCGGAGCTGAAGCAGGAGATCCTGACCGTATGGAGAGTGAACAAGGTCACCATCCGCCCGGTCGTGATCTCCTCCACTGGGAACGTTCATGCGAGGTGCGTCCAAATCTTGGAAGAACTGGAAGCTCGAAATTCGCTTCATCTAATTCAGAAGGCACAATTGCTGAACAAGTGCCGCATCGCCCGGAGTTTTCTGAGAGTGAACAATGATAGCGGCTGAAATCGCCTTCTGTGGCCATCCCGCGCACACGATAGATGACTGTGATAAACACATTTTTAATTTTACTTTTTGGCTTTCAATTTTTTATATTTTTTTTTGTATATGTCGTTCTGCGTTTGTGAAGTTGTGTTTGCCTCCCGCCGTCTAGAGTAAATAAAGTTAATATTTTGAATCGTTGGTCTCAGTTGTTGGCATTGCAACCCTATAGGGCTCTCCAGGATAGATGTCTTTACTTCTTTGACAAACTTTTTTATAAGGTAGGGATCAGATTTCAAAATTTGACCTAAATTAGGGAAAACTCAAAAAGCGTCATTTTTGAAACAAGACTTACTTACACCACCCTACTCTCCTTATGCCAAGAAATAAAAACACTTGACAATCCCGCCCCCCACTATAATCCATCATACGAATGTCTACAGCAATTGAAACCTCGGCAGAGATAATTTTAGATCGATAAAGATCCATTTTGCCCGAATCATTGTTTAAACTGTGACATAGAGGCAAACGACGAAATAGAACAGGAAATCTTGATGAAACTATATTTGTTAATAAACGAGGCTTCAACTGAAAAGGTCTAGGGAGGCAGCGACTAGGAGCTTTCCACATTCCACGTAAACTGTTTTTTTCGGGGGGGGGGGGGGGGGGGGGGTGGAGTCAACAAATGAAAATTGTCTACGTGGTGTATGGACAGCCTTAGTATATATATGGAAACATCTCCTAGAAACTTCCTTGGCCAAGCAGTTAACATACATCGTACCTACCAAGATAGAAGATGAAGTACGCCGCTAGCAGTGTATTCCTCGGTTTATTCGTTGTCCTGCATTCTATTGGTGAATATATAATAATTGATAGTAATACAATAATATATCCATAATTTTGAGTAGATTTTCAATAGACGTTCGATTAGAAAAAATAATAGTACAAAAATACGACAGCTGGGTAAGATTTCCATCTTCATTTAAACAACAGTAACATATGGAAGTAACGCGGTTGGTTTAGAGCATGTTCAAGACCATCATTTTTCATCGAAAAGAATCAAGAAAAAAAGTTTGCTAATTGAAAAGCAACAGCAATATCAGAAAAAACGATTTGTATGAAGTTGTCTGCCTGTATGTCTGTCTGTCTGTCCGTCTGTCATTCTGTCGTATCATTTAGGCACGATAACTTTCGATAGATTGATCAGATTGGATTATGCTTTGGCACACTTTTTTATGGCCTAAAAAGAAAGAACGAGATAATCAACCACCTAATTTGGATGAAAATTCAAAAAATGAGCACATTTTGAAAATTTTTGAGACCACTTTTTTTAAAGATTTGAAAATTCTATGTACGGTTATTAGAAGTGCGCAAAAAGAGGAACAAAATATCCTCATTACAATTTCTGATAAGAAAAAATTTCCTTAAAATTTGTTTCACTAATTTTTTTACTAATCGTTGCATCAGTGACAATCTTGCATCCAGAGAAAAGTCACATTTAAACTCAAGAAGATTTTTACTTTTTCGGTCTGGTGTCGGTTCGTCCATCCGTCCGTCCATCGTGCTGGAAGTGAGGGGTTGGGAACGTAGGGGGATTAGGGAAGTTAAAGTATTGGAGGAGGAGGTTTGAGCTTTTCTTGAAGGGAAATAATTTTTTAAACAAATTTGAAAAAAAAAAAATTTTTATTTATGTTGGAAATTTATGTTTGAAATTTTTGTTTGAAATCTTCTTTCTTTGATTATATTGAGACTTACTTAAAATTTCAATAGGCTACGAAACTTATTGTAATGATTTTGTCTAATAATTAAAAAAAAATTAATTTCATATATATCAATTAGTTTCTCTGTAAACGAAATTTCTAAATATTTCAAGGGATTTCAAAGAATTTGAAAGGATTTCAACAGATTTCAGAGCACCCGGGAAGATTCCCTTGGATTTAAAAGACTTCATTGAATTTTAAATAAATTTTAAAAACTTCAGAAGGAATCTCGTAATATTTCGAAATATTTCAAGGAATTCCAAATATTTTAAAATTTTTAACGGAATTTTTATAACATTTTGAAGATTTTAACGGAATTTTCATGGGATTTTGAAGTTTTCCAGTGATTTGAAGGGATTTTGATGTATTTAAAAGAACTACAAAAAATTTAAAAACAGAACACAATTTTAACGGAATTTAAGAAGATTTCCGAAGATTTTCAGGGATTTCATGAGATTTGAAGTGATTTAAGAGGATTTCAAGTAATTAAGAAAGTTTCGTGTTCTACTTTTAAATATTTGACGGAATTTAAAGGCTTTTAAACGATTTTTTGAATTGCTGGAAAACTTTTAAATTTCTTAAATAGTTCCTTTTTTTCGAAATTTTCAAAATTCTACATACGTATAAAAATTTGTTGAAATCTTGAAAATGAATTTTGTTTCTTATCGTTCCAAAACTTCTAGAGCTTCTATATCTTTTAAAATTACTCTAATTTATCCTGAACTTCAAAAATAAAAAATGAAAAAATTGCCTTTAAATATTCCGAATTCTTTTTCGAAAATGTTGAAAATCCTTTTCAATCATTCAAATATTCTCGCGAAATTAATTCTTACAAAAAAAAATATATTTTTCTAGCAATCCGTACACAAAATTTTCATTCGCTTTAAACCTGTAAAAAATTTTATAAAGCTTCTAAATTTTGTTTAAAATCTTTAGAAAATCTAGATTTTGTTAAAAATTTTGTTAATCATATAAAGATTTCAATTATTTTCGAGTCTTTGAAAACTTCTAAATATCTCTTAAACTTACTCGAATTTCTTCTCAAATTATGCAATCTAGCAAAATTTCCAAATTTTTCTTTAAAACCTTTTTCATTCTTCCTTGAGATTTTAGGAAACGGTGAAAAGTTTTCAAATCCTTTTCAATTTTTCTCTTAAAATTCATTTATTAAAATAAAAAATCATTAAAAATTTTCGGATGAATCCTAAGAAAATGTTATTATTTTCATGAAACCAGACAAAAAAAAAGCTTCCTGGTTACCTCGGAATCGACTGCTCAGAAAAATTTAAAACATTTACCTTATTTAAATTAAGGCTAGATATATTTTTTAAAAAATCTTACGATCGAATGAAATCAAAATTTCTGAATGCTCAAATTTTCTATGCTATCTAAAATCTTAAAAATTTATAAGATGTACGAAATGTTTAAACTTGTGAAAAATTCTAATATTTCTGAATTTGATCAAATATTCAACATTTCTAAAATGTTCCGTATGAAATTTTTAAACATATCAAAAATTCCAATATTTCTAAATTTTATCAAATATTCAAAATTTCTAAAATTATGAATTCAAATTTGTGAAATTGCCATAATTTCTAAGAAGTTCAAGAAACGTAAATTATTTCAATTTCTAAAATGTTTCAAATGTTTCAATCTTATAAAATTTACAAAATGTTCAAAATGTTTAAAAATGTCTAAATTTATAAAATTATGCAAATTTCTAAACTTATGAAAATTTCTAAAATGTTCCATATTTCCTAAATCACCCAAATTTCTGTTATTATTATTATTATTATTATTATACCATTAAGCCATTTCCCTTTCGGGGTAGGCGTGACTTGCTCGGTTGGGGAATAGTAAACAGGTGTATAGGTATAGAGTAGGTTGGTATATGGGCATAAGGTATATAGGAGTTTTATAGGTGTTAGGGATAGGTGTTTTAGATCGATCTGGAATTCTCGTGTCATTTATTTAGATGACACGTTCATTCCGCAACACTGCTCCGACCCAGGTTGCTGATCAATCTCTCTAGCGATCACCCCAAGTGAGGAACCTCACAAAATTGTTATGTATGGTTCCCCACTTGGGCCCATTAGTATCCAAAGTCTCTGTTTCAGGCGCCATTCAGACTATTGTCACTCTGTTTACAAACTATTTGTCGCCACACATTTCTGTCCTGGCATACTACTCTAGCTTCCTTCACGTCCATGCATTTCTTCACGCAAGCTCTTGTGTTCTTATGGCTTCTTACGTCTCTTCGGATTAATGTCTCATTCACAGATTCTAACCATTCTTTCGGCGGTCTCCCTCTGGGCATTCTACCATTTACTTTACCTTTATACACTTGCTTCGTCAGTCGTTCATCTTTCATTCTTTCAAGATGTCCGAACCACCTTAGCTGATTTCTTTCCCATATGTCAACTAGTGTCTCTTGTGTACCACATTCTTTGAGGATTGTCTCATTTCTGACTTTGTCCATCAGTGTTTTCCCGCATATTATGCGGAGAGGTTTCATGCCGATCGCGTTGATTTTGCTCCTGTCCTTTTCCTGACAGGTCCATGTCTCGCTACCGTATAGTACAGTTGGTACGAAGATAGAGTTATGTATGGCCATTTTAGCTTTTTTTGATATGTTTTTATTTCTGAGGATGGACCCTGCTCTACCGATAACCTGCTTACCCTTATTTATGCGCCTATCTAACTCCCCATCTATTTTTCCGTCGCTAGTGAATAGGCTACCCAGATATACGTACTTGTCAACTTGTTCTAATCCCTCACCATTTAGGACAATGTTGCACATTGTTTTCTCGCGTTTTCCCTCAAACACCATGATTTTCGTTTTATTCACGTTAATTTTGAGGCCCATGTTCTCCATGCTTGTATTTAGTTTATTCAACATTCTTTGCAAGTCCTCGATTGATTCTGCCATAATAATCTTGTCATCTGCGAAAGCTAACCCACGTACCTTGACGGTTTCGAGATTTACACCTTCTTCGTCGAAGAGGGCAGTTCTTAGACATTTATCCATGAATATGATAAATAGCCACGAGGACATAACGCATCCTTGCTTCACCCCTTGTATAATTGTAATTTCTAAAATTTCCAAAATGTCTGAAATATATGAAATTTTCAAAATTATTAAAATTTGTTAAATTATCAACATTTCTAAACTGTTCAAAATTTTCTAAAATTTTTTAAAATGTTATAAAATTTTCTAAATTATCAAGATTTCTAAAATTTCTAAAATGTTCAAAAAAGTTAAATTATCGTAATTTCTAAAATTTGTAAAATGTTCCCAACTTATAAAATTTCTAAAATATTTAAAAATATTGAATTTCTGGAATGATTCGAATTTCTATACTTTTAAAAATTTTTAATATGTTACAAATTGTCAAAAATACCAAAATTTATGTAATTTCTAAAATTCCCATAATATTTTAAAATCTATAATTTTTTGAATTTCAAAAATTTCAAAAATTTGTAAAATTATCAAAATTTCTAAACTGTTCAAATTATTCGAATTTTTTAAAATTATCAGAATTTCCCTATTTTGAAAAATTCTAAAATTTTTTATTAACGTTTATTTTATTTGACAAGTTTGAAACATTTTAGAAATTTTAAAAATTTTTCGAATTAAAATTTTTTTTAACATTTTAGAAATTATGTCTTGCAAAAATCTGATTTTTTGAAAGATTTTTTTGTCAGGATATCTGACTCATCATATTCTATTTAAGGACATGGCTGACCAAAAGAAGGTCACTACTACTTGAGAAGGCACCACTCGCAAGTACGGTGCTAATGACTTTTTTATTCGATAATTCTCACAATTTCGACGTCTAAATGTCAAAGATGAGTTTCCAAACACGACCAAAGGACATCTAAACGATTGGTAAAAGAATTTTTTTAAAAAATTTTTAATTTTTGTGCAGCTTGAAGTTAGCATTCCAATTTCGAAAACTCAATAGCTTTTTGAGTTTTTTCGTCCAAACAACAAAATTTGGTTATCTGGTAATCTGATTATTTCAAACCAAGATTTTCGGTATTCTCTAAATCTAAATTATTTAAATTCTACTAGTTCAATTAAAGAAAGGTGAGCCACTAAATCATAGTAGAAAATTACTAATTGGATTATAATAAATTTAAATTTAGAATTTAAAATTTAAAGATTTTTCGGGTTTCAATCGTGTGCGAAACTATGAATGTTGCCGACGTTTCGTGAACATTGCAGTTCACATCTTCAGGGCTGACCTGAAACTGAGGTTTCAGGTTATGTTGTTCTTATATATGTATTCTCTACGATGCCTGTGATTGGCCAGAGTGCCCCATGGTGGGGACTGCTTGAACTTGATTGGCCAATTAAGTCTTTTTTAAAAAACCCGGGAGGACGGAAAGCCAAATCGGATTGGTATTATATCCATTGTCTCTATTGATGTTATTAGGGTGTTTCAAGATTTCGATTGCTTCTCTATGTTTTCTTGGGAATTTATTAGACGTTTTAGCGATGACGGTTGTTTTGTCAAATAAGATACTATGTCTTGTTTCGATATGATGCTCAGCTACTGCTGATTGTGTGAAATGTTTTAGCCTAACTTTACTCTCATGTTCCTTTACACGTTGACTTATCGCCCTCCCGGTTTCTCCAATATAGACTTTACCACAAGAACAAGGGATTTGATATACTCCCGGATCACTGAAAGGTTCCTTTTTATCTTTAGGGTTGTTTAAAAGTTGTCCTATTCTTGCAGGTGGTTTAAATATAGTTTGGATGTTGTGTTTGTTGAGAATTCTTCCTATTTGTTCCGTGATACCTTGAATGTAGGGTAGGGTGGTGGTTGTTTTCCTCTCTCTTTCTTTATTAGGTTGTGTTGACTTGTTTTCTTGAGTGTATTTTCTTATTGCTTTATTAATTTGTTTGTTTGTGTAATCGTTTTGTATTAGGATTTGTTTAACATTTTGTAATTCCTTTTGTAAGTTATCTTTATCTGTTATGGAGACAGCTCTGTATACCAGGGAATTGATGACCGATTGCTTTTGAGATGGGTGGTGGTGGGAGGAGGCATGCAGGTATCTGTTTGTATGCGTGGGTTTTCTGTAAACTTCATGTCCTAATGTGTTATCAGATCTTTTATAAACTAGTACGTCCAATTTTAAATTCTAAATTTAAATTTATTATAATGAATCATCGTGAAAGTATCAAATCTATTACTAATTGGATTATTTGTGAGCAGAAATATTTTCTATAGATTTTTGAAAAACATTTTTTAGAAGATCAGAAAAATTTTTGGAAAAAATAAAAATTTCACCTTCATTTTTGAAAACCAAATGGCAATATAGGACGGGAAGCGTGACGAATAGAAAACTTTAATGAAAGAAAATGATTTTGTAACACGTTCAGCTTTATCCAAACAGTAAGATAGCAATATTTATGCTATGGCATTTTCTTAAGTGGCTTTCAAATATTTTAAGAGCTTCCAGATGATTCGGGAAAATTCCAATGCATTTAAAAGATTCCATTGAATTTCAAAGGAATTTCAAAGACATCAAAAAGAATCTCGTAATTCTTCATAATAATTCACGGAATTTCAAGAAATTTAAGCAATTTTAAGGGATTTTAAGGGTTTTAAAGGATTTGGAAGGATTTTAAAGGATTTTAATGAGATTTTGAGGATCTCAAGGATATAAAAAGATTTTAAAGATTTCTAGTGATTTGAAAGAATTTTAAGGAAGGTCAAGGTTTTTAAAAAACTACAAAGTATTTTAGAGAATTACAAAATCTTTGCGGAACTTAACTAGATTTTCAAAGCTTTTTGTGAACTTCAAGTGATTTCATAAGATTTCATAAAATTACGAAAGTTTTAGGGTAACAAAAAAAATTTCCAAGGATTTGAAAGGATCTTGGAAAATTTCTAAATATTCCACAACAAGTGATGGGATTTTAAGAAATTTAAAGAATTTCAAGAAGTTT
Organism: Andricus quercusramuli; assembly: GCA_932178445.1. Classification (NCBI taxonomy): domain Eukaryota; kingdom Metazoa; phylum Arthropoda; class Insecta; order Hymenoptera; family Cynipidae; genus Andricus; species Andricus quercusramuli. Next base: position 107,093 of record CAKNXH010000133.1, read on the forward strand.
GAAAGTATTTCCTCAAATTTTGAAGGATTTGTCATTATTTTATTTGGATTTTAAAGATTTTAATGAATTTTAAGAAAATTCATTAGATTTTGAATAATTTTCAAGCATTTTGAGAGATTCGGAAAAAGCTATTACGAGGAATTTAAACTTTCTTAATGCATCCTTATTTTGATTTTCTAGAAACATTTCGAAATTCTTAGAGAACTTCTAAATTTTGTTGTCGATATCTTAAAAATCTCTTTACAAGTTTTCAAATTATCTTCGAGTCATTTCAAAGTTTCCAAGTATCTCTTAAACTGACTCTAATTTTTTCTAAAATGATGCAATCGTTCAAATTTGCACAAATCTTCTGCAAAATCTTCTAAATACTTTCTCAGAATGTTAGGAAACGTTTTGAAATCTTTTTCGACATATTTTGAATTCTTCGAAATTTAAAATTAATTTTTAAAAATAAAACCTACATGCGACAGCACCATTAATTAAATTTTTTATACTTTATTTTATTTGTATTACTTTATTTTTTAATATTTTAATACTTTAAACTTTTGCATGGTCTACTTTTAAAAAATAATAGAACATTATGCGTGCTATGCATGCACTAATCACCCTTTCTTTGAAAAAAGAACTCGGTTCATTTTCCAACATTTTTTTATAGATTTTACAGAAAATCTAATAATTTTTTTTTCAACTAAAAAGTCAACTTGATTTTCTTATGAAATTTTTCTATAGACATTTGATCTTTTTTATGGACAATTTATTTGTTTCCTTGAAAATTTAAATACTTCTACGAAAATTAAAGTCATTTGCTTAAAAACTTATTTCCCTATCTGAAAATTTACCTAATATATTTTTTATTAAAAATTTAGCTTTTTCAATTGATGATTTATCTACTTTATTGGAAGTTTGTCTTTTTTTTGCAGAGAATTACCCTTTTTAGTTAAGATTCATGCATTTTATTTAATTCCTTTGGTTCCAAAATAGTTTTTTCTTATTGAAAATTAATTTTTCACACTAAAAATTTAACTCTGTTTCTTATCGAGATTCTTTTACATTCAAATTTAATCTTTTTCGTAAAAAATTCAGTTCTTCAGTTTCAAATTGATTTTATTTGCTTAAAAACTTGTTTCTCTAACTAAAAACTAAACTATTCTATACTTTATTAAAAATGTATGTTTCTTAGTTGAAAATTCATCCATTTAGTTGAAAACTTATTTTTTTTCTGGTAATTTTCAAAATTTTTGGTTGGAAAGGCAATTATTGGGTTGAAAATTCCGTGGAAAATGAAAAATGTGGATGGAAAATTCATGTATTTTCTTAAAAATTATTCTTTTTTGGTAGAAAAATAATCTTCTTGATTGAAATTTCCATTTATACAGTTTAAAATTATTTTTTATATTGAAAATTAGCATTCTTAGATAAAAACTTACAAATTAATTTTTTCAACTAAAAATTTTAATGTACACCATTTTTCGATTTTTGTATAGTCATTGCATCTGTTAGGTTGAATAGTTAACTGTTCTCTTGAAAATTCATTTTATTTGTTCAGAAACTTATTTCACTCTCTGAAAAAAAATCAACCTGTTTCTATTACTTTTCTTACAGAACTAATAAGTTCACAACCTGCAGAACTCACTACTTTAATCCAATTATTCCCGGGGTCCGAAGGTGTCCATTTTCCTGAAATGAAAAAAATGTCACATAGAAAAGTTATAGCAATTCCTGGCTTCACACACCTCAATGGTGAGGGTATGAGTGACGCAGCTGAAACTTACTTAATAAGAGGCTATCTCATATTCGGATTTTTGGATGGATTTGAGATTGAATCACTAGGACAGTTGTTTGGACAACCGCAAGTATTGGCTGTATTTAACTCAGCAAATCATCGGTGGTTTACTCTGGAAGGACATGAATTAGAGAAGCTGGGTGTGACCCGTCTTTATCCACTTGTTCGTGCGCATGATAAGTCTCATGATGAAAGACACCGAGAAAACAATGCAGTGAACCCAACAGGACACACTGCAGCAAGCCATCATGCATACGATCAAACATTGGAGGTCGAAAGAATGATGATGGATCCTGATATAAATTACGATGATAAAAGAAGAGCTCAAACTGTCAGAAGTACGTACTTTATTCATTATGATAATGCATATAACCATTATGTTGGAGGAGCATCAGGAGGTGGCTGACATGTACAATTATTCCTTTCAAACCGGCTTATGTGGTCTAGTGGTTAGCAGCTTGCCGCTAAATCTCATCACCGGCAGGACGCGGATCCGAGTCTCGGTGGATCCGTAAACTGACTTCGCGAAAATTAATAATAAGAAGTACTATACACGGGTTTTACTGCGATTTTCCTTGTGTACTACAGAAAAATACAAATTCAGAAAATTAAATAACAAAAAAATATTGTAGGTGAATACTAGTACTGATAGTTTTGAAAGACGGGCGCAGCCGCTGGGGTATATAATCAGTATGGGGGGGGGGGGGTATAAAATAAGAAAGTTGCACTAAAATGAATTTCCCTATAACTGTGAATGCAATCAAAAATAAATGTTCATCTTAGTAATACATATTTAGTATTTGATATTGTAACCTCGCTTCAGTTATATTTCAGTTATATTTCTGTTTTGAATACTTCTTCGAAAGATAAAAATTCATGATAATAAAAATAATATTAGCACAGCTCGAACGTTCAATTTATTTTTTATCTATATGAAGTAACCAAAGGACATTTCAGAAAGAACTACTTTTAGCTACTTTTAGATCTGATATCAATTATCGCAATTATCGATCTGACTTCGATAAATCCGTTATATGTAATGACTTTTATTACTGCTATATTTTCCGAATAAAAGTTTCAGCTGTCTCCTATTAATGGTGCTGAAGGAGCCCTAGCAAATTCTTTAAATTCAGTAATCTTTGAAGCGATGCACAACCCGATTTTTGATTAATATGAGGAAATCAGTTGAGATTCTGATAGCTGCGCAGGAACCCCGGTCACGCATACTGCTGACATATTTCTGATGGAAGTAAACGACAGTGATTGTCACGTCCCGCAGTTATTTCAAATATTTATGAAGTAGAATGCATTTTACCTACTAAAGCGTTGTCACTTCCTTAACGTGGTTAATGCTGTCTGCAGGAGCAAGCAGAAAAAAAATTACTTCATTGATAAAAAGGAGCTCAGTACGATTTCGTGGGTCACAGCCCTCCAACTCAATCGGAATAGAATGGAGAATTATTTCATCATCGCATATATCAATGAAATGGCGATCCTACTTCCAAGATTTCTTCCTTATTTATTTTGTTACCGAAATTTGCTACAAGATTAATTTCCTATTTTCTGCCAAGCTGAATGTTCATCAAAACCCCTTGTGATTTTCAGAGTTTGATGAAAATGAATGAGCGAGTGGAAGAAACCACAGTCTCTTTAGGTCACTCGCTTCCCCATTCAATTGTAATTTCATGAATCCTCTAATTAATTGAAATCCCAGAAGGATAGAAAGGAAAGGAATTTAGGATCAATGTTTTTTTGCTCCTTCATGGCGAATCCACAGACTCAAAGGAGTGAGTCCTCGGCTCGAAGCAGGTAAGCGATTTTCTCGCGGTGCGTTTTCCTCAAATGTGGTCTCGCCATCTTCCCCGTCCGGGATCGTCCCCACTTATGATCGCGAGGCGTTTCTTCCGCCTTTCTTGAATTGCGGATAGCGATTTAAAACTTTTAGGATTTCCGCTTAGTATCCTGTCGGTAATTGCTTGCCGATATTTTTCCGCTACGCGATATGTTATCTGAGGCAGTCAGTGCGCCTCACTACTTTACATTGAGAAAAACTAAGAGGTAATTTTTCACATGTATAACCCGATGCATAAGTATAATCCGTCCGATTATGTGCCCATCTATGTTATATGCGCCACATGCAGTAAAGTAGAGACCGTAAGGTAACAGAAAGTACAGTACCAGAGGTGGGAACAGACTCAGAAGATACCGACCTTCAGCGGCACATGGTAAATGAAGGTAACTTAACACAAGTTCGAATAGTACTAAAATAGATTAATAAGAATAACGTACTTCGACCCACAGACTTTGACTAGATACAGCAAATATAGTTCAGCTAGTACGTAAAGTTTATACTCCTGAAAAGACAAGAGACGAGGTTTTGCGATTATCGAAAGACTCAGCTGAACGATGTATTAGTTAATGAAGCTGCTCACCTCGCGGTATCGATATCATCGCACGTGACAGTTGCAAAACGATCCGCACGTGATCTGTGGCCAAAGAAACGCTCTGATTAAGCCGTGAACTTCAAAGATCAATTCAAAATATGTTTCGTATTATCGAGCATTGTACTAAAGTCCCTTAAGCTGAGAACTTCGGTCGCTCGTCAGGACCATGTATCGTACTTCAACTCGTGGAAAGTGTTTGTGCGTCTTTTCACTACCTGAGTTACTTCCAAGTAACTCACACAAACATCCGGTAGATTTCTGTCGTTGCTTTACAAAATATACACACCTCTCTTGCCCTTTCAAGTGTAAAAAGATAACTGTAAGTTTCATGTATTTATTATAACTATTTATCCTGTTCCTATTTCTAATGAACCTGTCAAATCTGAATCACATTTTTATTTGAACACTGTAAACTGACACAGTCTCATATGGCTGAGAAGTGACAAATAAACCCAGAAACAAATAATTGGCCAGGTCTAACCCGCCTGACACAATCAGCACGCTAGTCTCTCTCTTTCTCACTTTTTCGAAACAACCCTCACCTGTTGCTCGGGACGTAACAGCTGATTTGGTGGCAGCGGTGGGATTATATATTTCGTATGCTCGCAAGCTCTGCCATCGTTAGTTATTCTATCCCCAGTAGTGGAGTTTTCATCTTAAAGATTCACAGAAAAGAAAGCTGCATTTTTAGTCATCACCGGAGCTGACATCAACATAATAAAATTAAACTCTTTGAACGTAGTATTCCCAGATTTTCCCATTGATACGGATGGAATTCTAGGTCGAGAGTATCTATAGATATTATCGACTTCTTGGGAATGAACTGGACGAGTACTCTACATACAAGAACCAATTACCACCGAAAGATAGAGTGCAAGAAATTCTAAGCATCTTGGAACTAGATGATTGAAATCAGAAAGAGAAAGATCATGTGATCGAAATTGTTCAAGAATACTCAGAAGTATTTCATTTAACGGAAGAATTCTTGACCCCCACACATGTAGTTCAACATAAGATACATACAAACGATGAAGCCCCAATTCATGTTCACCCTTATCGAATTTCCCCTTCACAGAAGGAAGAGGCCCAAATTGTTATCGATAAAATGCTAACGGAAGGCGCAATTGCAAATTCGAAATCACCCTATAGTTCCCTTATGTTAGTAATTCCAAAGAAGTTAGCCCATACCGGGAAAAAAATACAGGGTGGTAATTGCTTATCGATTATTAAATGAAAAGACAACTGGAGACGCTTACCTACTTCCAAATACAACGGAAATTGTGGATCATTTGGGAAAAGCCCAATATTTTACAGTTTCTGAATGAGCTGGCGAGTTTCATCAAATTGAATTAAATCCTGCTGACCGACCGAAAACTTCCTTTTTATATGGGCACTACGAATATATTAGAATGCCCATGGATTTAAAGAACTCACCGTTCACTTTTCAGCAATTATTGGATCGGGTACCTATAGGATTGCCAATTCCTTTTCTAGAAATCCCGTTATAGAAAGTTCTTCAGAAGAAAGTCAAAATGAAAAACAGAAGAAAAGTGCCAGGTTACTGCCAGGACGGACACGCGAAAGCAAGCTTGGCGCTGAAAAAAAGTTAAGCCTGTAACCAAAACCTTGACCTGACATTCGGTAAAATGGAAAAGAGAACGTCAACCAGAACCGGTCAACCAAAACCGTGCACCTCAGAAACCGAACATGTAACCTATAAACCCAAGGATTACAGACAACACGCAGATGTTACTTCAAAATTGACTAGTGACTTAAACTAAAGTGATATAGGTAAACCGCTACTCAGACCAAGAGTGGAAGAAACCGCAAGCAAATAATTGGTCAGGTCTGACCAGCCTGACATAATCAACACACTGGTCTCTCTCTTTCTCACTTTCTCCAAACTACCCTCGCCTTTTGCTCGGGACGTGACATGATCATGAATATGGTGGTGGTGATGACAATTTTGATCCCAATATTTCTGACCCATCAAAGGTTTCGTCACATTGCTCTAAGGATACAGAAGATGTGGAATTAGAATATAAAAAAAGCCGTCGAATATTGGGAAAGTGGAAAACAAAAACTACGAAACATAAGCAGTGTCCAGTCTCGTTTTCGAAAAGTTAAATCTGAAAGCAACCTACGACAATGGGCGCAAGAAATAGAAATGGATGGCACTCGGAGATGGAAAATCGAGACCTGATGGAACTAATGGTTTCATTCAAGCAGTTGATGTAATTTAAAATTCGGAAGCTTTTGAAAGGATGAAAAATTGTTTGAAAATTAATCTGGTTTGGCAGCGGATTCGACTATTTTGTTACAAATTCGTCCGTTTTGGATGAAATCGATTCTGTTTCATTTGAAATCAAAATCTTTTCGAGATAAAATTTCAGATCTATCAAAAATCATTTTTCCAATCGAATGGAAAAACTACACCCGCTCGTAGCGTGCGATTGATACTGCTAGTTGAATTAAAGGAATGATTTGTTTGTCATTATTTCTTTATTAGAAGAATTTGTGATTCAAATAAAGTATTTGCCAACATCGATGAAACAATCGCTTCAATCTCATAATATTAAATAATTATTTTTGGTACTCTTTACATCGAACTTATTGAAATTGAATTGATGACTAGTGAAATTCTACTAGTTCGATTAGAGAAATTCAAAAGGCTATACATTTTAGTAGAATATTACTAATTCGATTAGCTGAATTATTTAGTGATTCGATAGTGCGAAACTGCTTTGTGAAGATATCAAAATGAGAAACGTGATTCGTGAAAAAGATGAATAAAAGAACGCAATTCCGTAACAATGTCACATGCCCGGCTATATTGCGATAGTAAGGAGGCAGTATTTGTACAACATTACCTCTACCAACAAGGCCATAGCCGAAAATTCTAGATATTCTGGAAACATATTCATAATATACATATAGTTTGCTCAGTGTCTGCGAGTGTGCTCTGCGAATCCCCCCCCCCCCCCCCCTTCTGAAATTTTTGCTGGCTACGGTCTTGTTTCCCAACACAATTTCCTGTTTCAAAATGGAACAGGAAGAATTATTTATATAGTCCATACGCCCGACTTTACTTATTTGACTTACTTTTTTGTAAGTTAGGGGTCCCATTTCAAAATTTGATATAAATTTTGGGAAATTGGAACAGATAGCGTCCGATCCATAAAGATCTATTTTGCTCGAATCATTGTTTGAAGTGTGACATATCGGTATGCGAAGAAATAGAAGAGGAAATCTTGATCAAACAATATTTGTTAATAAGCGAGGCTCTAATTGAACAGGTTTAGCGAGACAGTGACTAGGAGCTTTTCATATTCCACGTAAACTGTTTTTTGCGGTAGGGGGGGGGTCCAAAGGGGGAGTGAAAAAATGTAATTGCGCTACGTGTTATTTGGACAGCCTCCTAGTCTATATATGGAAACATCTCGTAGAAACATCGTGGGCCACGTCGTACCTACTACAATAGAAGATGAAGTTCACCGCTAGCCGTGTATTCCTCGGTTTATTCGCTGTCTTGCATTCCATTGGTGAATATATAATAATTGATAATATAATAATATCTCTATAATTTTAAGTCGATTTTGAATAGAATTTCGATGAGGAAAAACTATTAACATAAAAACACAACTGCTGGGAAAATTACCATCTTTTTTAAAACAATAGTAACATATGGAACTAACGCGTTTTGTTTAAAGCATGTTCAAGACCATCATTTTTTATCGAAAAGAATCGAGAAAAGAAGTTTACCAATTGAAAAGCAACCGAAATAACTCGGTTCCACCATCGATCCAACCGTCGTGCCGGAAGTGACTTTTTATTTCTTGAAACAATTATCCAGACCAACTAGTGTCATAATATTCCACTAAACAACTGCAAAATCTATACCGACAATTAAAAGCATTGTTTATTGATCATAAACTCTCTTGCTACATTTTTATAACAAGTTTTATAAATAAAAACCTTCTATCAACTGAATGGATTTTTGAAAGTTTTCGAGAGGATAAAAGAATTTTCTTAAGATTCCTGGAAAAATTTCAAATGATTTTTCATTTTGGAAAAGATTAAAAGATTTTTGGAAAAACTTTACGTGGACGTGATGGTCGTTTGGTCATGTTTGGAAACCAAAATTTATCGTTTAGTCGAAAAAACTCAAATAGCTATTGAGTTTTCGAAATTGGAATGCTAACTTCACGCTGCACAGCAAATTAAAATTTTTTTCAGACATTCTGTTACCAATCTTTGGATGTGGTTTGGACGCGTTTGAAATATCAGTTTTGACGTTTGGACGTCGAAATTTTGTGAATTGTCGAACAAAAAAGTAACTAGCAACATACACGCGAGCGGCGCGTTCTCAAGTAGTAGTGGCCTTCTTTGGTCAGCCATATCCTTGAATAGAATACGACGAGTCACACAAACTGACAATAAAAATTTTTTTTTTTAAATAAAATTTTTAGAAGACATGCATTATTTTAACACTTTTTCATTCCTTTGAAGCAGGGCTGATTTTTTACATTTCAGGAGTGAAAAAAGACTTCTAATTCAAAATCAAAATTATTAAAATTTCTGAATGTTCACATTTTTTAAAGTACTTAAATTAGAAACTGTCTGGAACGTACGAAAATTTTTAACTTGTCAAAAATTCTAATATTTCTGTATTTTATCAAATTTTCAAAATTTCTAAAATGTTCCAAATTTATTAAATTATCAAAATTTTGTAAATTATCAAAATTTCTAAAATTTTCCAAATTTCTAAAATGTTTAACTTCTCAAAACTTCTAATATTTCTGAATTTTACCAAATGTTCAAAATTTCTAAAATGTTCCAAAATTTTTAAAATATGAAAATCTCTAAAATTCTTAAAATTTTCCAGATTTCTAAAATTGTCAAAATTTCTAAAAATATATGAGCGGCTCAAATTTTCAAAATCTATAAAATTACCAACATTTCTAAAATGTTTAAAATGTCTAAAATGTAAAAAAAAATTTAACTTATTAAAATTTTTAATAATTCCGAATTTGACCAAATGTTCAAAATTTCTAAAATTTTCCAAAATTTTTAAAATATGAAAATCTCTAAAATTCTTAAAATTTTCCAGATTTCTAAAATTGTCAAAATTTCTTAAAATATATGAGCGGCTCAAATTTTCAAAATCTATAAAATTACCAAAATTTCTAAAATGTCTGAAATGTCTAAAATGTAAAAAAAATGTAACTTATTAAAATTTTCAATAATTCCGAATTTTACCAAATGTTCAAAATTTCTATAATAAAATTATTCATGTTTCTAAAATGTTCAAACAACTGAAATTTAAAAAATGTTTTAAATTTCTAAAAACATCCAAAATTCTAAATTTATCAAAATTCCTCAATTTAAAAAAATTCAAAAATTTGAGATTAATTTTTATTTCATTTGATGAGTTTGAAACATTTTAGAAATTTCAGAAATTTTTATTATTTAAAAAATTTTGAACTCTTTACAAATTATGATAATTTCAGAAATTTTTACAATTTTATAAATTTTCAGCACTTGATAAAATTAACAATTTTAGAAAATTTGAATATTTCATAAAATTCAGAAATTTTTAAAAATTGTAAAATTTTATCATTTGCTTATGAAGTCACTTTTTACTCCTGGAAAGTAGAACGTTAGTCCCGCTTTACAGAAATGTAACTGGGCTGAAATCATACATGTCTTACAAAAATTTGATTTTTTGAAAAAAAAAAAATTTTCAGGATATCTGACTCGTCATATTCTATTTAAGAAAATGGCTGGCCAGAAGAAGGTCACTACTACTTACGAAGGCACCGCTCGCGAGTATGTTGCTAATTACATTTTTATTCGATAATTCAAACAATTCAAAATTTAAAAAATAGTGTATTTAATCGGATTATTTTAAATCAAGATTCTTGGTATTCTCTAAACCTAATTTCCTTAAATTCTACTAGATCCATTGAAGAAATGCGAGCCACTAAATCCTAGTAAAAAATTACTAATTTGTTTAATTGTGGCTAGAACTTGTGGACTTTTGATGAAAAGCCTTCACTTTTATTTTTGCAAATCAAAAATAAATTAGCCTTTTCCAAATTTCAACACTTTTTTTAAATCAATGTAGAAAGAAAACTGATGTTTTTTCTTATTCGACCCCGAATTTTGAGAGTGGCATTTTAACTCGTTTTTAAGTAAACGAACGATTAGAAACCAAATGCCAAGATAGGACAGGAAGCGTGACAAGTAGAAAACTTTAATGAAAGAACATGATTTGTAACACGTTCAGCTTTATTTAAACAGTAAGATAGCAATATTCATGCTATGGCTCAAGCTCCTGTTTCAAAATAGAAAAACAACATAACTAATTCATTAGCCCATGAAGTCACTAAAGAATTGATCAATATTTTCACTATTACCTTCTGTCGAAATAAACTTGTTATTTTTTTACCATTCCATAAGAATTTATATTTTTACTAAATATATGTAAATATGCGATATATCAATTATTTTTACTGTAAACGAAATTTTAACAGATTTCAGAGGCCTTCGAGGAATTTCAAAGGAGAACGCAGCACTTCAAATATTCACACAATTTCTTCAATATTTAAGGAGATTTCCAAAGGTTTTTAGGAATTTCAAAAGATTTTAAGGGACTTTCATAGATTTCAAAATAGTCTTAAAAAGTCACGGCATTAAAAAGGATTTGAAAGGATTTCAAGAAATGCGAATGTATTTTCACGAATTTTGAAGGATATCAGGGGATTTTTATTGACTTTAAAATATTTCAAGGGCTTCCAAGTGATTCGGGAAGACCCTACATTATTCCTGATTTTTTTCTGAATCTTCATTCAACGGGATCGAGTCTGGGCCGTTAAAGTGTTCAGTTGTGTCCAAAAAGAACCGGGAATCAAATAACTTTTTTATATAACAACATCTTTTTATATAATCTCTTACAATTATTAGAAGAAAAAGTATTTAAAAATTTCCCAGAAATCTTAAGAATTCTTATTTTTATTTTCATGGAACCTTTCAAAATTCTTTAAAAGCTTCTAAGTTGTTTCGAAATCTTCAAATATCTACATTTTGTTAAAGAAATTTTAAATTTTCTCAAGATTTCAATGATTTACGAACCTAATAGAACATTCTAAATATCCCTTAAATTTACTTGAATTTTTCGAAAATTTCATAATCTGGAAAAATTGCAAAATTTATCATTAATATCTTCCACATTTCTTTCGAAAACTGGAAATTTCCTCTGAATTTTAAGAAAATTTTATTATTCTCTAAAACCTGTTCAAAATTCTTAAAAAAACTTCCGAATTTTTCTCAGGAATAATTCAGAATCTAGTCGTGAAGCATTATCACTTTTTGTAATTTCTTTGTGTTTTTAATCAAATAAATCTAGATGAAGAAGTTATATATAGTTTATATATAGTGGACAAGGCAATGTGATTTTTCTTTTTTTTTGTAAATTTTTGTGCATAAAAAAATTGAAAAATGTCATATTGTATTTAAGGACACGGCTGACCAAAGAACGTCACTACCACTTGAGAAGGCGCCGCTTCCAAATGTGACAAAACGACATCCAAACGATTAGTGAAAGAATTTTTTTTTATATTAAAATTTGTTCCGCAGCGTGAAGTTAACACGCTAGTTTTGAAAACTCAATATCTTTTTGAGTTTTGCCATCCAAACGAGAATTTCACGAACCTTATTACGACTCAAAATAGGCGATGGAAATAATTTTTTCAATTTAATCCACATATTTACATATATTTAGTAAAAATATAAATTCTTAAGGAATAGTTAAAAAATAACAAGTTTATTTTGTGAAAGAAGGTAATTGTGAAAATATTGATCAATTCTTTAGTGATTTCTCGGCATTTGGTTTCTAATCGTTCGTTTACTTAGACACGAGTAAAAATGCCACTCTCGAAATGCGGGGTCAGATAAGAAAAAAACAACAGCTTCCTTTCTACATTAATTTCAAAAAAAGTGTCGAAATTTGAAAAAGCCTAACTTATTTTTGATTTTCAAAAATAAAGGTGAAATTTTTATTTTTGTCACCAAAACTAAAAATCTTGTAAGGGAAAAATCCTGCTGCCCATTGGACACCGCAGCGATGACACTGCCCGCAAGGGATGTGTGGAATGATTCGCCTGTATAGGGCCAAAGGGGTACTGATGCCAGTATAGGCGCGCTGCCTTGCAGGGGGACGTTAGGATACGAGGATGAAACTGTAATGTGTCTGGCGACAAGTTGACATGGTCCTTGTCAGAGCCGGAAAGCTCCCATACTTAGACCTAGGGAGGTATGGGGGTTATCACTCCTGGGACAGTGGACTCACCTACGATCGGAATAGGATCCTAACGTGCGGATTATCTTGAAACTACCATGGCTAACTTGCAAAAACAAAAAACTACAGTTAAAGATTTAAGGGTGGGAACTCTAAACGCGCGTAGTCTATATACTGGCGGATTTAGCGAACTCATTAAGATAGCAAATGATTACAGAACTGACTTAATAGCACTTCAAGAAACCTGCTGGTCGGGAGATTTCGGGTCAATTTCTAAGGATAACTATACTTTTCACTTCGGGGGAGCTAAGGGGCGCACACTGGGGACCGGTTTTCTTATTAATAAATGAATCTCGCAAGCGGTTATCGACATGCAATTCATTAACGATCGGTTATCATACATTGTACTGAAGGGTATTTTCAGCAAACAGGTATTAATCAACGTGCACTGCCCCACCGAGGACAAAGACGAAGACACTAAAGATCTCTTTTACGAAACAATCGAGCAGGTTTTTGACAAGTTCTCAACTTTTGACGCAAAAATAGTATTGGGAGATTTCAACGCGAAAATTGGAAAAGAACCGATGTATAGGCCTACAATAGGATCAGAAAGTTTGCATTACGTCAGTAATGATAATGGAACTAGAGTAATAAACTTTGCAGCTTCAAAGAACCTCGTTGTCAAAAGCACATATTTCAAGCATAAAAATATACATAAGGCCACCTGGAGATCACCAGATGGTAACACTCACAATCAGATTGATCACGTTCTAATTGACAGAAGACGTCATACAAACATTCTCGATATAAGATCGTATAGGGGAGCGGATTTAAATTCAGACCATTTTCTCGTGATAGTAAAATTAAGATCTAGACTAGCGATCAGTAAGAAAACAAGCCGCACAGAGCCAACAGTCCGTTTCAATATAGATAAGTTCAAAACAGCAACAGAAACATTAAATTATCAAGTTGAGATTTCTAATAGCTTTGACGCTCTCCAAGAACAGAGAGACGATAACAATAATTACGAGGAGGACCTGGAAACCCTATGGAGCAATATAAAAAAGGTGGTAAAGACAGCCGCGAAACTTACGATAGGTTTAAAGAAAGTAACAAAAAGCAAACCATGGTATGACGAAGAGTGCAAACTCGGGTTCGAAAAACGCTGGAAGGCCAGACTAAGTAGTTTACAAAATAAGTGCGATCAAACATATAAGAAGTATCTCGAGATTAGTAAAAGTACAAGAAGGCTTTATAGATCCAAGAAAAGGGAGTGGGAAAAGAATAAAATACTTGCAATAGAAACGCATAATAAACAGAATAACCCGCGCGAGATGTACAGGGGAATCAATTTTATAAGGAAAGGCTTTCAAAGTAGAACGGAAGTAATGAGGGACGAAAATGGCAACCTAGTAGCCGATGCGACAGAGAGACTGAATTTATGGAAAGAATATTTCGATAAACTATTAAATGTACGCGAAGCCCCCGTTGAAGGTAATCTCGGTGAAATCCACACTGCTGATTTATTAATTGATGATCCTGCTTATATAGAAATAGAAATGGCCATAAAGAAGTTGAAAAATAACAAAGCCGCGGGCATCGACGACCTACCGGCTGAACTGATAAAAAATGGAGGCCCTTGCCTCAAAAGACAAATTTATAAATTAATACGCACAGTTTGGAAAACAGAACGCATTCCAGAGGAATGGAATGACTCTATTATTATTCCTATCTTTAAAAAAGGCGATAAAATGAACTGTAACAACTATCGGGGAATTTCACTTGTGTCGTCGTGCTATAAGGTCCTGTCCAATGTAATCTTAGGTAGGCTAACTCCTTTCGCCGAGGAAATCATTGGGGATTACCAGTGTGGATTCCGCCGAAACCGATCTACAAGCGATCAAATGTTCACAATTAGACAACTGCTAGAAAAAAATGGGAATTTAATGAAGCAGTGCATCAGCTATTTATCGATTTTAAAAAAGCTTACGACTCTATTATACGCGCGCGAATGTACTGGATCCTAGAGTTCTTGGGTGTGCCAAGAAAATTGGTTAGACTTATCGAAATTTGCTTAAGCGGCAGTAGGGGAAGAATACGCGTAAACGGAAGGTTATCTGAAGAGTTTTCGATCCGCGATGGTCTGAAACAGGGCGATGCACTTTCGTGCGTCCTTTTTAACTTAGTTTTAGAATACGTGGTTAGGCAAGTGCAGGCGAATCCGACCGGTGCTACGCTCAATGGGGTAATACAAATTCTTGGATATGCGGATGATCTCGACATACTAGGGGATGATAAAGAGACGGTAGCTAAAAATGCAGAAATCTTGATCACAAAAGCCAAAGATATTGGCTTGGAGGTTAGCGAAACGAAAACAAAATATATGACCGTCCTTAGATCTGAACAAAGTAATCAAGACGGGGATCTAACAGCCGGAAATATGAAATTTGAAAGGGTTAGCGAGTTTAAATACCTCGGGTCAATTATAACTAGCGAAAATAGGATTAAAACGGAAATCAACGCGCGGCTGCACGCTGGCAATGGGTGCTATTATGCAGCAACCACGCTATTAAAATCGCGATTGCTATCTAGAAACATCAAAGTGAGAATTTACAAAACGATAATAATGCCG